>VZRH01005237.1:254278-280374 GCA_013397555.1 Urocynchramus pylzowi
CCCCCAAAAAAAAAAAAAAAAAAAAAAAAAAAATGCTGCAGCAGTCCCCAAATCCTGAAGGGGATTGCTCATGGGATAATCACTGAGGCTGGAAAAGCCCTCCATGGCCAGGTGAACATGAATTTCCTGGAGTTCAGCTGGTTAAGAATCTCCTAAAACACAAAGTGATAAACAAACTAAGTGCATAAATAAGTTATTTCTATTAAAGTGAGCTCCCCAGCGCGTTAGCAAGGCCATCAATTCCAACCACCCCCAGCAGTGCCCATGTCCCCAGGTGCCACAAGGCTTTCAAAGCCCTCTCTGTCCCCCTCCAGCCAGCTCCTGGTGAGCTCCAGCAGGGCACAAACCAGGTCCCAGCCCCAGGGGTCTGCAGGGGCTTGTCACCCAGCCTGCCCCCTCTCCTGCTCTCCTGGAGGAACACCTCACAGGGCACCTGGCTCTCCATCCTTTCCTTTCACTCTCAAATAATTTAGATGGGGAATAAAACACCAACAAACCCGCAGCTTTTACAAGTGTCTCCTCAGCCAAAAAAACATTCCATAACCTTGAGGAGATGAACTTCCCTCGCAGTGATTTCAATGCATATTGCTACAATCAAAAGACAATTTTGCTCTCTGACAGTTATGATATTTCTCAGTGAAAATATGGCCCATCACTGCCATTTCCGCTGATTCATAAATCACATTGCTGTGTTTTGCAGCACTCTTTCCAAAAGGTTTCCATGCACTTGGGCTCTACCCTGACTAACCCTTCCAGAAGGGCCTTCCAGTGCCCCTGGCAGCAGCAGCTTGCACAGGACATCGTGGTGGGAATTCTTTGGCACAGGGAGTTCAAAGGTTGTATTTTTAAGGATATTTGGCATCTCAGCCCACATTTCCCACCGGTAAATCCCACCCACCCACGGCACTGATCCACTCTGGACACTCTAAACCTTACAAAAAATGGGTCTGAGTAGCAGAAAGGTCATTAAATAGTAAGAGGAATTTCACCTCTGAGATAAGCAGCATGGGAAAAGGCGTGTCCTGATTTGGGGAGAGGGAACACAACTGGGAGAAGGCTGAGCCTGAAGGAATTGGGAGAGGAGCAACCCAAACCACATTATTGGGATGCAGCAGTGGCCTTGGAGCCCATAGCCCAACAGCTACTGCACCCCCAGGAAAATCTCCTGCCTGACAAAATGTTCCCCCCTGGGACTGCTGCAGGTTACAAGCAAGAACTACAACAAGGAGAGAACAACAGCAGTTCAAATGGAAAAAAAAAAAAGTCTCGGGTTCTAAATGAGTTTAGAAAACACTAAATACGTCTCCACTTTTCCAAATCCCTTACAAAAGCTGAGCTGGAATGCTGGCTGTGGCAGCTGCTGGGCTTTCCCAGGGAACACCAGGAGGGTCTCCCAGCATCAGAACCTGCCCCTGGGAACCCCAGACGCTGGAGATCAGGTTCTGCCCCAGCTCCACAGGGGCTGCCAGCCCCCAGATCTGAGTTTATTTAAGGGCAATTTACACCACCAGCCCCATCTGGATGGAAAATCCCACTGGAACAAGGGTTTGCCAAATGTTTTCAGTCATCCTATTTCAAGGGATGAGCTGATGAGCTTCAGTGGTTGATGTGCAGGTCCAGCCTCACAGTGGAGGGGAGGTTTGTGGGGGAATTTCTCCACAATTCCCAAACCCACATGGACCCAGTTTTGGCAGTCACTGAGCTGGAAGTGGCAGGAGGCAGAGAGGTTGGAGAAGGACATGTCTTCCTCTTCTCCCTCAGTTCCCACAGGTGGCACAGCCACACCAAAACACAGCACAGGACAACCCTTGCTGTGACCCTCGTGGGCACCTCAGAACTTCCATAAGGAACATGATCCAGCCTTCCATCATTCCCTGGGGCCTCATTCCCTGTGGGCACCTCAGGACTTCCATGAGGAACATAATCCAGCCTTCCAGCCTCACCTGGAGCCTCATTCCCTGTGGGCACCTCAGAACTTCCATAATGAACATGATCCAGCCTTCCATCACCCCTTGGACCCTCATTCCCTGTGAGCCCCTCAGAACTTCCATAAGGAACATAAAGCATCCTTCCATCATTCCCTGGACCCTCATTCCCTGAGAGCCCCTCAGAACTTCCATAAGGAACATAAAGCATCCTTCCATCATTCCCTGGAGCCTCACTCCCTGTGGGCCCCTCAGAACTTCCATAGGAACATGATCCATCCTTCCATCACCCCCTGGAGCCTCCTTCCCTCGTGGTGCCCACAGAATGGCAGCAGAGGAGCCAAGCCCTGTCTGAGGGGACCCTGCCAGGCAGAGCCCAGGTGCATCAGGAGCTCTGCTGGTGATTTCTGGTGCCTGGCAGAGACTGCAGCTCCGTCCTGATCGCAGCAATGACTGATTATCCCTTCAGGAGGGATTCATTAAGAGATCCCCTCGCACAAACCCCTCCCAAAACGTGCTGCAGCTCCTTTAATAAGCACAAAGAAAAGGTTTGAGCAGCTTGAATCAATGTTCCAGCAATGGCTGTAAATGCAGCCCACCTCCATGGCTCAGATGAGCGTGAAGCAGAACAAGGAGCCAGGCCCTTTGTGCTAATATTGCCCAATCTGCCAGGATCCCTGGATGGGCTCTGGGCAGGAGCAGGCTCCTCTGCAATCTGGGATCATTCTGGGAGCTGTGGCAGCAGGATAACGTGTCCTGTGCTCCCAGCTCTGCTCTCCCTGAGCCCAGCCCTGCCCAGTGCTCCCAGTAAAGGGACTGCCCTCCACAGCTCATCGCTCCCACCCACTGCAGGGCACCTTCACTGCCGGGCTCTGCTCTGCTGGGATGGCCCCAGGTGTTGGTGGAAGCTGCTTTTCCCAGCCCAGCTGTCCAAGAAGGAGTCAGGAGTCTCCTGCTCGTGTTCTCAGTGATGTTTATTGTCTCTTATCTAAAATATTTTCTGTCTGATCCCCGAGCTCTGGCCAGCAGGTCAGTCCAAGGCTCACACCTCCCACGGGGCTGGTGCTGTCTTTTATACCATGAACTACCTATTAGATATTTACAATTGTGTGCCAACCCCTAACACCTGTGTCAGACAGTGACTTTCTACTCTGAACCAATCTAAAAATGCTTTTATACCATGAACTACCTATTAGATATTTACAATTGTGTGCCAACCCCTAACACCTGTGTCAGACAGTGACTTTCTACTCTGAACCAATCTAAAAATGCCAGCATCACCTCAAAGATGGATGTTAGGAAGAAGAAGGAAGAAGGACAGGGCACGCCCCAATCCCTCCATCTTAGGGTTTTAAACCCCCCTGTACCAAATCCCAAATTTTCCCTTTCACCCTATGACTACTGCTACTGTGCTGTCTAAACTTTTGTGACTTGTGACTCCTCATATAAGGTTGGTAATTTGTGCCATGGGCTGAGATCAAAGCCCCAAGTGTTTTTGGGTTCTGCCAGGGCTGCCCAGAGCCCTGTCTGGGGTTTGGGGCACCGAGAGGAATGTCTTGGATTCTGACACTTCACAACACAGCTCATCTGCCCAGGCTGAGGAGCCACTGCACTCAACAGCAAAAAGGGATTTATTCCTCGAGCTCCTGCTATGTATTATTAATGCTGAAGTTCTGTATCCTTCAGCAGCACAGTCGATGTCCCCCTGCCACTCTCCTGACCCAAAATGGAACATTTTGTTCTGTTTTACTCTTTCAGTTGATCTCAAAACCCAATCAAGTGTTAAGAAGCTCCCATGTGTGTTCTGCAGTTTAAATGAGCTACACTCTAAATTACATTATGTACAAAACATAAGCCCAGGGTACAGAAATGATGCTGAATTTTGGATTGGCCTCTTTGGTGGATTGTTCCTGTTATTTCTATCCCCATCTAGAAGTGCAATTCAAGATGAATTTGCTGGTTCAAAGCAGTGTCTGGGGTTTAGTCTTTCTCAAGAACTGAAGGAAAAGCCTTGCTAAAAAGGTTTGGAATCAGCTTCATCCAAGCATTTAAAACTGTGAAAAGATGAAAACAGAGCAGGCAAGTCTCTGTCAGTTAACTAATCATGGAACAACAGGACAGAAACAGCAACAACCCCAAACAATCAGCAGCTGGCTCCCACTGGCAGAGAGAAGAATTTGTCTGCACATTCACAGAGCTGTGTCTGCCTCCTCCCAAAGCTTCAGCCTTTTGTTGGAGTCAGGATTCCTCAGCAAAGCTGGACTGTGCTGCTTGTGGCTTTGCTGCTGGCTTTGATATAGCTTTGATATTAAATAAAACATCTGAATGTAAAACTGCTCTGTCAACCCCAGCCCTGCCAATAACAGCTATGTACAAGCTCTGCTGGTGAGGTGTGGGCTTTGGGGGTCCCATTTGTTCCCATTTTGGGAATCCAAGGGATTGGGCTGCTCTCCAATGGCAGGAGAGCAGAGTATCAAATATTGTGGAGTAAGCTAAGGATATAAGAAAATGTAAAAGAAAATAGTCCCTAAGCAATTTAATACTAAATTAAAAATTGAATCCTAAACCAATTCCCCAGTAATGGACTATTTCTAATTAATTACCTTGTGTGTCTATAAAGATTTTTGTGGACCTCCCAGGCATGAGTCATTTTACCAGGGCTGTTTCTATAGGAACTCATTTATCTCAGGGAATGGGTCCCAAACCACTTGGAAACAGGGCTGAGCTTCACCTCACAGCCACAGGGGTAGGTAAATGTGTTGGAGGAAACTGAGGCACGGGAGGGATCAGAGGGATTTGTGAGCCAGGATTTGGGCTCTCCAGACAGGCAGGACTTTGTGGACTTTCAGGATTTACCCTGAATTTATTTACACAGCAGAACTGTGCCTGTCTCTGCAGGGCTGGGATTAAAACCTGCTGTTTAGGAGAGAGAAGCTCATCCAAGGCAACAACACAAGTTTCTAAATTTCAGTTTGACTCCAATTTACAGACAGAAAATGCTGGAGAATCTCAGAGTGGCTCTGTGTAGTCAGAAACCACAGAGATCAAATATCTAAGCAGAATTTTGCAGGAATTATTTGTCCATTTCACCTCTGCAGAAGGGCAGGGATGTAACAAAGCCTTAAGATCAGCCAAAATCCTAATGAAAGCACCACCAACACCCAGGAGAGCTCAGCCCTGGGCTGTCTGTGGGATAATATCTGTTCAGCAGAGGGGGAAAAGCTCAGCTGGCAGAGATCCTGGCTGGTTGTCCTCTGATCCCACAGCTCCAGGGGATGGGTCATTCTCACTGACAGCCTTTCACACTGCTTTGCTAAATGCCAGCTTGGGCCAGGCCATGAAATCCATCATCTCAGCACCAGAGGGGGGCACATTCCCACCAAACTGCCCCCAGAGCTGGGCAGGGCAGGAGCTGATCCTGCACTAAGGGACACCTCTGGGACCCCTGATGGAGCCCTCCTGTGCTGCTCATCCCACCCATCCTGCACTCCCTCTCCCATCTCATTTCCTGCCTCCTCCACCTGGAAAAGGCCCCCAGTCCCCACCTGGGAAAGGCCCCCAGTCCCCACCTGGAAAAGGCCCCCAGTCCCCACCTGGGAAAGGCCCCCTTTGCCACCATCCCCCATAATTTCTGCTGCAATCCCTCCTGCAGGCCCAGCCCACCCCTCCCACTGCCCTCTTCAGTCAGAATTCCTGGAGATGCTCAGGCCCATGGAAGCAGCAAGAGCAGTTTGCCCCACTGATAACTTCCTTGAGAGCAATCTCCTGATGGGAAGAAACAAAAGTCTTCTAGGGATTATTTTGTGAGGCATCTGTTAAGCAGTTATGGCAGGGCTCTTTTCTCTCTCCTAATGTGCAGATTTTTCAGGAAAAGACCAAATCAGAGAAAAATTCCCTGTGATTTTCCTGAAGAGAGAGCAGGGGCTGATCTGACAGCAGACATCCCACTGAACCAGGAGAATTCCAACTCATTCAGGAACTTGCACAGGATAACTGGGAGTGCTGATGGGTAGCAACAAGCAAATCTGTTTCTAAAAGGACAATTAAAAGGGCTCAAATGTTGTCTCAGTGGGTGAGAGCCTCATCCATCCTGCAGCAAAGCTGATTTGAGCAACGTGAGCAGCATTGAGCTGCACTTTGTAATTATGGCCAAACTGAATTTATAACTGCATTTGTTTGCCTGCTCCCTGCAGATCAGTTCAGAGCTAAATAATGGGCAGTTATTGTTGATATTACTGTCATTGACCCCTCTCAGCTGCTCCTTCCATGATTCCATCAGGTCCCTTCCAGCCCAGGATATTCCACATCCTACAATCCTTGGCTCAGTTGCATCCCTGGCTCCAGATTCCACCTCCATCCAGGGCACAAAGCACAGGTGAGGCTGCTTTGTGAAGAGCCAGGGAATTCAAAAGTTCCAGAACAGCAGCAGTGATGTTCCTCAGGCTGCTGTGACACAGCAGGGCTTTATGGACACGTGTCTCAGACAATCCAGGGAGGAGATCCATAAAATGCCGAGTTCAGCTTCACTGACACTTCACACCAGGCACAGAGGGGAATAAACAACTCAGAGTAAGCTCCTTTATGATCCTACAGACTCTTCCCTTTCTTTGCAATTACTTTTTCTCTTCTCAAAGATATAGCTACAGGTTTTGTTTGCAGGGTTTTTTTGCTTCTGACCGACTTTCCATTCTTTAACTTATTTATAATTAAAAGGTGTGGGAAATGCCAAGAGATTATTTGCTGTTCCACGAGGGATTTAAAGAACCATCACAATGAATCAATGAAAGGTTCACCATAAAGGGAGGGAGTTGGATACTGTCAATATGAAAGAGCAGTGAACTGTAAAAATAAGAATTAGGGTGCCGAGCTGTTTGTCAAACATGTGGAAGCACTGACAGGGAAAGCAAGAAATTCTATTTAGAATCAGAAATAGCTTAGGTTGGAAGGGAGCTTAAAGCCCATCCAGTGCCATGGCAGGGACACCTCCCACTGTCCCAGGTGCTCCCAGCCCCAGTGTCCAGCCTGGCCTTGGGCACTGCCAGGGATCCAGGGGCAGCCCCAGCTGCTCTGGCACCCTGTGCCAGGGCTGCCCACCCTCACAGAGAGGAATTCCTTTTGTGTATAACCTCAATTTCCCCTCTTGCAGCTGCTCTCCAGGCACCCTTGGTCTCTCCTGCACCTGAAGTCACAGCAAACACCTCCCCTGCTCCCTCCAAACCAGGCAGAGCCAGAATTCCTGCTTTCCCCACATTTCCTGCTTTCCCCACATTTCCTGCTTTCCCCACATTTCCTGCTTTCCCCACATTTCCTGCTTTCCCCACATTTCCTGCTTTTCCCAGCCCAGCTCCCAAGCACAGGACAGGGCCAGTGGCTCACACCCCTGTTTTCCCCCAGCTCTTGTCAAGTTCCCCATATGCCAGGAATTCCAGGAAGACAGTCCCTGCCCAGGAGGGTTTGGGGGCAGCCTGTGGGGCTCACTGCAGGTCCATCACTGCCAGAGCAGGGAAATCCAAGCACTGGAGAACCAGCAGAGCTGCAGGAAATGCAGGAGCAGCTCCCTGCAGGCTCTCCCCTCACAGGGACAGGTCACTGCTGGGCAGAGTGCTCTGCTCAGGCCCAGGTCAAGCATTTGGGAGGGAGCTCATGCTCCTCAGAGGGCAGAAGGGTCACTGTGAGGAGCAGGAGCCATGTGCAGACACCCCAGACCCAGCTCAGAGTCCCTGAGGAATCCATAATTCACAGTGGAATCCAACCTCTGCTGATCCAATGGTGCCACGTGAGGATAAAGGAGGAGTAACAGCCACTGCCCCAGGAGATTCCTCAGGGTTGTATTTCTGCCAGAGGAGAACATCTCCACTGCCTCAGACAGCTCACAAACCACTTTGGAGTGGAACTCACTGATCACAGCACCCAAAGACATGAAAATTCACCCGGTGAGCACCAGAACCATTCACCAAAGAGCTCCACCACACAACAGAGCCACGATTAACTCCTTGCTGGCCCCTCCTGCATGCTTTCCTCCTCATTCCAATAAAAGTCAGTTTTATTCCCTAAGTCAGTGCAGAGGCTGCTGTGCTCCTTCCCTCAGCTCTGCTGGCACAAAGGCAGCCAGGCTGGGAGTGCTGAAACAATTTCTTACTCCAGAACACCGTGCAAATGAGGCCATTCACATGCATATACCCAGTATTTAAATTATCCTCCCTGCTGCTGCACTTGAACAGGCCCAGACTGATGGGGATTTTCCCCAAAGTTCCAGGCCTGTTCTCCAAACCCAGCCACCTGTGACAGCCTGTGACAGCCACCCCACCTGGGCTCCTGGCATGTGTCACTGCCAGGGCTGGATGCAAACGAGAAGAGAGAACCACAGGGGTTCAGAGGAGTTTGCTGCTGTTAGAAAAGGGGTTTTTTATGGCCACTGGGCCCTCCAGCCCCAAATCCTGGGGATTGCTTTGTGCTGTCCCACAAACAACACTGAACCAGCCCCTGCTTGGAATTGAAGCTGGTGCTGCAAGAGCAGCAGGAAGGCTCTCAGAAGAATGAGTTTCAGCAGGAGATTTTATTCAAGTTTTGTCTTTTCCAAGACCCATAAGACAAATGTAAATCACTCTAGACAAGCTCACTCCACTCCTCCACAGTTTATCCCAGATTATTTTTCGCAGTCCTTGAAGGAACGTGCCACACCTATTTAAACCTGAACAACTCAGCAATAGCCCTGATGCTTTACAGAATCTTTCATTTCATTCTTTACTCACAGTTAGACTTCACACTAATTCCTGTAGCCCTCAATTATGAACACAGTTTAACAACACACCTGAAAGAATTTGAGAGACATGTTATCTCCCGATGCAGCCCCTGAAAAAAAAGGCCATAATTGCTTGTCATTCAAAGGAAATTAAAAATCATTTGGGGAATGATGTGAATGGAATTTGCAATTAATCTCAGGGTTTTTTTCCTCTCCAGGAGGAGCCCTGTGCATTGGAGGGCCCTTCAGCAGACAGATGAAGGACAACGACTGCTCTGGGTGTGGATTTCACCCCGCCAAGGGCTCCTTACATGAATTTAGATGTTCAGCTCTACCCTCAGATGACCTGTACCTAATCATGCTGCAATTCCCCCTCCCCTTGGTGGAAATGAAGCTGTCAGCTGCTGCTGGAAGCTCAGGCAGCCAATAAAAGGCAGGAATTAACTCATGTGGTGGCCACTCATCCCATCACCTCCCAGCTGCTGGAGTCCTCCTGGAAGCCTCGGAGCACTGACCATCATTTCCCTGATGTCACCAGCACAAAATCACGGCCAAATTAATTCATCCTCAGGCAGGTGGGTTTTCAGGCACATCAGGGGATACTCTCATATTAATAAAAAGAAAACCCAATCAAAACCACCAGGTTTAGTGCCTGTCTACATTTATTTTTCTCTTTAAAGGTTCAATTGAGAATAAATCTTGTATTTTTTCCTGTTAAACATCTGTCCCTGTAATCCATAACACATTTTCCTATCAGGAGCTACCCAGAAATAATAAGAAAATAGATTTTCACAGGGAAATATATTTTCTAATTGAAGTTTAAGCGGTTCATTTTTTTTAAATAAAAGCGTTCGTGTTTTTAGTGATTTTAGCACAAGCTCAGGGCAAAACCAGCCAGAACATCTCAGGTTTAAGGCCCTCAGTAATTACAGAAATTAGTGACATGGCATAACTTGGTCTTTCCATTCTCAGCCCCACCTGCCTCATTTACAAGTCTTTAATTACATCAGCCCCTCGTTTACAAGTCTTTAATTACATCATCAGCCCTTCCCCACGTGTGTCTGCTCCCTGAGCACACCGAGTTCAATCCTCCCTCCCAAACCAGCCTGGATTTAATATTTCGGGGTTGCCTCATTTTTCAGTGTGTGTCTGAGCCTTATCTCCTGCCGACTGTCCAAACACTGCTCCCAAGAAAGAATTTTTCATTTCCTTTGGGCTTTTCTCGGCTGTTTGTCGCTATCTGAATGCTCCACGACATTAATTAAACTGACAAGGTAAGGCAGCAAAATTATCTCCACTTGGCACACAGGGGGCTGAGGCAGAGAGCTCGAGTTGAAAGGAAAGCTGGCCACAAACTCCACAAAAATACTGCAGCTGAAACAAACTCCAAAAGGCAGCGTTGCCTTTCCACGAGGGCACAGGAGGAGGACCTGGACAAGCACAGGTCTCAGGTGAACGCAGAAAAAACACAGAAAGTTTCCTTTTAGCCTTTGAAAGCTTGGATTTACACTTTGAGCCTGGGAAAGTTTGGTTCAGAGTTTGGTTCAGAGCAGTCCAAGCCAGCCCCACTTTGGGTGCTCCATGCTGGGCTTCCCATCAATGCATGGATGGAACTCGAAGCTGCCCCAAAAAAGCAACATTAAGGATCTAAAGGAAAGGTTTCAGTGCTGACAAAGAAGCAAACACCACTCTCCAAGTTCAGGCAATCAGGGATGCACTCAGCCCCTCTGCTCTGCACTGCTCCCGTGCCTTGGTGGGATCCCCACTCAGCTTCTCCCCTTTTCCATCACCAGAATAAACCTTGAACCTCCCCAGCCCTGCTGCAACCACCAGCGTGGCAGAGGCACCACCTGACTGAGCCCGTGGTGTTGGGGAAAATTCCATCTGCAAAATGCAGATTTTCAGGAGCTGGAATCTTCACCCAGCACGGCAAGAGCTGCTCCAAGAATGACCTGGAGGGGCTGGAAGAACCTGGAGCCAAACATCCCTCCTGAGGTGGGGCTGCCCTCCTCCCAGCTCTGGGCAGCCCCTGAGTGTCCCCACAAACCCCCAGCTCCAGCTCCTGATGGGATTCTGGTCCTTCTTCTCACACTGACAGCCTGCTCACGTCCCAGTTCATGGAATCTCACCAAAGTCACCCAAACAAGGGCTGAAAGGAGGTGTCTAGACAAGGAACAGATAATTCTGGATGCTTCAGTGGCTGTGCTCTCCTCTTGGCAAGGCAGAGCCTTGTGAGAGTCCCAACGTGTCAGACACAGCCCCCAAAAATAATGTACAGACTTCCAAAGCCAATATTTTCAAAAATAAATGACAAATAAAGACAAAATCATCAAAACGCATGCAGAAAGCAAGGGTTTAAACTGCCAAAGAAATGTCATAACATTTTCTCTGAAAATTATTCATAGCCTTCCAATCAGTTCCAGAATCTTCTGCTTCTTTCCCTCTCTACAAACTGCTATTAAATGTAGCAAGGTAGAGACTGCAAGGCTTTGCCTCTGCTAAATCCCTTCCCAGCATGTCAAGTGTATCAATATTTGAACAGGCAGTGGCAAATTCCACAGCCCTACAGATATATTTATTAATTTCAATCATCCAGGCCAGGGAGGTGTGAATGAGGGCACTGTCATTTAGGGCTGTAATTAATCATCCTGGACACTTCCCTGTCAGGGCCCATAAATCAAGAAGCAAAGTGTTTCTCCTCCTGAGTGATATGGAAGCAGCATTAACGGGGCAACAAAAATCTAATGCTGTCAGTGGGTGGGAGATATTTTATCTGCCTTTGACACGGGGCTGTTCCACACGGGTGCCCTCCACCTCAGAATTTATTTTCTGCCTGTAGAGCACACATTTAAAAAATATGAACAGAGCAGAACAACAAGGCTGAAGTACGAAGTTACCGAATGCCAAGACAGAGGAAAGTTTCTGAAGGAAAGGGAAAAAAAACCCTGACACATCAATCCAAGGCGTAACAAACACATGTTGGGAATAAGAAGGGACAAATCCCTGCTTGCAGGGCAGTGCAAGGCAATTCCTGGATTGTGGAACAGCTCTAAACCAGCCCCTGCTCAGCTCCACATCCAACAGCCACGGGTTGTCAAGGAAAACACAAGGAAAAATGAGGCTTAAGGCACTGATTAAAATAGGAAGAAAATAAGAAGAAAATATGAAGAACTAAATCTCCTTTGAAAAGAAAAAAAAAAAAAAAAAAGCCTGAGTCCACAGGACATGTCCTCCATGGTGAGGAGGTTGCCAGGCTGGTGCTCCTCAGCTCCTGGCAGAGGTCACCACCCTTTCCTGCCATGGCATTGCCTGCTCGTATTTCACACCAGAAACATGAAATATGAACCACTAAGCCTTCAAATTTTCACTGCTTTAAGAGATTATTTTCAAGTGTAGCTGTACAGGACCATTTATTACCTTTAATATTTGGATGGAGCTGCTGAAAGCCAGACCTGAAACAGCCAGGCTTGTGAGAGACCTGCATCTGAAGAGATGCAAACCCTACACTAACAGCTTGTCTGAAATGCATTCAAACACTCAAAATACTTTTTAAAAACCTTGTTAGATTCTGGGAATAACAGTCAGCATCATTTTATTTGACATTTCTTCCATCTCCAGCTACACCCCGAGCTCCTTGGATTATTCACAGCATCTCCTGGCAGTCATTCTGACACTTCTCACAACACAAATTACCTGGGGGTGCTCTGATCTCCAGGCAGGAGCTGGAGCAGACTCAGGGCTGTTGCTGAGAGGGATCTCAGGCAGCTGCCATGGGGAACACTGGACACTGAATTTTCTGGAAGGGTCAAGCTGAACAGAGCCCAGCTCTGAGATGATAAAACACAGCCATGAACACACCTCCCCACCTGGCAGTAAACACAGTTCAAGGCTCCCCCTGAGACCTGTCATCTTTAAATATTTGAGATCTCAGCACTTCAATTCTGCCAGTAACAATTCAACCTGCAACTTCTCATCCCACTTATTCGCAGGCTACAAACTTTATAGCCAAAACCAAACCTAAATATACCGATTGCAATCCACCGTGGGAAAAGAAATCATAAAATTCCTTATTTAATCACACAATTCTATCACCAATCTGCTGAAAAAATAGATGCACAAGTGTATTACTGCCTGTGCTCTAAGTGCTAAGGTGGAATTCTGCCCACAGGCAGTAACTATAAACCCAGGTCTGAGATAATCCAGTTGTAAAACACTGAGCATAAACCACATGCTTTTAGCCTCTGATGGAAGCATTCTCCTCCCAAGCACAATTTACATTTAAATTGATATTGTAGGGAATCAAATACTCAAAATAAGTGTCAATGTTTTCTTCTTCACCGAGTTGTTTCCTAATTGGATTCAAGTGTTTTCCCTAACCATTTCATAGTCTTATTTTGTTCTGGAAATTAAAAATAAAATCTTTCATTATTCATAATCCCTAACTTCTGGGAAGTGCCTCAGATTGTTATTGTTAAGAAAACAGGAACAGGCTGTTTACATTTAACTGCTGAGACCCAGCAAGCAGAAGGGAAGCAATTCCTCCTGATGCAGTAACAGCAGAGAGTTCTGATGGAAGCCAGCAAAAGCAGCCACATCCAAAATCCTTCTCTGGCCTTCCCACTCCAGGGGGACAGAGCACTTGGGACCCCCCTCCCTGGGAAAGTGGTGCTGCAGTCAGAGACCCCCTGCCTTTCCCTGGCTCTGCTTCTCTTCACACCAACCCCAATATTCCAAACCCAGACTCTGGAGTCCCTACAGAAAGGCAGCTACAATGCTTCAAAAATAAACTAAACCAATTTTTTTTTCAGCAACAAAGCAGCAGTTCCTTGAAGAGAGCTTTGTAAATTAATAATACAACTAATGAGGCTGAAGAACATCCATAAGCAGGGTAAATCTGGTGGCTGAGGGAGCAGCAAGTGCCCACCACACTTGGCATTTCTGGCAGGGTTGGTGGGGAACAGAATCCATTTGATTCCTCCTCTGCTGCTACAGGGACAAAGCACAGGTGCTGCCATGGGGTGTCAGACACAAATAAAATACATTAAGTGCTGAAAGAGCCCCGTTGAGCAATTCCCTACCAAATATTTTTTTTTTCTTCTGGCAAAAGACATTGTGGGAACAAAGTTCAGCGAGAAATTTCTTTGCATTTAGTGTAGAAAAGCCATCAAGTACTAAGGTCTCTCACAGAAGCCACACGAGGCCCCCATGGCTGCACTCACAACCTGCTCGAGTTCACAAAACACCTCCCAGTCCCAAATTCCTTCGTTTCTGTCCCAAGTACCACAAAAGGAACCACAGATGTTTGCCCTGGCCACGCTCAGCTCGGAGCTGTTCCACAGCCAGAGGAGCTGAAACCTCCCAATTCCCAAAGTCTCCTTCTGCACCTGCCTTTTCTGCTCTGCTCCTACAAGAACTTCAGGCTGCAGCTTCTGCCAGCTTCCCCTGCCAAGGGCTGCCCTTCCAGCCGATAACATCACGCAGGGAAATGCCACTCATCGTCTCTCCTGGGAGCTAAATGTGCTGCTAATTTGCGAAATATTTCACCTGACCCAGTCTCTCCTGGGAGCTAAATGTGCTGCTAATTTGCGAAATATTTCACCTGACCCGTCAAACCAACGGAGCACTTCCCTGGCCCTTCTTTCCTTAGCGTGATAACCGATTCAAAACCACTTATTCCACTTCATTAAAATCAAAAGCTGACCTGAAAAACAATAGCTGAGGCTTGAAGTGGGTCGAGTCACACGTCGCCAATGCAGCAGGAAAACAGCAGCAAAAATCAGAATATTGTTTGTCTCTAAATGAGCATCACTTTCGTAGGGATTTATTTTTTACATAGCTCTTTTGCTGGTTTATATTGGATTTAAAATGCCCATCTCAGCAGCCCAGGGCAGTGGCCCCAAGGGAAGGGAACATCCCATCCCTCCCCATGGAGCAGAGGAGCAGCCAGGGTCTCCAGCTGGGGATGGACAAATGGGGTCAAATTTAGCCCCCCCTAAAAGCAGGCAGACCTTGCACAGCCTCATCCAGCCACGGGACCTGATTCAGCCACTGGAGGCCAAAAGCACAAAGTTGTCTCCCCAAAAATTCCAACTCTCCCAGAGGAAAAGGAAGGTTAAAATAATGATTTCAAGAAAACTCAACAGACTCAGCAAGCTGCTAAATACAGAGCCTAAATTAAGGAGTGTAAAGGTGAAAGGAATGAAGAGAATTTACTTTTATTGGCACAAGAAAAACCTTCCCCTTAACCAAAGGGCAACAGCTGGGTACAGTTCAGGTTTTTAAACACATTTATAACAAGCTTTCATTCAGGAGACATCTATATTTTCAGCCCAAATTCCCACCTAACAAATTTTTATCAAATTGCTAGAATGCCATCAGGAAAGAAGAAAGTTTTAGGACCTCTTTCCCTTGTCCCCAGAGGATGACCTACACCCACAGAGCTGCTTGCAGGGGGGACAGAGCAGGAAAACTCAGGCTATAAAAATGGATTTCGAGGGTACAGACATTAAATAATGTTGTTCAGTTTGGGTTAAATAAATTCACCCCTGGCACTTGGGTTGGCTGACACAACCTGAGCCCTAAAAAAAATACCTTTGGAAGAAGCTGGACAAGGTCCTTGGCTGGAGGGAAGCAGCAAACGAGGCCCCAGCTCAGAAAAAAATGATGGAGGAGGAAATTGGGAGCCTTAAATTGTCTCTGCCCCCACCCCTGGGAGGGACCATCCCGTGAGGACAACCAAGGGAATGGGCAGCACCTGGGAGGGTTGGGATGTGCCACAGCATCTGCCAGAGCCAGGCAGGAGTTTGTCCTGGGACCAGCCCACAGCAGAGAGGGGCCAGGGCTGTGGTGGCATCACAGCCAGCCCTGTCTCACCTCCTCAGGAGCCATGGAGGCAGTCCCACATCCTCTGGGAAATCACCTTTTAACAGGTGTCTGCTGTTTGCAGACCTGGGATGCACAAGGAATTCAGGGAGTCTCTCATCATCACCTGAGGATCTCCCCAGAACAGGGTGGAGCACAGCGCGTCCGGATTCTGAAATTCCCCTTTCTTTCCTACTGCATCTCTGCGTTCTGAACGAGGCCAAGGTGGGAAATCCCCATGATTTCCTTTAAGCTCCTTCTCTTCCCCTCCTCGTGGGGTTTCCCAGCCCAGCAGAGCTCGGTGTCCCTGCCAAACCTGCTCTGGGAGCAGCACGCTGGCAGGGCAAGCTCTGGCACAGGGAATTCCCAAAACTGCTCTCATTGCTGGGGCTCTGCAATGGCAGGTGTGGGAGTTCCCATGCAGGGCATTCCTGCTTGGAAAAGTGCACCTTCCCTTGGAGGACAGAGCAGAACTCAGGAGCTGCCTCTCAGCAACCCGAGCCAGCAGCAGAGCTTGTTGGAATTGTCATTTATCCGTTTGACAAAGGGATTAAATGATTCAAATTAAATAGAGATTAAAATTAAACTGAACCTGTGTGCAAAACCCCACCTTTTTGGAGGTGTGGAATTTGCCCTGGAGCAAAACGTTGTGTTTCAGCTGCCTGGAAGTGAAATAAGTGGCACAAATGGGTAAAGATTTTCTGTGGTCAGGTGATACAGATTTATTTCCCTTAAACTGGAAGCCCAGAACTCCTTACATTATTCCTCTGGGAAGGGTAAAGTCAGAGAGGCCTGAAATGCTACTAAATTACTCTGCAGTGGTTAAGATTTAACAAATGTTATTATGTGTCAGTTAAAGAGGAGGCCATCGTTATAATAATAACTGTACAGCACGCACACATCACAAAGACTTTTATTCAATTGTATTGGAAATTACAGTCACACCTTTCAAACACTGGAGTGACAGATTTCTCTGCCAGCACTGTCTTAGAGACTGTTCAGAAACCCCTACTGTTGTTCATCAACCTGTGCAAAATAATTGGCACTATAATTTTATACCTGTCAGAAACGCAATGTGCAGCATTGACTAATTGCTATTTTGTGTGCTCAGAAAGGTATAAAATCAATGTAACCACTGTGGGAATCAACAAATCCTTTTGTGAAGCTGCAGAGCACTAAACAGAATTATGTTTACTACCCCCAGTCTTTGGGAGCTCCAGGTTTGCTTCTATCACACAGAATCTAACAACTCTGAGAGCAGTCTTGTAAGGCACTTAAGCCACCCTCCCACTGGTGAGAGACCTGGCAACCTGTCAGATTCTCCATGAGTTCATGGTTTGCATGACTCTGGGAATAATGGAAGCTCTCTGAATCCCCAGTGATTCACTTTTTCCTCTCCTGGCCTTTGTAACTTTGCCTAACTCAATGAACATTAAAAATCTGTAAAGCTTTTTCGGTCTGGAAAGCGTGAGTACGTGGCAAGGCTTGTGAGATGTAAAACCCCTTCACAATGCTCCCTGTTTCTTGTGCCTCACGTTAGAGAGCTTCACCCATTGCCTGTGCATGAAATAAATGCTATTTTCTTCTCGCTGTGCCCCCTGCTCCCACTGAAACAAACAACAGAACTTCTCCTCCAAAAGCCTTTCCCATGAATGCCACTTTTATCAGACCCTGGAAAGAACTTAATGAAGCTGGAAGTGCTGCCATCAAATTTCATGTCTGTGTGCTCCAGAAAACAATGCCTCTGTCCTAATTTTACAGCATGTTTGGGCAGAGTGTTCTCTTCTGTGCAAACAGCCTTTCAGTCCCAACAAGGGGGGTTTATTGGCAGCTGCAGTGCATCCTTGCAGATGCAATAAAATCAGGGGAAAAAAAAGTTACAAGCGAAATAAAAGGGTTTTAGCAACAGGTAACTGCAGAGGGAGGCTGTGCCAGCACCAATTTCCTCAGCTTGCAATAATGGCTGTGCAATGAAACAAACGAGCAGAGGCCCTGGTGAGCTGATGGCTGAGCAGAAGAAATGTTGTGTACAGTCTTAAATAAATGTATTTGGTTTTAAATGCAGTTGTTCATTCCTACACGGGTTTCTGTTACGTCAGTGAGATGTCCTGCAGGAGCTGGGGTTGGAAGGCAATGACCCAGAGGGTGAGGCCTCCAAAACCCACCAGGATCACCAAGTCCATGTCCCCAAGTGCCACATCCACGTGGCTTTTAAATCCCTCCAGGGATGGGAACTTGGATGCAAGGGCAGAAAATCATGGGGGCCAAAAAGCACCAAATAAAATTGCTTTTGCCAGACCCCCATCAGCTGTGGCCCCACTTTTTGGCAGACATCACCTCTTCCAGTAGGAAACCACATCCTTCTGATAAAACCCACAGTGATTTACATTTGCTTTCCCATTTTTTGAAAAAAAAAAAAAAAAAAGCATTGACTTCAGTATCTTTGCATTTGCTGTCTTAATACATTCAATTAATCCATAACATGACAAAGGCAGCACGAGAACAGACTTAAGGCTTAGCTTTAATAAGCATTAATGCAGTTAGGCTGGGTTTGGCAGAGCAGCCCCCTCCCAATCCTTCTCTTCCCAGATTCCAGCCCTGGAAATTAATGATCTGTCACTGGGCTTGCCCGGGTTCTAATGAAGTAGTTAGTCAAGTACAAGGAAAGTCAGGTGGAAGAAGCTGCCTCTTCCCGTTTGCAATAAAGCCTTTCCCCCTCTTTGGCTAACAAATTCAATTAGTTGAGAGGAAAAATTTAATTACTCTCATGCACCATCTTCATATTTGTGATCAAAGAAGTGCCAGTCTGGGAGCTTTGTAGTTCCCTGCTCTGCTGGAATGGGAGAGAAGGAAGAGAAACTTGGCTGAATATCAGGAGAGATTTAGAATTATTGTTTTCTCCAAGTAAAATATATATATATTGGGGGGAAAAAATTTATGTCTTCCATTTAAATTAAAAAGTTTCTTTTAGCAGAAAAGTGAGAGCAGCACTGCTGTCATTAGACAGCACTGCTGTCTAAATGAGAGGAACATAATTATATCTGTCTAATGCACTGTCCCTGAGCCCAACAGGGACAAACCCCTCCCACCTCCTGCTTCTGAAAATAATTCTTGTTTGATGACAGAAATGCAAATGTTCTAAACTTCTCACCAGCTCTGATACCCTCACACCAAATTCTAAAATGCAGGTGACTGGCACTCCAGTGTAACATGGTTATATCAGAAAATAAATGCTTACTTATTGCACCTTAAAATACATTTTCTTTTTCCTCATAATAAAGCCAGGATTTTGCACTCTTTTGTGCCATTTTCTTAGCAAGCTCTCACTTAAAAAAAAAAAAAAAAAAAAAAGCCCAAGCAATTCTAAACCCTTCAATTTCTTGGCCTATAATCCTGTGGTAATATTTCCCTTAAACCTGGTTTTCAGTCTTATCTCCTGAAGAGTCCCTGCAATCTCAGTCAGGACTTGCTGCCTGCTCTGGCAGGATGTGGATGTCACACAAACACTTCTGTGCCTCCAAGAGCTGGGGTTGGAACAGGTGTGATGATCCTTTCTTAACTTCCCTGCACCTGAAAAGGGAACTGCTGGAGCTGGAGCAGCCACAAGCAGCTCCTCCCTCCTGAGCACTTCTGGGTGATGACACAGAAAAATCAGCCCAGATTATCCAGGGGTCAGGAAATTTCCTTGAAAATGTTAGGCCAGGGTCTCAGGGGATGCTGAGCTAAACTGACACCCTCAAGTCTTTGTGACACTCCCCAAGCTTTCTTTTTTACATAGATCTTTTCCTGGTTTATATTGGATTTAAAATACCAATTTCAGCAACCCAGGGCAATGCCAGCAGTGCCCCCAAGGGAAGGGAGCATCCCATTTTCTCATCCCATCCCATTATCCCATTATCCCATCCCATCCCTCCCCATGGAGCAGCCCCATCTCCAGGGTCCCCAGCTGGGCCACTCGTGTCCCAGACCAGGTGATAAATTCAGCTTGGCTGATTTTGATAAGCAGTTTTCAGTCAATAACATGGTGGCAGAAAATCTTCCCAGCCTGTGCACAGCTTCCAGGAAAAGCAGGGAAAACCAAAGGGTCACTGCATGGCAGTGCTGATAATTAATCCTGGGGTGCCACACATCAATTAAATCCGTGGGTTTGCCTCCTCTGGCCCTCAGCAGGAGCTCTGCAGCCCCCAGAGGGATGGGGATGTGACCCCCCCTGGCAGGAGCTGGGTCACAGCCAGCCAGCTCCCAGGCAAGGTTCAGCAGGGTCCTGCAGGGCACAGAGCTCTCCCAGCCCCACAGGGAGGGGGGCCTGAGCAGCACAGCTCCAAGCCTGGCAACAAAACCTCCAACAGCCCCAGGGATCCCAGCACAGCCCCCTCCTGCAGCTCCCCACCTCTCATTAGGGTTAAACTTCTCCTGAGTTATTGGGCTCTGCTCCACTGCCCTCGAAATCTGCAGTACCTGCCTGCTCCCAGTCAGATCATACATCAAATAAATCCCCAGGGGCAATCCCAACCCCATCAGCCTCCAAGAAGCTCTCTCTTGTTTTTTTGCATCTGTAAGCTGGAAAAAGTTATGCAGTTCTGGGCACTTTCCCTTGCTCTGCTGTTGATGATTTCTCTCTTTTTTCCCCCAGAATTGATGTTCAGCATCCCTCAAGCCCTCTCTGCAGGAGGAGGAGCCGTTTCCTTTGGCAGAGCAGAACTAAAGTACAGCAGAGGAGACACTTGGAGTGTCCTCTGCTGAAGCCTGAAATCTTATTTCTTTGCTCTCTTCACTGTTTGTGCTGGCAATGGAGAGGATGGGCTGGGATTTGTGGGCTCCTCATGTCACTGGCAATGCCAACATCACCCTCTGTGTGTCCTAGAATTAAAATAACCAGCAAACAGGGGCTTTCCCCTCCTGGTCCGTGGGAAAGGAGTTTTTCCTTAAGCCATGGATATTTCAGTGTTATAAATGAGTTAACAAAAGACCTTTTTGTTCCTAATCTCACACGTGGATTTACCTCTGGAAAGCTCCTAGGGACTCCCAAGGGTAGTGGATGCTCATCAGCAGCAGAGCTCTGAAGGTTCTGCCCCCAGAACTGAGTCTGGTCACTCAAACACTGAGTTTTGGGCACTAAACTTTGAAATGAGCTCTCTCCTCCTGGCCTGCAGCCTGGCACTGCTGCTGCTGGGCACACCTGCGGTGCTCAGCTCACCTGAGAGTGGAAATCAAAGGCAGAGGTGCCAGGTCCTGCTGCTTCCCCAGAGCTCAGCACCTGCTCCAGAGCTTTCCTCACGTTCTGGCCATGCTCTGAATCAGGAATTTCCCTGTGGAGCTTTTCCTGTGGCATCCATCAGGTGTTATCTCAGTGCTCCATATGCCTTTACTCATTTATCTGCACACCCACCCTGCGTGCTAAGGCAATATTATTCTCCCCAACAAAGCCTGGAATAAAAGATCAAAAATCCCCCCAAAGCTGGCTGATGTGTCTGAGGTCTGAGCATATTTCCAGAGTGTTTCTCATCCTCTAGAGCCCCACAAGCAGAGTGCAGCAGGCAGGGGAGGTGGAGAGGACAGAGGTAAATGCAGACTCTCAGCATCTCCTTAGAGCCAACAGCAAAAATTACAGAGAGCAATTCTAAATGAGCTTCCATTCCTCCAGTTCCTGGGGGAAACAAGCAGTCCAAATCCATCTGTTTTCTAAAAACACCTCTCCCACCTTAAACAAACACCAGTTAATCCCAGCAGCACAACAAACACTCGGTGTTTACACAGCGGCAGAAGTGAAGCAGCAGGGAAAAAATGGAATTTCTAATATTCTCCTCCATCTCCAGCAGCAAGAGCACAGCAGTGTGTTTTTCAAACTGCTTCTTTGTGAATATGCATGAAACACATGTAGTGGTGTGGAACAGGCTCTTCTTTCAATGGGCAACTCATTTTTCACACACAGAAGGAAAAAAAAAAAAAAAAAAGAGCTTTTTTTTTTTTTTTTTGAGTAGGACCAGAGCCTGCTGCTTGTCACTTAAATTCAGGCAGAGCACGGTGCCAAACAGGAAACTCTGAAATTCTAAAATTCTGAGAGCCTTAGGAAAGTTCACAGAATTCCAGAGTGGGTCAGGCTGGAAGGGACCAGAGGGGTCACCCAGTCCCACCTCCCTGCTCGTCCCAGAGCACTGGGCTGTGTCCAGGGGCTCTGGAATATCCCCAGGGAGGAGGCTCCACAGCTCCCTGGGCACTGCCCAGGGAAGTTCTGCCTCCTGCCCTGCTGGAACTTCCTGTTGCCCTGTTCTTCTAAGCCTTCTGATGTTTACATTTTTGTAATGAAGTTTGTCACACACTTTCATGTAAATAATGATTGTTTTACGTTCCTTTCCAGCAAAGGAGAGAATTGATAGTTACACCAGTTACAACTGTACAACTGTTAGTTGGACCAGTGTGGCTTGAGAGGTAACAATTCCATCCTCCAATCCATAGCCACTTTTAGAATTCTATAAATATCAAGGTCCAGAAATGAATGTACTCTTTTTTACCTTGGACATCTCAGCATGTGAGTGTCATTCCTTTTGTGTCACACAGTGATAACTTCCCACACACCCACCTCGTCCTGTCCATAGCTGGGCTCCCACTGAGCCACAGAGCAGTGCAGGAGCCCAAGGAGCAATCCAGATCTGAGAGACAGGGGCTGAGCATCACAGGAAACGCCCAGCTTGAGGAGTGTGGCTGCACTTTTCTTCCAGAACCTTCATCTTCAGCTGCCTGTGGGGCAGGCTCTGGGTCCCTGACTGCTGAGGAATGGGAGCCAAACCGGAGCACTGGGGCAGGGGCAATCCTCAGTCCCCCTCCCAAGCCCTGCTCCCAGGTGAGCTGGTGGAACTGCTGGATGATGTCACAGGGCTCCTGCAGCCCTTGGGTGTTTGTGACAGGGCAGTGCAGCTGCTCCCAGGTGTCCCAAAGGCTGCCCTGCAGGAGCTGTCCCCGTGTCACCAGGTGGGTGGCAATGGGAGCACACTCCTGCTCCTCCAAGGGATCTGCTCCCTTAGCTGGGAGCAGCAGCAGCTCTGTGCCAGGCTGGGGGCTGAGAGCCCTCTCTCTGTGATTTATAGCAGTCATTACAGCCAGAGCAAACACTTGCCTGGATACAGACACAAAATCCCACATCCATGCACTTCAGTCATCCCCTTTGCCTGAAGCCTTTCCCTCTCTGGCGTTTGCCTTGCCCTTTCTCAAGACTCCTCCATTTAGAATTCCACAAATTGCTTATTCCTCGTCCATTGCCATCCTGAGCCAAACCTGGGGTTATCCTTTCTCTTCTTCCTGCTGCTGTAAAATATTCGTTTGGGGGTTTTTTGGTAAATTGAAATAGAAGTTCACAACACATTGCAGGTTACCATAACTCAGAAACTCAGACTAAAACCTGTCACCTGTCACAGTGCTGGACTCCACAAAACTTCCTCCTTCCCCTGCATTTGGGATTCCAAAGCAAACCTAACCCCAAAGGTCCCAAATCCTCACCCCTGAAGTCTCGTGGCATCCTGAAGCTTTGGTATCTTTAACTTTGGCTTTTTAAGCCTCACAGAAATCCTTCAGCTATGCCACAGACCATTTCCAACCACCCATAACTAACTGGGCTCCTTCAAGGGTCCTCTCTCCTCATCCTCACCATCATCACCCTCTACTACAAGTAGGACAGCTCCCCAGAAGATAAAGGTGGGGGGATTTCTCCTTATCACAGGAACTTCAGAGGGGTTAAGAGAACAAGCTACTGATTCTCTGATTCTAGGAGCTGCTTTCCTGAAAACTCTTTCATTTTGCCACGTGCCTGAAGGAACACACGAAAATCAAACAAACAGGGCAGGAGTTTTGATGAGCATGTTTTTAAAGCCTTCTCATTTCAAGCAGGAGCTTACACAGTCAAAAAGGCCTTTAAATATTTCACTTCCCATTCCTACATGGGAGTGCATGGCCCTGATTTTCAGCTGGAGTAATGAGGGCAGTGAATGGTGGCTTTCCTGAAATCCTCTCAGAAACTCTGGGAAATTCCTTCCTGAGAACAGTTTAACATTGTGTTTTATCATATGAGGAGAAATTCATGATTTTGAGCTCCATTTCATTTAACCAGTAACCACTGAGAGATGACTAAACCCTCCTAGATCACAGAATCCCAGAATGGTTTGGGTTGGAAGGGACCTTTAGGACATCTCATCCCAAGCCCCTGGCACGGGGGAAAACTTCCACACCTGCAGAAATCAAACCAGCCCTTTGGGATCTCCCAAAAACCAGTTCCTCAGCAGGAAAACCAAATACTGAAGCACTAAACTACAACCATTAGCCAAGCAAATAGAAATTTTTCAAAAGGGCATTTTGACATCGTTATTTAAACTTAATTATCCATTTGTTAAGGAAGATGTTCCGTCGCTTTGTATTTTGTAGGGAACAAATATTCCATGGTGGCTCCTGCTCCTCAGCTGGGGAAGTGACATGTGACAGTTGTAAAGATTAATTTGTGCTACGTGGCACCGCTGCTGGCTGCTCCTCGGGGAGAGGGATGTGGGGGGGAAACATCCTGAAACATTCCAGGAAATTAATTAACAACGGAATGCTCAAATCTAATTAAGAACCCCTCAGCTCGTTTGTGCTGCGGCTTACACGAGCTGTATGAAGAGATCTCCAGTGAGTGGTGCCTGCAGGATCACACCTGGACATTTTTGGGGTGTCCAGCCTCCCCTCAGGCCCTGCTGCTCCAGACTCAGGGGTACTGGTTCCAGGAAAAGCAGGGATGAGGTGCAGGAAAAAGAAACGGAATTCTTGCTGAGCTGGGGGGATAATTCTCAGGTTGGGATGACAGTAAGGCCATTTTCAGAGCACAGCCAAGCTTTGGGGGAGTTCTACACCAGAACTGCTGCTTTACACGAGGATCAGGAGCAGGAATGAAGTTCAGGGACACACATTCCAACCAGGCACTGGAGGGACTCAAGGCAACAGACTGCTTTACCCAGGCTCAGCAAATCCACAAACCCCGTGCAAAGCCACAGAAAAGCCTTTCCCTGCCTCCTCTGCTTCCCAGAGCTGCTCTGGGACTTCCCATCCCACATTCCTGCCCTGCCCTCCCTGGATTATCCCTCTCCTGCTGCTAAACACAGACAGATTGCTGAGAATGGGCATTAAATTTCCAAAAGTGCCTCCTTGCTATCAAAAATCTCTGCTTGGCACCACAGACAACACTTTAAAGAAACCTCCTCAGTAAATCTTGAATCTCATCAGAGCAGCCAGAAGTATTTACTGCCTCTGTTTCCAGTGGCAGCCTCAAAACTCCCAGGTCTTTTCAGCCTCGTTCCCTCCCTTCCTTCCTTCCTTGTAATTCCTGGTGTTCACATCCTGCAAGAGGAGGTTCCAGCAGCTTGGGGCAGGTGCTCCAGAGGTTTCTCTGGAACCCCAGTGCTGTGGGGCTTCTTTGGAGGGTCATTCCTCAGCCTTGGAGGGTTGCTCCCTGGCAGGAGATTCGCTGCTGCCTGGTGGGTCATGCTTCTGTCATGGAATCACGGAATTCCAGAGTGATTGGGGTTGGAAGGACCTTAAAGATCATCCCATCCCATCCCACCCCATCCCATCCCATCCCATCCCATCCCATCCCATCCCATCCCATCCCATGGATNCAGCTGCTCTGTGCCAGAGCCACCAACAGGCACAGAGGTCATCCATGGATCTGAGAAAAGCTCCCAGGGAAATATTATCTGAGGAACTTTCTTCTACAAGGGACAGAAAATCTGATTTATGCCCTTAAACAGCAATAATTGTGACATGTAAGGCAGCCTTAAGGACATATCCAGTCACCAGCTTTTGTCCAGCAAATAAACTGACAAAATGCTGCTGAGCTGTGTTCAGATCAGTGCAGGTTCCACAGAAATGCACAAAATAAGCTTTGGAAAAACTTTAAAGCACATTGGAACTGGACATGCCCTTCAGCCGTGCCTGTGCTGAGCAAGGCACACAAACTGGCAGCTTGTGCCCAGGAAGGGCTCCAAAGGTGGATGTAAAGAGAGGGAAATAACAATTCCCACCTCCACACCCCTGTGGGAATGGTGAAGGTGCTTGGGGCACCCCCTGACCCACTTCAACTCCGTGACCTCGGTGGGAGCTGCAGGAATGTCTGGGTGCACACCTGAACCACAGCAATTCAGGAAATGAAATTAAAAAGTTGCTTTTTCTCCATCAGAAGCCACGGTTAGTTAGGAACTGTTCTTTTCACTTCAACAAGAATTACATGGCTTTTAATTGAAATATTCCTGGCTAAGTGGTCAAATGTTAATATTTTAATGATCTTTACATATTTTCCTACTTCCTCTGTGCTTTTTCAAATCCACATTACCATCCATTGGGCCTCTTATTTCTCCTATTACTTCTCCTAAACACAAGTTGCTCTGAAAGATCACCAGTAATTTGCATAAAATATAGAGCTGTTACTTTTCTTTTCTTAAAGGAAGCAGAATAATTGCAAGCAGCAACTACTGGAGCTGAAAATAACTCTCCAGACAGTTGCACATGCAGAATTAGATTAAAATGAGCTCATTTCTTTAAATGACCTGATA
>VZRH01005237.1:288087-321855 GCA_013397555.1 Urocynchramus pylzowi
TTTTTTTTTTTTTTTGAGCACCAGGACCTCAACGCAGCAGGAAACCGAGCTATTGATTACAGGCTGTTTCTAATTAACGAGCCATTCTGACATTGTGCCTGTGATCAGGGTCCTTACTGGGAAAAGCTCAATTCCTTCCCTTTAAATATCGCTTTGGTGATGCCTCTGCTCCCAAGGATGCCAACAGGCACACACACAATTGCCTCTGCAATCCACCCAGAGGCTCCAGCCCTGCTCCTGGCCCTGGGCCACCTTCCCCCCCAGTTAAAGACATTCTGCCTCCAAACAGCCTCGCTGATAATTTGCACCCATCACCCCCGTGTAACATAATGTGCCAGCTATTTAGTGCTGGTAAATTTATCACTCAGCAAGAGTCAAGGATCTCGTACCAAGCACTACTCCCACTTCCCAGTCGCTGCCATTGCCCTTGCAATTTGCCAAAACCTCTCCCTCCCTGGGCCCTGCAAGGATTTCAGAGCGGTGCAATGCACTGGAGTGGTCAGAGGAAGCCCAGAATGAATTCCTCTCTAAAAGCCAGCCCTGCAGTGTGTCCCAGCACGCTCTGATGTGAGTAATATGTACAAATGGATATAAATATTGAACTTGGGCGCCGGAGCAATTCGACACTGTCACATTACCAACACCACCCCCTGCATGGCTGGGGAGGGGAAGGGCAGGGGAGGGGAGGGGAGGATTTCCCTCTGCATGGCACCCTGGCCATTTGTCATGCAAGTGGTGCAGATGACCAGAGACGAGCCCTGGGAAATTCATCATCATAATGAATGGCCACGAGTGCAGTTCCTTTCCATAACATGTTATCATTGCAGTAATTAACTGCCTGCTTGTTCAGCTGGGCACCAGAGTTGTTGCACATAATCCATCACAGTTTCCAGTGGTAACAGCACATTGAATTCATCCTCAGCCATGAAATTCCATGGCTTTGGCACAGAGAGAGCTGCTTTAACAGCCCAGCACCAGCACAGCCCGTGGTTCGTGTCCCTCTCAGGTGCTCCACAAGCCCCACTGCCCGTGGTGTGCACGGAGCTGCCCTGGGATGTGAGAGGAGCTGGAGGATTCCCTGCCTTGCATGACCACAAATACATTTATATTAACTGATAAATAATAAACCTTCCCACTGCAATCAAGGGCAAATGGGTTTGCTCTGAGGGGTGCCACTTCCCTGTGCTCTATCCATGCAGAGGAATTGCTCCAGGCAATCCCAGCAGTTACACTGCAACCAGGCTCAAACCCCATCCTGAATCTCCTGAATAAAACTGGAATGTGCATTCCAAAGCAAGGTGGTGTTGCCCTGGTCTTTTGAGATTTTCTAAGCCTTCTGATATTTACATTCTTGTAATGGAGTTTCTCACACACTTTCATGTAAATAATGATTGTTTGCATTCTTCTCTGTAGGAGGAGAAGTTTGATGGACTGTGAGTCTGAGCAGTGTGGTTGAAGAGGTGGCAATGCCATCCTCCAATCCACTGTCACTTTTGGAATTCCATAAATGTTGAGGTCTGAAAAATAAAGTGCTCTTTTCCTGTTCCTGTTGGGATGCTGGAACACCTTGTGTGAGTTGTGTTATTCTTGTGACACAACCATCACAAGGTGGGTCACCACAGGCAGCACAGGGGGCTGTGGGACAGAACTGCTGCTCCCTTTATCCCTGGGGACACAGGGCTGGGGGTCACTGTGCACAGCTGTCCCCACCACCACAGCTCTGGCAGTGTCACCCAGGCCAGGGGATGCTCCCAGCTCCAGCCCCTCCATTCCTGCAGCCCATCCACACAGCTGGGAGAGCACCAGAGAGCTCTGAAAGAGTTGTTCCCTTCAGATAACACATGGAAGGCCAGGGACTTTCATCTCTCACGGTGCTGGCTTTAATACTTCTTCAAATATTGGAATTCTCTGCATCCTTCCTGACCAGGGGCACTGCTCGTGCACCAGCTGCCACCTCCTCTGCATCCAGGAGCTTCCCAGCTCCTCCTCTGCCCTAATGCTGCCTCCATCTCTAAGAGAATTTATTCTGATGAAAGGATTAACATGGGAAAGAGGTTTTAAATATCCCAGGCTCCTACACATCTGCTTTATTTCCCAGAGTGTTTCATTCCACCCCAACAGGAGGAGTAAAAGCCCAAGAAATTCCCAAGGGGCAGACATTAAAAATCCAGGGATGGGAAGGTGGCTGCACAAAAACCCCCACAGAACAGCTCCAGGATTGCCAGGGATAAGAGAAGGGTTGGTCACTGCAGACAAATGAGATTAGCACAGCAAGACACCGGATGATTAAAACACTTGTCCTTATGCAAAATTCAGCAGATATTCCCCAATGTCCATGGCAGACAAATTGCACCATCTGGTCAGTGAGATAAAGTCTTTAAACAAGAACTTTGCAGGCCGAAGGTTCTCAGCTGCAGAAACAGGTCGTGCTGGTGCCCTGTGATTTGCCAAATCGAGGGCAATCCACTCTTCCTCTTCTCTGCCACTTCACTGCAACGTTAAAAACCACATATGGTGCCTTCCCAAAGTGACACTGTCCAGAAGAATAAAGGATCTGATCTCAACTCTCTCTTTTTTACAGTCATAATTCCGATTTTGTCAGATTCCAGATGCCAACATTATTGCTAAAAAAACCATTTTTCCTGTTAGGAAGCTACCTAATTAATAAATACATTTATATATAAGCTAATTAATAAATATGGTCTATCTTAATATATTCACCACATATTCAGCAGGGTCTGAAGCCCTTTGAGCAGTACCTGTAGAACCACACAGGAATTTCTCACATCATGTCTGCAAAAACGAGCCCGGGAGCCACAGGGAGCCCCAAAAACCCCAATAAATGAACATCTGGGGCAAAGGCTGGGGCAGTCCCTCCGTTTATCTCAGCCCAGCTGGTCAGCCCTCGATGCAGGAGCCCACATCAAGCAGCAGTAAATTGGCCATTATTTTGGCATGTGCAGGCAGAGCTCCCCAAAGCCAGGTAATTAGAGCCCAGCGTGGAGCCTTTCCCGAGGCTGGCCAGGCCAGGGCACCTGGAGACAGCTCCTAAGTGGTTAAACCCACAAAATCCATTCTGAAAGAGAGATGAACTGACATTACATAATGACCTCCGTGCCTGGACTGAGGGGCTCTGCAAGGAACAGCAGCAGCTTTGCACAGGGGGAAGATCTGCCTTGTCAGTGTGAGTTCAGAAATCTAACAGCCTTAATTACTGTTTTATATGTTGCACTAATTTCCTTGATTGTGCTGTGAAATCAAAACACATAATGAAGACCTTTTTCCCCTCTAATAAAAGCTGTCAAAGTAAATAAATATTCATCCCCATCTGCCCCTCTGGATGAAAGGAGAATTAATTGATAATTTTCAGAGCTCCATAACCTCCTGCCCGGTGCTCTGCTCGCTGAGGGCTTTATGTGGAGCCTGCCTTCCTGAAATCCTGTTAATACAAGTTTAAAAGTCAGACAGGCATGGTGCACTAAATCAAATCTGTTTTCTAGGCTGCATCACATGGTGAAACACCCATCTGTTCCCCAGGAGCTCGGTGCAAGCTGGTGTTTCACACTCCCAGCAGCAGGCTGCTCTCAGACGAGCTGGGTGCAGCACTGTGTCCATCAGGACACCTGCACAGGTCCTGATTTCCCTGCCCTGAGTAAGATACTCCGTGTTGCAGCCCAGCCCTGAGCACCACGCTGGGTTTGGGACCCTGCTGGGGGATGAGGGGAAACAAGCACAGGCGGGTGATGAACGGGGAGATCTGCCTCCCATCATGGGGGGGCCTCTTTGTCCTGCTATTCCTGCAGGTTTGGAGTGCAGAGCAGTGTGTTTAGGGAGGCACCTGAGCAGAGAGGAGGGGCTGCAGGCGCTGCTCACACTTCCAGGAGGGCACAGCCGCTCTTGGAGGAGCTCCGGGAGGATGTGAGGACATTTCAAAATTCATTTGCAGTGCAAATCTAACTCCTCCTCACCACACAGGATCCCGGAGTGGAAACGTGCACCCCGTGCCAGGGATGAGAGGGAGTAATCACAAAGGTAAATGCCACTCGAGGGATCTTATCTTCTGGTGACATTTGCAGGAGCTCGTTCTTCCTCCAGGGCAGCCCTGGCTGGATATTCTGCACGTCCAAGCTGCTAAAGCCTTCCAGGAATTCGGGGGGAATGGAGATGGGGGGTCACTGCAGATGAGCAAACATTAGTGAAGCACAGCACAGAGCCCACGGAAGGAGGAGGAGGAGGTGCACATTCCCAGGGAAGCCAACTCCACGTTTCCACAGGTGTCAGATGGCCCAGGAACACATCCCTGCCGAGCCTGCTGCAAAGCAGCAGCTCTGGGACTGGGGGGATTTCAGTCAGCACTGAGCAGGATAATCAATGCAAAGCCCAGGAGCAAAAACTCCAAACTCTGCAAGCAGACACACTGGAAAAAGTCAGGAGTGTCGGGTTTATGAAAGCAGTAGTGTGGGGGATATATACATATTTTATATCGATATATTCTCACACCTATAGATCTCCAGAAAAGGAAAATCCATCTCATTCAGAACCAGATGCTGGACATGAATTTATTAAGATGAATGAAACTACTTCATTCCCCTTTAGTGCCTGGAGGTTGAAAACTCAGGCAATATTGCCTCTCCCTGGCATCAGAGCACTCCATTTCTCCCCGAAGATCTCAACAATAATTCATGTCTCTGTATGGCATTGATCAGCCAGTCTTTGAGATCCTATTCTTTTGTCTACATCTTCTCTTGCACTCAGCTCCTAAGACCACGGGGAAGAAAGGTTTCTGACAGGAAAGATAAAAACTATTTATTGTACTGACCTTTTTGATTAATGGGTGGAGTTAGGTGTGAAATCATTTCTATCAGGTGAACATAATGACTCGCAGGACAACAAAAAGGGCATTTCAATTTTTTATCAAAACCCTCGGTGAGAGCACAATCCCCCAAGGTGAACTCTGGGGACAGCCCAAGTAGCCAGCAGTGAATAAATATCTTATAAGTTTAGTATTAGCTGAGGATTGGCTCATGAATCAGCAGGGATCATTTGAAGGAGCCGGGCTCTCCTGCTCCCTGCCTGTGGAGAGTGATTCCCTGGAGCTGTGCTGGCAGGAGATGGAGTCAGGCAAACTCAGACACTGCATTTGCTAAATAACTCTGTTATCAACTCTGCCTCCACTGGGCTTCGTGGTCTGAAATCATCCACTTGAGCCTAATTAAGCAGACATTAATGAGATCAGAGTGTCTGACTGCGTGTTAGTCTCTCCAAATATGATAGAGCCATTCCATTTTCTGCCACGGTGCTGCAGGAACCTGTCTGCCCAACGTTTATCAGCAGCACAAAGTGCCAGCAAAATCATGGACCTGCTTCCTTGGACCCTGTCACCCTGGTGCTGGACTCAGGATATTCCATGGAAACCAAATCAAACCTGCACACACACAGTTATACCAGGCAGTTAACAACACACATGAAGGCTTGTGTACATTAAAACGTACATTTTGGATCACTGATTGAATTAATGAGCCCTTAAAAGTTGTTCAAAATTAACCCTCTTGACCCCCACCCGATGGGATTTGAGCTGTGTTTACCCAGGCACTGAGTTCTCCCAGACACTGGAAAACTCTGTCTGGCACTTGATCACCTTCCATTTCCCTGCACCAAATTATTATATTTGTGATTTACAAACCAAAACACGCAGACCTGGAAGTTTAAGGCTACAAAAGTGAAAATGTTTCAAGGCAAAATGGCCTTTTAATAACACTTTAGAAGCCCAGCATGGCTGAGATTGCAGGCTGAAGTAACAAAGCAAGGATGGTTTTTGGCAAAGGGCTGGGAAGGGCACTCTGTCAGACAGAGTTCTGTTATCTTTGTACCTCCCAGCCTTCTCCAGTCAGAGAGAGATGATTTGGAAATAAAACAAGGGCAGCTTGGGTGGTCTGCAGACAGAGAGGGTGGGCAGTGTCCGCAGAGGGTTTGGAGCATCCCTGGGGGTTTGGCCTCCCTGGATCTCTCCGGGTGCAGGGGTGGAGCTGCCTCTCTCCCCGCCGCCTCCTGCACCCCGAGCGTTTCCAGGGCTCGCCCCCTCAAGGGCATCATTCTGACGACTCTGGAGCTCATTCCTCTCTGCCCGTCTCCGTGCATAATTTCCAATAAGCCTCCCAGGCAACCAGCAAGGAGAGCTCCACGGAAAGCAGTGGCAGGCTTTGAAGTTGGAGTCTCTGTTCTGTTTCCAGACAGATTTTGATTTAATGATAGATGCTTGCCCTGCCAGGGAAGAAATTTCGTAATGAATCAAGCAGTGTGGGTATAAATAGAACCCAGCTGCAGTGTGGAGCAAGGAGAGCAGGAGCAGAGGACAGGCTGGACTTAGGGTTGAGCCCAGCTGGGCTCAAGTCTGGGCTTAGCCACCCCTCAGGCTTTCAGGGGTAAAAGCCTGATTGGGGCTCATTTTCTTGGTAAAGCAGCAATAACCCGGGCACAGCTGGAGCCCAAACTGGTGTGAGCTGGGACAAACCTGTCCCAGAGCTCTGACTTCCACAGGGTTTATTCCTGACCAAGGAGTGCCCATCTCAGTTATCCCCAGGGTGGGATGCCTACAGGGTGTCAGCAAATATTTAAAAGCTTCAGAATCATAGAATGGCTTGGGTTGGAAGGGACATTTAAGCCTATCCAATATAATCTCAAAGATTATGTAGTATTATCTGGTTATTATAAGTTACTTTTTATTACTGCTCCAGTAACTATAAATTGCAGCTGGTGACATCAATTATATTAATAAAGCACCCTCAATTTACTCATTGTAATTTAAGCAACACCTAAACAACTCAGTTAAGACGTAAATACATTTCTTACCCCAGATAAAGCAGTGCCTGTTTTTCCTCTGCCTGGGCATTCAGTGACATTATTAATGCCCAGCAAAGCATCGAGGCTCATCCCCAAAGCAGCAGAGGCATCGTCTCACAGGAATTTGAAACACAGAATTTGAAACACACCGAGTAACCCCAGTCACAGAGATTTCACCTTTCCATGGGCATTTTGCAGCTTCCCCCAGACAGATCCCAACAAGAAGGGTTAAAAGGGCAGTAAGTGGCCACTGATGGCTTTCACTGAGGATTTGGGGAGATTTGAGAGATTTCACCTCTGTGTTAGAACCTCCTTTCCTTCCACCTTCTAGGAGACAGCGTAGGATGAATGTCTTCTTTAAAAGAACAACTGTGAAGGAAACAAAAAGCCCTGGTGGAATGAGCAAACCAAGCAAGCTTTAGCCAGGCCAGGGTTTATTCACATCTGTCATTAATTCCCCGCTCCTCTCAGCTTCCCCCTGCCCTGGGGCAGCACTTGGGTTTATGGATCTGTGTAAACTGCTCTGGCCAGGTGACAGCACCAGGTGACAGCATCAGGTGCCAGCAGCAGCCTGCTCTGCTCCACAGCCGGGTTTTAGCTGCAGAATGCAGAGCCAGAGGCTGGTGCTGCCCTCTCCGTGCTCGGGATCCTCCCAAAGGATTCCCAGTCCCTTTTCCCACCCACACAGACATTTCCCCCTCCCCAAAAGCAGATCTCACCCAGCTCAGGGGGGCCAGAGCCCAGGCAGCCCTCGGGGACCTTTCCCTGCTTTCCTGTCCCCTCCCACCCCAGCACTGGCTCCTGCAGAGGGACCAGCACCTCTCACCTCGGTCACTCTGCCCAGCTGAGATTACAGAGATCCTTTCACATGTTTTGGGGGAAGTGGCACAAGAAGCTGGGAGCCACTGCGTGCAGGCCCCACCAGCTGGTTCCATCAGCTGCCAGCAGCCGGCTGGGAGGGAAACTCCTCTCCCAGCTCCCCACTTCTCCTCACCCTCAGCCATGTGCAGCTGTAATTCCATCTGGAATGGTGGAAAACGCACTTCCTTTCTCTTTCAAGATTTATCTTCCAGTTCGTGCATGCGGTGCTGATATTCATCTTAAAAACCAGCAGCGAGATGAACCCACCGTGACTTTCATTTCTCAGATACAACATCCTTGTCAGCACTGGAGAGCTTAAGTGCTCTTCCTTTCACACCTATTAGGTTGGAACAAGCCTTAAAAGCATAAATAACCTTCCCCACAACATAATGAAAGACCTTATTACAGCCTGGGATTAATTTTTTCTAATCTATTTACAAGCAAAAAGGTTGAACTCAAATTTGACAGTGAGGAAGGGAGGCAGGATTCATTATCTCCAGAAAGAGTCGAGAAAATGGATGAGCATAAACAGAAGATAGTTTTGGAGCTTGAATCCATGTCCTAGCCTCTAATTAAAAATTACCCAGCAAGGCACTGCCTCGCAAACACCATTAGCTACAGGAAAAATGAAATTCCTAATTACTGAGCAAAAATATTTTGATCTCAACATTTTTTTTTTTTTTTAATTTTAAAAAGCCATCTTTACTGTTCAAACCCGCGTTGCACTCCTTTTCCTTCTCCATGTAAAAGCTCTGCTTTATCCTTTTATTATCAAAGGACCAGCAGGACATCACCACATATGGAGCACTAATTATTTTTTTCATTAAGCTGCCCTGACAAACCTCACCTTGCTGCCCACGAACCTCATCCCATTCCCTCTGGCTGCAGCTGTGGGCATGAGAGGCAAATGGGGTGAGGATGTTCCTCACTCAGCTCTGCTGTCACAGCTCTGGAGAACAACCTTGAAATGGCCAAACTGGTCGGAACTGGTGGAGAAAAGGGGGCAATTCCTACAATTCCTGCAATTCCAGCAGCTGGTCCAGCTGGACAGGGGGAAGTGGGCAGGCTCAGCCTGGGTGATGTGGGACCCCGGGATGGGCAGAGGGAGGGGATTGCACACGCCCTGCCCGAGGTGAGCACCCACGACAGGCACTGCTGGCCACACAGATCTCATCCCGGGACTGGGAGAGGGCTCGGCTCTGCCTCGCAGGCTCTGCTGTTCCTGAGGCTGTGCCTCCCTCTCCAGGCAGCCCAGGAGCTGGCACTGCTGTTTCACCCAACCCAATGTCTTCCCGATATCCCATCTAACCCTGCCCTTTGTCGGTTTGAGACCATTCCCCCTTGTCCTCTCACTGCCCTTGTAATTATTTGCTCTAATAATTATCGTACTTGTATTATTTGCATTCATGCTCCTTGAGTAGCTGACTGCACTCCCTGGGCATCAGAGGAGTCAGTGGCCAGAGATAATTTGTATTTATTCCGTGTGCTAACTGTATTTGTACGTGTTTATTGCATTTAAGTGTGCAGCGAATTTATTTATTTAACTCTGTGAAAAGAGTGCCAGGAGGTTTTTCAGTTTGTTTCCATCTTCACCAGCTGTAAATAACCCAAGCTCATTAAGAGCCCTGCACTGCTTCCATTAGTGCTGGAGCTGCTGCTGCCAGGCTGGGCACGATCTCACTCCTGCCTCAAGAATCTCATGGAATTACGGTGCCTAACAAAGCAAGACATCAGTGGAGAAGGGGAACAGCGCTCCTGGAGCCAGCCCAAAACACCACTCTGTGCAAATTCCTACTAGAAAAATATGCAAAAGCCATGATTTTTATGGGATATACCTTACCAGAGCCAGACAGAGGGAGGTGGGCACTGGAGGATGCACTTTTATCTCCGAGCCAGCTGCGTTCTGAGGGCAACCTGGGGAATCAGATTCCTATCACCCACTTGCTTTTTCTGTTCTTTCTAATACAAAGAGAGAATGTTTGGTGTGCCTGAGCAGCTGGTCTTTGAAGGGGATGGCAGAGGATGGCTGGGTCCCAGTGCCTTTTGCCTGAGCAGTGGGAATAAGACCACGAAGCCAGAAATCCAAGGGCTGCAGCAGGGAGAACTCAGGGAATTCCATCCCTGCCTGGGCTGCCAAGCACAGCAAATCTCTCCTCTCTCCTAAAAACCCACATTGCTGCGGACACGGAGCTCTTGGGGCAGCTGAAGCACCCAAACAGAGCAAACTGCAGTCAGACCCATCAAACATCCATTTTACAGGTGCTTATTCTCAGAGAATTCAAGTACCAGGAGTTCAGAGCTTCAGTCCTCTGGCAGAAAGGTCGGAGTTTATTCTAAACGGCTCTTGAGATTCCTGAGTGCTAAAGAAAGGAGGATTAAAGAAAAAAGAAAAATGGGGGGGGGGGAAAAAAGGAGAACTAAAAATCATGAGGATTAAATCCCATGATTTTTAATCCCATGAGTTTTAAATCCCAGACTAAATAAACAGGATTCTTGACACGGCCTGAACTGAACAGGTTTCCTGCCTGGGGCGGGGAAGAAAAGGGAGGTGAAAAAGCTTTCCCCCAGCTCCAGGAGTGGCAGGAATGGGAACAGATTTTGGGAGTGGCAGGATGGGAGCAGATTTTGGGCACCATCTGGTTTTCCAGGCAGGTACATCTCCAGGGCCCCCAGTCCAGCCCCATGGCTGGGGATGGGAACCGCGGAACCTCCGGGCCAAACCTCTGGAATTCCTGCAGAAACAGCACTTCTGAAAACTTCATCCCTGCTGTGGGCTTAATCAAGGGATAATTAGGATTTAGTGAAGCCTGCAACCTTTCTGCTCTGCTCTCTCTGTGCTCTTCATGAAAGGGAGAAGATAAGAGCCTGCACAGCTTGCAGCCCCGTTCCCTTTGGTTTTGCTGTCACCTTGCTGAGTACCTGTGGGTTCCCAATCAGGCTCCAGGATCCCTTCCACCTCCTCCCCACACCCTTCCCAGAGCACAAAAACTCCAGCAGCTTTCTCCTGATTCTCATTTTTCACGAACGTAATCATCAGTGGATGAGTCTCAGCCAACTATTCAAAAGGATTTTCAAAAATCACTTTTAAATAAGGCTTATAAAGCCCTTGTAAAACTCCTTTCCAAAATCTGGGCATCCATTTCTGAAAACAAGTCTGGAATAGCCTGTTATCACTATTTATGTCTTCATTTTTTGAGTTTGCAGCTCATTTTCTGACACTCACAGGGTGTTTAAACAATTTGGCGGCGTCCTCTGGATAATTATAATGAGCTACAGCCTCCCAAAACCCCCCAGAAAATGTGATTCTGCTCATGCTGACTTAATCTGGCTACAGCATTCATCCTTTCCCCTGGGAATAGTTACAAGATGTAGAGGACTTCTTGCCAGAACAGGGGAAAAAGGAAAAAGCAGCCAGTTGTGATTGTTCCCTCACCATTCCTCCCCTCTGCCTGCCTGGCACCAGGGCCTGGGGAAAAACCTCTCCAAGCCAAAGCCCGGGGCCTGCAGCAACACATCTGCCACTTACTGCCAATTAATTCGTGTAAAGATCCCTTGGGGCTTGCAAATACTGAATGGAAAGTGGCTGTAAATGTGAATTATTGGCCTTGGATAAGCAAAGCTCCCTGTGCAAGGGGCTGCCCAGGGCAGGGGCCGCAGCAGGCCTGGATTTTCCCTCGGTTTGCCGGAGCTGTGGGCTCCACGGGCAGCTGGGCTCGCTCCCTTCCCTCGGGAGGTGAGCACTTCTCCCAGCACAATCCCAAAAACAATCCCTGGCCCAATTAAAGGTAGAGAATCCCTGGAGCCCTGCTGGGGGCTGGGCTGTGGGAACGGGGCTGTGGGCTCCACGGGCAGCTGGGCTCGCTCCCTCCCCTCAGGAGGTGAGCACTTCTCCCAGCACAATCCCAAAAACACTCCCTGGAGCCCTGCTGGGGGCTGGGCTGTGGGAACCGGGCGCTGGAGCCGCCCGAGGCAGGCCACCATCCCTCACAGGATGGCATCCTGCAGAGCTTTGCTCCCAGCCAGCAGGGAACCCATCAAACCTTCCCTCAGCTTAGAACAAGAAATGTCCCAGCAGGGCCTCCTCCTCCCTGGGGGAGCTGGAGCTGAGACCTTCCTGAACCCATCAAACCTTCCCTCAGCTTAGAACAAGAAATGTCCCTGCAGGGCCTCCTCCTCCCTGGGCGAGCTGGAGCTGAGATCTTCCTGAAGGGAGCCACCAGAATGGTGGAGAGGGACTTTGGAGAAGGGGCTGGAGGGACAGGCCAAGGGGGAATGGCTTCAAACTGACAGACAGTGGGGTTAGGGGGGATATTGGGGATAATTCCTTCTCTGGCAGGGTGGGCAGGCCCTGGCACAGCTGGGGCTGCCCCTGGATCCCTGGCAGTGCCCAAGGCCAGGCTGGACACTGGGGCTGGGAGCACCTGGGACAGTGGGAGGGGTCCCTGCCATGGCAGGAGTGGCACTGGCTGGGATTTAGGGTCCCTCCAACCCAAACATTCTGGGATTCTGTGATTTTCCACAGTGCCCTTTGCTCTTAGCTAGGGCCAAAAGGGATATGAAAGCCTGGAAAACGTGTGGGTGCTGCACAGCCAGCCCACCCTGCAGAGCTGCAAGGGGGAGTGATTTGGCTGGACAGGACCAAGAAAGAGCTAGAAGATCTTTCTGCATTGCAGGAATCCCCAAAGACCCATCAGTGCCACAGGACTGGTGAACAACACATCCTGTACATCAGTGGGATTTTTTTTTTCCATTATCATCATTATTGTAGTAATTATTATTGTTATTATTTGTATTTTTCTAGACTCACACACCACCATGACAGAGCTGGGGATGAGGACTCACTAATCACTGCTGGATTTGGCTGCTAAGGCCCTGCAGAGCCATCCATCAGCACTGCCTGCCCCTGACCCCTGGCCAGCTGCAGTGGCTCCCTCACCAATCCATGATCTATGGAATGTTTGCCTAAACATCTGCGAGGCAGGGAACAGCAAATTAACTCGCTGTAATTAAGGCTGATCACGCGGTGATTTGAGCAGGACCTTGGTGAAAAGGGCACAAAGAGTCTCCCATCACTCATTCATGTTGATAAAACACTGCAGCTCTTCACTAAAGAGATGCCCATCAACGCTGCTCTGCCAAATTGCAACACCAGTCGTTTTAATTAATACAGGGCAGGTGCTACAGAGAGACAATGAAGGGGAGCTTGGGGCCAGGCATTAAAAATTGGATTGGTACCAGAGATGAGATGGTTTCCATCCTGTGTGTCAGCCAAATCCAGGTGGAAAAGGCTTATCTTCTTTCTATTACCAATACACCATTATTAAGCTTAAAACTTTCTATACTGTCTTACTAAACATATTTTCCTACAGTCTTAAGGTCTGTCTTAACCAAGCCTAAAACTCAAGCTATTATTTTATATCCTTGCTTACTATAAGCTATTATTTTATATCCCTGCTTACTATACCATTGTAACTTTTTCTGCTTTTAGACTTTGCAGCTGCAACTAAGTGTGAGTTTCTCTGTCCCACATTCCTGCCCAGCCCTGCAGTTCTGCTGCAATTACACATCTGAGAGAGGAAAGCAGAGTTATACACTGGTTTATTGCTTATACTGAGTATTTTTGAGTGGATGCTTTGCTTATGACGTAATGGTATCAATGCATAAAAAAGGAACCAAACAAAACCAACATAAATCAGGATTTAAGGTGGGTAAGTCAGCGAAGCTCAGCTGGGTGCAGTGGATCTTCCTGCACCTGCCAGGGCTGTTGTGACCTTGCAATGACCACAAAATGAGCTCTTCTCCACCTGCTCACCCACTTTTGCAGCAGGCTGCCAAGAATCTCAGAGGGAATGAAGTGCTGAGGTTCCCTGAGTCTCACGTCCCCCTTTTGGAGCCAGTCAGGCTTCCCCAATACTGGATCACCAAAGAGGAGCTGCTGATGAGGCTCCAGCCCTGAGCTGCCACCTGGCTCAGGTTTTACCTGCTGGGAATGTCTTGAGGCAGGATTGGCCCATGGAAAGGTCGTGCACCTGCAGAAGTCCTGGCCAGCACTTCCAGAAGGGGGGCTGGTGCTCATTCCCTCAGTCCTGAGCAAATGTTTCCCTTGTCCTTGAGATCTTCCCATTAAATCCACCCTTGTCTCCTGTAGAAAGCAAGCCTGACCTTTCCCACTGAATTAAGAGCCAATTTATTACATATTTTAAATTCATAATGAGATCAAAAGGGATAATGCTCAGATGACCCCGAGATCAGCCCAAGACACGAGGGATAATTGTTTCCTTAATTGCCACGCCTGAATTAAATTACTAGTGCAGTGTGTGTGCTCAGATGAGAGGAACAAAGGAGGTGTCAGAGCCCTGGTCCTGAGTGCTGCCCTGGCAGCTCCTGCTGGGGCTCAGCTGGTGACAGCCCTGCTCACCTGTGCCAGGGCCACCACATCCAGCCAGGGACAGCTGCACTCCGTGCTCCACTCCTGGCAATTCAGTTTTAGCCAAACTTTGGTCAGCTGGGGAGGAACTCGGACACACAGCCCTGAGAGAAGGGCCAGAGGCTGCCCCCAGCCCTGCCCTGGGACCTTCCCCCATCCCAGGCTGCTCCAAGATCCAGCCAGTCTGACCTTGGCACCACCTCCCTCCTTGTTGAAAAGTCCCTCAGGGCTTTAAAGGGGTTTAAAACCCTTCCCCCTGTGAGCTGTGCCAGGGAGGCTCTGCAGCCACTGCACCACCCCCGTGGGTGACAGGGACACCAAGCACCCCCTCCCTGGCACAGAGGAGGCCAGCCTCCCAGGCCAGCCTCCCAGGCCAGCCTCCCAGGCAGCCCCAGCTGTGCCCACAGCCCCCAGCACAGGCTGCCCTGGAAAGGTGGATAAAGACACCAATATGCTCCTTACACTGCTTTTTATTCATTATTTATCAGTGGTTAAGGAACTGGGGCTGTTACAAACAGCAGCAAATGAGGCTGGCATTAATTTTAAAGAGTCTGTAATAGCTATCAGGTGGTTACAGGATTTATTATAAATAACTTATGGATTTGCTGAGTCCTCAAACCTGCACCAACAATTGATCACTGAATAAAAACATTCGAGTGAAGTGCAACTGCAAGTTATTAACCTGAGTATGAAAACCTATTTAAACCTGCCAAGAAGGCCCAATTAAAGATAGAGAAGGCATAACAGCCTGTTGCTCTAGTTCCAGGATAGGCGATCCAAAGAATTAAAAGATAACGTTAAAATGAAAAATATATTAAGAACCTCTTGCATTTGCCAGTGCGAGGTGGGAGCACCCCCAGAGCTGCTGTTACACATTCCCAGCCACGGGAAGGAGGGGATTGCATCTCACAGCCAGCTGGGGGAGCGTGCCCGAGCAGGCAATAACACACCTGGAAGCTGAGTCCAAAGGAGGATTAATAGCAGGTCAGTTAAAGCTTTGTGGGAGGTTAATCGGGGAAAAAAAGCACTCGGGTAATTCCCATCAAAAAATCCCCAAAGCCTCTGCCTGGAAGTCCAGCTCCAGGAGAGGAAGATGGGATCAGAGCAGAAAACAAGACTGGGGGTTGTGCAGGGAGCAGAAATCTGCTCTGAAGCAGATGAAGGTGCTGAGGTCCCCAGGAGATGCTCTGGTGGCGTTCCCTGAGCACAAAGAGGAAACGATTGCTTTGGAGGAGGGCAGGGCAGAGCTCCCAAAAATCCACAGACAGCAGAAAGCACTCAGGGCTCCTCCCAGGGCAGGCACCTTCCCAAATCCCACCCAACCCTGCCCCTGGCTGGGGGAAGCCGTTCCCCTGGCCTGTCCCTCCATCCCTGGCACGGATGGGACACCCCAGGGGCAGCCTCAGGCACACTCATTCGTGGTGACCTCACCTCGTTTCGCTCCACCCGCATTTGCAGTGTCAAGAGGAAAGAAAAATTATCTTTTTTCAACAGGTTTGAGAACTTTGTGCCCCAGAAGCTCCCCTGAGCCCCAGCTCCTGTGCCCAGGCGTTCCCTTTGACCAGATCCTGTGACCCCAGGGAGGGGCAGCTCCAGCCAAGCCCTGTGAGCTCCTTCCTTCAGCTCGCTGCATTACAAATAATTTCCATAGAAACTGGAAACATTCCCTAAACCAACAGAGGCTCCCTTCTTTCCAGCAATTATCCTAAGGTCTGATTTGCATTTTAAATGTCACCTGTATAAATTAAAACTGTTTACTGCTCACACTGCCATTATTCTGAGTCATCTGGCAATAGCCAGCTACAGACTTCCTTTGTTTGCAGCAGAAAGCTCCACACGAGAGCATCCCCTGGAACACTCCGGGGCTGCCTCCTCTGCCACAGGTGCCTGGCTCCTTCTCCAGGCTGTTAAACATTCCCTTTTTCCCTGAACTCACTCATCATGGCAGTGAAACTCTTGCAGAGCATCACTTGGGGTCCATTTTTCAGCTGCTGCTGCAGACTGCACAGCTGTTCTCTCCTGAAGGATCCCAGGGAGCAGCAGCATCCCTTATTTTCCAGCTCTGCTTTGCATTCTCCTGCATTCATTTTTTAAAACTTGGAGTCATTTTTAGGTTATAAATGACTTTTTTTCCCCCTTATACTAAACTTCAAGGACAAACAGAACAGCTCCACATTTGAGAAGTTTGAAAACCACTTTGATAATTCAGCTAACCAACAGGCTGTGCTCTTAATGGATCACTGGCAAACTGGGTGGCTCCCAGTTCAGACTGGGAGTCCTCTCCTGATCCACAGAGCTCACAGGAGTGGCCAGCCCTGAATTCCAGTCCCTGTCCTTGCCAGTGAGGCTCTGCTCCCTGGATCACACCCCCCAGGTTTGGCTGATGGGTGACAGCACTTCCCATTTGACTGAGCTGGGAAAACACTTCCAAGAGCATCAGTGCAGCCTTTGACCAATGCCCACCTTCCCAAACCATTTCACCACCTCCTCCCCACCATTTCAAACACTCAGTCCAGTAAAAGGCTCTGAAACCTGCCACGCTCAGAGCAATGTTCCCAAATTTTAGGTGGGGAAAACCAGACTCCAGCCAAGTCTACCTGTGTCAGATGGATGGGAACAGCAGCAGCAATGAGGGGCAGTTTTACAACATTTCATCCCCCAAAAAAAAGCTTTATAAAATGTCCCTCAAAGCCAGGAGAAGCTGGAAGGGCACAGGTCCTGACCCCCTGCAAAATTCCCCTCTGATAATTACTTGTTAATTACAGTCCCCTGGTTCTCATTATTTCATTGTAACAATTCCCAATCATTTTCTTCAATTATTATCCCAATTTTTTCCATCCTCCAAATTCTGGCAGTTGAACCCGACTACACTTGGGATTAGAAACTGAAGAGGAGCTGCTAAAATCACAGTTCCTGCCTGGAAATTAAAAACAGAGAGAAGAAAGACACTTCCCTTAAATATTCCCCAGCCAAACCTTCAATAAAAAGAATAAAGCAGAAACATTGAAAATTCAGGAAACCTTCCCCCCAGGCCTGAGCCTCAGCATGGGAGACAAAACATTCCCACTCTTTTCTCTCACAACCAGCAGCTCCATTTTCCATCTTCCTTCCCAGCTGAAACACACGTGGAAATCAGAGCCCCACAAGGTGATGTCCTTCAGCATAATTGTCCAGGAGAATTATTATTCTGAGGAAGTTTATGAAATTATTATTGTGTCCAACTTTCCAGTTCAGCTTGGAGATCAGTCTGGGTGAACTAATTCCATCTCCCTAATGATTAAATGCTTCATATTAATATAACCCCGAGCAGGCAGGTTCAAGCAGCCTGCCTTGCTTTCATTCCCTGGAATAATTAGATCTTGACAGTCATTTTGTACCTCCTTGGCTTTCTCTAAATTTGTTGCTTCTTAAGAAAAGCTTTCCTGCACTTCCTGTTGCCATCTGTCCTAAAAGCGTGGCTTTGCCTCTGCCTTGGCAAACCATGGATTTCCAGGCTGAAATCAGCTGGGAAAGCTGCAGGAGCCAGGCAGGGGAGCAGCTGGAGTGAATCCCTCAGGACACAGCCAGAAACCATGGAATTACAGCTCCTTACAGAAATGTTTTGACTCAGAGGGTGAAACTCAACAAGAGAACCTCTGGATTCTTCCAGCGTCAAAACCTCCGAGCTGCTCCTGCAGAGAACTCCCTGAAGTTTCATCCCAGTGAATCCCAGTGAAACACCTCTGACCTCCTTCCCTTCTCCTTATCACACATTCCCAGGTGGGAAAAAAAAATAAAAGGGGGGGTGGGGGGGAAGGGAAAAAAAGAAGGAGAAAGGAAGGGAAAGGAAGGGAGGGAAAAGAAGAGAGAGAAAAGAAGGAAAATAAAGCAAAGGAAAAAAGGAAACAAACAAACAAACAAACAAAAAATAAGCAAAAGCCTTCCTGGGCAGGAGGAAGAAAAGGCAGCAGCAGAAAGCAAGGCAGGAGCCTCTGCCCCAGCCACTGCTCACAACCTGCTGGCACCACAATAATGATGGGGCACAAAATCCAGGGGCAGGGGGGATGGATGCATCCAGACTGAGCAGATCCCTCACAGGGTGTTTTCCTCCTGCACCTGTGGGATTTAGGCAGGCTGTGTCCCACCGGAGCTGCCCCAGGGGTGGAACCAGTTCTTCATCTACAGAGCTGGTTTTTTTATATTTAAACAGGTGTAGGGAGTATGAGACTGGAGGTTTTTAATAATAATAACGCCACAAAATGCCTGGAACAAATGGCTTTTGCTGCTGCTGTAGTCATTATGCAGGCAGAGCTGTCCCTAATTAGATAATATGAGATTCCTTGGCTCACACCAAGCAATTCAGAAGAAAGAGCCTCGTTATTGATGGGACAAACCACACAAAGCAATGGAGCAGAGTTTAATAAAGCAGAGAAGTATCAAAGAGAGAAAGGTTTTAATTCTTAATAAGTGGATCCATGGGTTTCATTAACCAGCGTTCAAAGGGGTTTTTTTAGGGTTGCTTTTATTACCTAATTAATTAAAGCCTGACCAATAAGATAGATTAGTCCAATGGAATTGCATCTTGTGTTAATAGCAATACTAATTAATCACCGAGCTGAAGCATTCCCCTGCACTGAGGAGAAATCATTCCAGGGTAAATTTGGAGAGAAAGCTGGAAAAGAAAGGGGAAGGATGGGCTGAGCATGGTTTTCTCCCCCAAAATGGGATTTTGATGATCATGGCCAGTCCAGCTGACAAAGTGCAGGAATAAAGGTAAAATAATGAGTTAAACATTTTTGAAGGCATTTCTGAGGTTTTAAATGTACTTTCTAAACCCCTTCCACAGACCCATCCTTGCTCTGCCCCGTGCTCCATCTCCACATTCCCAGGGTGAGGAGGGAGTGGATAAAGCAGGACTGAGCCACAGGGGATTATCCCAACATCTCTGTGACCTCACACACACACAGCCTGAATTCCAGGGAATCCCAGATGTGGCATCAGACCTCCTGCTCTTCTCCTTATCACACATTCCCAGCCAGGAAAATAAAAAGGGGAAAAAAAAATAAAGAAAGGGGGAAAAAGATGGAAAAAGGAAGGGAGGAAAGAAGGGGAAAAAAGAGGGAGGGAAAAGAAGGAAAATAAAGTGAAGGAAAAAAGAAAAAAAAAAAAAGGGGAAAAACCCCAAACAACCCCAGCTCTGTTGAATCTGATTTTTCTGCCACCAAATGATGGATAATTATCCTGCCTGCTCTCCACCAGCTCCCCCAGATCCCAGCTCTGCCGTGGTGCACCCAGGCACTTGGCTGCAGCAGGGAAACAAAAGGAAAGGAGAGGGAATCATTTGCACATAAATATTAAAAAAAGAGAATCTGTAGCTCCCACATAATTTGTTTTCTCATTAAGCAGCGTCTGTGAGCACGGGGATATTTGATCTATTAAAAATGCTTATTTAAATACTCCTTCTAGAGTTAATTTTTCCTCCTGAAGGCTGCTGCAAAAAATCCATCTCCTCTGGAACACAGCAGGGGGAAAAGCAGTGGTTTTTCAGGCCAGAGGTTTGTATTCCACATGAAGTTCTGTGACAGAGCCATGCTGCTGCCACTGCTGCTACACCACGAGGATGATGATTCATGGAGCTTTCCAAGAGCTATTCATGTTAGCAATGACTTAGCCCCAATGAACATTATAAATAATTAACAGTATGCAGATTGCCATTATTGGAAAGCCCCCGGGCCTTACCCAGCAAGCAATTTCAATTATTCAAAAGTATTAATAAACTGAAATATTCTTTTTTTCCCCCCCCTCACTTAATTTGTCTGGGTTTTTGTATTTTACAGCACCTGCCTCGAGTGTGGAAAAGCCAAGGGAGTGTTTCTCATGATCTCCAGATTCCAGGGAGTTCTCCCCACAATCTCCAAAACCAAGAGAGTTGTACCCACAATCTCCCAATTCCAGGGAGTTCTCTCCACAATATCCCAAATCCAGGGAGTTCCCCCCACGATCTCCACTGTCCCCAGGGCAGGGGGCACAGGGGCACTCCCAGTCACACCAGTTGCTCCCCATGGAGACTGGAATTCCTTCCTGGACCCAGGAAATCCAGCCCTGACCACCAAGGCTGGGCTGGGGCTGCTCCCAGCTCTCCCAGTTCTCCCAGTTCCCAGCTCTCCCAGTTCCCAGCTGTGCCTTGTGCAGGAGGTCAGAGCATCCTCACCAGCTGAGGACTGGTGCCTTTCTCTCCTTTACCAGCGTTTCCTAAATAAAAACCAACTTCCCAGGGCTGCTGTTGAAGAACCATGGTGCTGCCTCCCCTGGAAATCGGGATGCCCAGCCCTGGGCACTGCAATGCTCTGGAGCAGCTCCCAAGTTCTCCTCCTCCACAGTCCTGCAAAATGCCAGGCAACAAAAATCTTTGGGGGAAAAAAGGTGCTTTTGAGTTAAATGGTTCCAAACCAGTGGCCTCTCATCAGTGTGGGGACAAAGGGGACAAACGGGGCTGAAGGGGCACAAAGCAGCTCCCAGGGAACATTTATTGGTGTCTTTCAGGTGGATAAACCACACAGGAGGTGGTCAGTGGCACAAAATCCCTCCCGAAAGGCAGTTCCAAGCCCCGATAAAGGTGAACATTTCCAGGAATGCCAAGTGCCACGTCCCCTTTCCCTCTCGGAGATGCTCCGCAGCTCCCCGGGCGGTGCTAATCCCGCATTTTCCCAGGGAAGCTGTGAAAGTGCTTTTCCCAGCGCTGCACCCGGGGACACCGAGGGCTCAGCGGCTCAGCCGAAGCCTCGAAGCGCGGCACAAGGGAGGGCTCTGCTGGAGGCAAACCGGAGCTACAGCATCCCACACCTCGGGCCTGCTCCAAAACCCACTTGGTCCCACGCATTTCACTCCGAACAAGGGAGTTTTCAATCACACTTTTGCATTTTAAATCCTCATCACAAGCGATCTTACTCCACTCCAGTCTCCCAAGAAAGCAACAATGGCAGAGCGGCTTTTTTTGAGATAATTTCTTAAATGTGGGCTGGAAAAGCTGCAAGCAAAGCACTCAGTCCCACCCAGAGCTGCTCAACCCTGTGGGAGCAGATGAGGCAGCAAGACAAGCTAAGGAACGACAGCAAACAGCAGCTCAGGGCAGTGGCTGCACTGGAAAACGTGCAGCCACAGGGAAAAAACCATCAGAGCTGGGGTGCTTGCCCCAAAATCAGCATTTCAGCCCCTTTACAATCACTTTGGAATTGACTCTTAGAAGTCTGAATGCAGCAAAAGTAAAGAAAGGCAAAGATCTCATTATCCAAAAACCCAGAGGAACTTAAAAACTGCTGCAAAACTCCCCTCCCTGATGTTCAACAGACATTTCCCAGGAATGTGGAGTCTGATCCAGACACAGCAAATGTCCTGCCAGCTGCAACAGCCTCTGCACCAGCACTGCAAACAGGAAACAGCACAAGAGATAATGCCAATCAGAGAGAAACCAAATCCAGGAGGGAGAAGCAGCAAAGGAGAACCAATAAATCAAAGTGATGGTCAGACAGCTCATTTCCACGTTCCTGTTCTCAAACCCAGCCTGAGCTGTTTCCCAGGCTGGTTCTCCACGGGCTGGAGAGAGCCCAGCAAGGATCTTGGTGCAGAATTCCAGATTTTTCATGGACTGATTGGACAAAGGATTGGGGATCCCAGCAGGGAGGTCATGAGACCAGGACCTGCTCATGAGACCAGAACTGCCACACTTCACTTATCCCACACCAATCCCTACTCTCAGCTGCCCCCAAACCCTCATGGAGAGAAAGGGGAACAAGGGGAGAAGAAAGAGCCCTGTTGTTTTGGGGTGGGTTTATTCTCCTGCAGGAAGAATAAATGGGATTGCCCTAGCTCTAACCAGGTGAAATCCCAGCATACAGAAGGTGCAGGGAGATCCCCTACAGGACAAACACACATCAAAGTAGTCAAACACACTATTTTTTAATGGAGATTTGCAAAAGGCAAGCCAAGTGTTGAAAATTCAGGACATTTCATGAAAGCACAATTTGGTCCTCTTCCAAGTTTCCCATCCTCAGTTAAATACTTCATGGATAAATAACAATTAAGCATACATGGCACTTTTAGTTCAGAAAACCTGATATTGCACATGATACCAAGAAATACAAGAGTCCATTTCAGCAAGTGATTCCAGCACTGTTATCAGCTCCATTTTATGCCACTGACTTGTACAAAAGCTCCCATTTTAGTGCATAACAGGCGCCCTGTCCTTACAGAGTAAAAACATATCCAAGCAGTTTCAGAACAAAGAGGAAGAAAAGTTGGCTCCTGAAGGAACACAGAGTCTTTTACCACCAGCTACTGTGAGGACAAAGGGCATTCCTATGGAAAGATGACTGTCACATCACCTGGCAGCAGGAATTCCAAAGCAATTCCCAAGGGAAGCTGACCATGTTTGGCTGGAAGGCTGCAATTCCTGTCTGGGCTGCTCTCATTCTCAACCTTTCACTATTCCTGGCAATCACTAGGAAAACACAGTGGCAAAACAGTTGTGCAACTTCCTCACAGTCGTGGAATTCTCCCTGGAAAGCTCTGGAGCAGATTCTGTGCACAATCCTGCTGGGACCCTCCCCTGGGTTCAGGAGCTCAGAAGGCACAATCACAGGGAGAGGGGCCAGAGTCACATTCAGGGAGCTAAACTGGGAGCCAGGGACAAACCTGGACCAGGAGAAGCCACCACCACACGCAGGGTGTGTCTGTCCTGGTGTCCTGCCCACCCCAGACTCCTCGCGGCAGAGCGGGACGGGCCCAGCTGGCCCAGGGGCAGCCCCTGAGAGCCCAGAGCCCGGTGCCTCTGGGTGGGCAGAAGGGCCCCCTGCCCCTGCCCGTCCTCCTGCCCTTCTCACCTGTGCTGGCAGCACAGCCTGAACCTCTCCCAACACCTCTCTGCATCACAACACCTGGAATTCCCGTTTTCCTTTGGAACAGACAACTCAGGCACTGCAGTAATACCTTTGGCAAAGCCAGTTCTACAGGAGCTGGAACCACCAGCTGCCTCAAACACCAAGGCAACCCATTCCATTGCAATATTTTGGGAAATTTTAACCTATTTCCCTCTCCCCCCTCCAACCCTTCACCCCCTCAAACACACATAATAAAACTAAGAAGACTTGATGATTTTTTTTTTGCCTAAAGATTTTTTGCCTACAAGATTCAACTATCATGGAATAGAAGATTCTACAACAAAGTCCCTGAGATGCATCTGTACATTAAAAGATCCAACAATAACCTCTCCAGCACAAACTTCATATTTATTAGAAATGTTTTGAGTTGCAACACGTGGTTTATGAAAACCAATGTTGTTGTAAGAAGGTGAAAATACAGCAGATCAAGTTGCCCTTGTATTTATGCCTCAATTTAAAAGTCATTAACCCAAAAATAACATTCTACTTCTTCAACTGTAGTCAAAAGTTAGAAGTATCTAAGCAACCACTGGGAAAAAACCCCAACTTGGCATATTTAAAACAGTTGTTTTGGCCTCAGTTTGTTGTCATCCCTCAAGCCCTTAACTGCCTTCTTCCTGAAAGTTCACAGGTATTTTTCCAGTATCTTCAAAAAAGCTCCAAACATCTCTTTTTAAGTGACTTTGGGTTCCACTGTATTTTACAACCAGCTCATCAGAAATATTTTTCCATCTTCCCAAGGAAGCTCAGTTTTCCCTGCTAGTGAAAAGAACTTAAGGCACTAACACATGAATCCTGTCAGGAATGTGCAATAGTTTGTTCTTCATGTACTGTGACACCAGTTCTTAGCAGCATCTCTCCTGAAAAGGCACTAAAACTTGGCAAACAAGGAAACTTTGGGAACTTCTGCCTGAGTGGCTTTGCAATTCCCCCTTCCCTCCCCCCCTTCCCTTCCAAAAAGGCACCTGGATTGGTTTGATCCCTGGTTTCTGCAGCTGCAGGCTCTCACAGCCCTGCAGGTTCTCTCAGCTGGGGCTGTGAGGGATGTCAGACTCCACCAGCAGCTCTTACACCACCAGGAGTGATCTTTCCAAGAGTACACAGAGCAGTTTTGTTTCAGCAAACCCAGTGGGTTCCTACCTGAGTAGACCTTAACGTTGTGTATTGCTAGTCAGAAAAATTCAATAATTCAACTTGGTGTAAAAAATTGCACTTCCCCACTCCTTCCCCAAGCCCCGAGATCATCTCAAATTAAATACCAGACCCTGCTCTAGAGGGACACTTGTAACACAGCTACAAAGAGGTAGCTAAGTGGCACAGGCCAATTTGCCTTCTTTTTCTTTTAAAATATATTCAGCCTTCATTTGCAACAACATTTCTCATAGGAAGTCTTGAAACAAGAGCTGTTTGTTCAGGTGGCACAGGAGGTGACCCCAGCTCGGAGGACTGAGCTCCATCTCCTTTGTGTCCAGGGCTGACCACAGGCCCAGGGCCAGCTGGGGGACTCAGCCTGTGCAGGGAGCAGCTGAAGGGGAGGAATGTCTGCACAGGAATGCCAAGCTCCTCCCAAGTTCCCCTGCAGAGTCCCTCAGATCAGTCCCACCATTCTGTCGATCTGTCTCATGTAGTTGCTCTTCAGGGGCAGCAGGTACCTCCTCTCATCAGGGACTCTGTTACACTGTTGAGGAAATTTACATCTTTGTAAAAACTCAGATCAAACCCAGGGGAGCCCATCCCCTCTGCAATCCTTTCAGATTCTCCCAGTACAGAAAACTCTACCAAATAACACTTTTTCCTCCAACTTTCCCTCGTTCTTTGCAGAATTATAGCACAAATCCCATAAATGAGCAGCAAGTGTTTCCTCAGTGCAGGCTGCAGCTTCCAAACACACAGCACAGCTTGTTGTGCAACTGAGATTTCCTTCACTATGACAACTGTGAACATTTTAAATAATGCTCTTTTTCTGGAGCTTTGTGGGGAGGAGGGAAGGAACCACACCAGAACCTACCAGGAGGTATTTTAAAAAGTAGTCCTTAACTGCTCTAGTGGCAGGTGTTCCTGCCCATGGGGGGGGAATGAGATGATCTTTAAGGTCCTTTCAACTTGAACATTCTGTGATTCTATGATTAAAACCAGATCTGTTTTGGTTGGGGATGGGCACTGGAGCCACAGCTCAGGGGTCAGTTGAGGCCTTGCTGAGAAAGGTCCCCTTTCCATCCCTCAAAGACACACTGAGAAAGACAAAGCTTGGTTTAGATGACCCTCTGCTTCTCCCTTTGCCCCTGACAGCAACACCAGAGAGTTTTAAGGGCAAAGAAAAGGGGAAGGGATAAATAATTGGAAGTAAATTAACAAAGAACAAAAAAATTGCTGCAAAATACTTCAAAGGGGACAGGTTTCACCTTCGCCAGCGTCCCACACGTGATCCCATTTATGCTGCTCTGATTTTCAGGGGAGCTTCTCAGGTATTGAACATTTCTAAAGGGAACTCTCTACAGCAGCACTTCCCAAGGCTCTGTCTGTCCTGCCTGCCCCCTCCCCCTGCCCAGCAGGAGCAGCCTGTGTGTTCCTTACGTTGGAGCTGAAGTTGGCTGCCTTGAGCTCGGTGGGTTTGGCTCTGTGGGCGCTGTCCTCCCCTGCAGGCAGGATGTCGTCCCACAGCGAGCTCCGGAAGCGCCCGTCCACAGACACCACGTGGCCCTCAGTAGTAAACATGAACTTATTCCCAGATTTGTGCACTGGATTCTCTTCATCAAACAACTGAAGGAGAGATGGGAGAGACAGCCATTGTAGGTGTGCCACAGCCTTCACCTCCCGGTAACAAGCAGTTGGAAACAGGTACTCACTCTTTGAAGGATCACACAAAAATACCTTTTAGTGCTAAATAATGCTGGAGCAATGGAAATAAATAGTCTTAATGCAAGGGATTGATCTGAGCAGTTAGAAGAGGAGAGCAGAAGAAAAACTTCTCCCACAGTTTAAAGAGCCCTTATTTTTCTAAGCTGCTCTGTGAGGCATTTCTAGGCTGGCATCCACTCAATCACAGATTTATTTGGTTTTCTGCACTAAAGGAGATTGAGAACATTTGGGCTTAGGCAATGTCAGCCCAAATGCTTTCTCCTGTGAGTGCCAAAGCCCAGCAGGCAGAAAGCAGAGCCTGCCCCAGGCAGGAGGGCTGCAAGCAGCAATTAGCTCAGAGGTGAGCAGCAGCTCCCTCCAGTCCTGCTCCCTCTCCTTTGCAGCCTCTTCCCAAAGACCTGCAGCTCTCCAGGCTCAGGAACCACACCTGGGCAGCTGCCCCAGCTCACAGAGTGGGGTGAGGTCAAAGAAGAGGAACTCAGCTTGAATCACCCCCATACACAAACCCCAGAGCCCAGCAGGCTGTCATCAATGGTGCCCTGCCCCCAACCCAGCTTCTAATTAATAATGAATAACCTCCTGCCCCCTCCTCTGCCATTTCTGTGCAGTGCCTTGGCAGTGAGGAGCACACACGTACCAGGTACAAATATTTACAGGTTTCACTGAGGAAAAAGCTCTCCATTCGATCCTCCTTCGTCTTCTCCACCACGTGGTGCAACGTGGCATAGCCACACCTGCAACATTGGACATTGGTTTGGGTTCAGTTCCAGCTGTCCTGCTCTCCAAGTGCTGCCCAGACATCCCCTCACTTGAGAGCATTCCAGCTGCCAGGGGTGAAGCTCAAATGGAACAAGTGTGTTGTGCAAGCACTCACTGCTTATTGGTTCTGGGGTGCTGAGGGGTCTGTGATCACCTGAACCCCACTCACCAGCAATGTCTGACCTGGCCAGTCATTACACATTTGTCTAGGAAATGAGTCAATTAATAATAAGGAATAAAAATTCATTGTCTTCCCCCTGAGCCTTGCAAGAAGTTCAGCTACTCAGTAATAAAGTCAGGATTCACTGCTGCTGTCTTGAACTGGAAGCTGATATCCAACAGCATCTGCCTTAGGGGCCATCTCTCAGTTCAGCTGAACACCATGAGGTGAGAAATCATCTTGCAGGATCTCTAGGAAAAATCCCAGCTACTATTTTCAGCAGTTTCTAGCAGCTGATCATCAACAATGCATTTTGAGAGGCAGTGATAAAATTCCAAAGGTATAAAGTTGCCACTGGACTAAAATTTCATTTTCAGATGGGAAAGAAAGGAGTGCTCAATAAATAAATCATCACTTGTGGCTTTCAAGGTGGGCTGGGTTTTCTGGTTTACCTACATGTGGCAGACTGGATTCTATATAATATTAGTATAAAAAAATGTAGATATATAGCACTGAGAGAAGAAAAGAACATTGAAGACTGACTTTGCTTTTGTATATTTTTCCAAACTCTGCAGAATATCCATTCCCACATGAAGGTAAAACGGGTTCTTTGTGGCCTAAATAAGGAAGACAGACAAGAGTTAGAGTCAGCAATTTGGAAATCCTGTAAAAATAACACAACAAAGGCCTATTGGTACCAGAGTCTCGTGTATCACAGCAAACTTATCTTTATAGGAGCATGACTTGGATTAGCCAGTGCAAGCTTCTCACATTTGCTTTAGTGCAAATCCTAGAAAACCTGCAGTAAATCCAAACTTTCTGATCCCTTCCTTAGAGAGTTATTTTAGTTTGTTGTATCTGGGCCTGGGCAGTATTGCAAGGAAAGCTGTTACATTTACTTCAACAATTTTGTTGAGCAGTCACAGGTCTCTGCCTTGTAAAAATCTGCCAGCAGCTTTTAGAAAAGGTGGTTTAGTGTTGGTTTTGCCTGCCTTAAAAAAAGGCTGTTTTTGAAGCAAACAGCAGAGCAACAACATTGCACAACACTGCAGTGCCTGCCCAGAGACTCCACATGACAAGAGGCAGCTCCAGGGCTGCCAAAATTCAGCTGGCCAGAGGTCGGGGGGATGAAGGGACTTTGTGAACTGAAGCATTTTGGCCCAGCCATGATGTGCAGCTCAGGAAGTCAAATACCTGATACAGAAGATATGTGGACTCCACCAGCTCCGGCCTCAGTGGGTAAAAGGGAACATCTGGGGCCTGCAGCTGCCAGTTGTACCTCTCTGGGAGAGCTCCATAGCGTTTCCATATGGCATAATAGAAGGCATGGAGGCAAATGGCATCTTCCACATCTCCTATCAACACCTGGGCACGAGAGCAGCCAGACATGCACACCCTTAGTGCTGCAGGCCAGCAAAGATGGGAGTGTGGCATCTAATACAAGTCTTCTCCCATGAAACACACAGAAAATAACCCCCCTAAAGAACTAATGCATTCATTCTTTGCAGTAAAAGCTTTAGCAGAGCCTCACAGCACAGAATACAAATGCTGAGGCCAAAAGAGGGAAGTTCAAAGTCTCAGATCTAGCAGGGAGCAGGCCAGGCCTCCCCACATTGTTGTGTCAATGCAGAGCTGAACTGAACTCTTATCAGAGCAGCCAGATGCAAACCCGCAGGTGGGAGCTCAGCTCAGAACTGACTCATTCCCAGCCCAGGATTAGGATGGGCCCTTCCACCTGGCCTTTCCCAGAAGGAAAGCTTACCTGCAGCCCAGGGAAGAAGGCCTGCAGAGAGTCGATCCAGGTGTTCATCAGCTGGCCCGTGTACATGTTGACATTGACATACAGGGGAGGGTCCCCTTCTCCTTCATTGCAGGCCTCCCTCCTGCAGGGAAAGCAGCAGCAGGGCAATGCCTCTGCTGGGCAGGACACAGCACACTGCCACAGCCAGGGCAAGCAGCCACTGGTTTGCTGTGCTGGGCTCCTTGGGAAAGGAGCCCAAACATCAGTCATGCTCTCAGAGAAGTTAATTCATAAAGGGATGTTAATTCGTAGAGGGATCCTATCTTAGAGCTCTGCCAGCAGAATTTCTACCAAAAGTCATGCTAGGCAAGATCAGGTTCTCAGAAGAACAAAGCAGCCAATTTAATACATTTCTTTTGCAGTGCCAGACTCTTCTCAGCATTAACATTTATAAATGGGAGAGGAAACATGGGAGTTTGGCTTCTCTGCACCCAATCACTTGCTGAGGAATGAGGGGACTACCATGGAAATGAGATTTTGCTTCTTACAGTACAAAGGAGAACAGATTTTCTAGAGCATGACACAAAGCACTATAAACAGATGTGTTTCAGATCCTGCTGGAGGATTCACTGCTCAAGGAATTGATGCTGACATGAATCACATACCCTCTCCTCAAGTGGTTCTGAATGTTCTGATAGGCAGCGTTGAACATCTCCAGGTCTTCCTTTTCCCCAAAGAGGATGTAGGACTTCAGCAGGTACTCATAGAACGAGTCTGACCCTGCTCCCAGTCCACTCTGCTTTCCAACCCAGTGACCAGTCTGGATATTCACAACATTTCCTTTCAGAATAAACAAAAAGTTTAGTCTGAGGTTGCTGAATATTTCAGAGAGAAACAATCCAGTCAAGACTTGGGAATATTACACGTTCAGAAATTCCCAAGGAGGAAGATCAAAGACTAACATCAGATGAAGTGTTACAGTGGTGCATTCATCTGAGGAACACCCACACACATGCAGTTATTTTAAGTACTTTTAGTCATCTGCCAATCTGAATTATATTAATGGGGACACAAATCAGGGCCTTCAGTTCCATTCCCCAGTTTTGTGAGAAATTTGAGTTGAAAACCTGTGCCCTAAGGAGTCTTTCAGAGACTCCATTTTTCCTAGAAAACCCCAAAGTGCCATTATTTCAACACAACCCCTGGGTACACAAGGAGAACGTGACTGAACAGCTACAGAGGGAGCAGAAGGACAAAGGTGAGGGCACAAGAAGGAAGTGTGGCCTGATGGCACAGCCTGAGACAGGCTAACACAGCAGCACCCAGACATTACCCAGCAGTCCAGTGTTATTGCTCCTGAGGCTCCACAGGGCCTTCACAGCTCTCCTGGCCACCCACTCGAAGGTGGAATCACCAAGCAGCCTGCTGAGGATCCCAAACTCCACCAGCAAGGATCCAGCTCCTGCTGTGCAGGTCTCATTGTGGCTGTCTGGAGGAACCCCCTTCTTCAGGTTCACCTGTGAACAGGGACAGGCAGGCTGCACTCAGCCAGCTGTGCTCACAGCTGCACCCTCACCTTTAGGAACAATCCTTTTTGGTAGTTTGTGCACAATGTGCAGCGTGGAACGTGCACAGAGACACAAAACCAGCACACTGCTGCTTGGAAAGCTTTCCTGTAGAATTCCTGACATTCTTCTTCCAGCTTTATAACATCATGCCTAAAGTGAGCAAGCCTCATTTTCTCTTGTACTTGCTAACCCTTGCAAACGTCACTTTCTCATGCCTTCCACTAAACATTCAGGCTTCTCCTTCTTTGCTGCCCCTCAGTTTGTGCTGTTCAAACCAAGAGCTTCCTCAGTGGATGCTCCTCCCCTTCCCCATGGAACACGGCGCTGAAGGGAAGTTACAGCACCCTCAGCTGCTTTACCAGGCCCTGAACAGAAGTGAAAATTCACATTTCTACAGCCTGGCAGGTCTGGAGGAAAAGCAGTGCTGCTGTCTCCAGAAATTAAGAGCAGCCAGGCAAGTGCTAATTATAGTTTTGTAGTTTAGGATTGTTCCAGTACCAGTGACATCTTCCTCCTTGCCAACTGCATCTGCTTAAAACAAGAGGCTGCAGCATCCAAGAATCCCAGAGTATTGAGAACCCACTGAGCAGTCTTCAGGAAAATTACAAATTCCAAGCCCAGTATGATAAATATTTCAGGAGAGTTTTATTCTAATATAACTGTTTTAGTAGCAAGTCACCAATAGAGTCACTTTCCTCAGCTATTTGCCTTTACAGTAGGAAAAGTTACTGACAGTATTGTTTGCTGCTGTGTGACACAGGGCAGGGAATGCTCCAGCCAAGCAGTACAGAAACCTGTGACCCCTGACCCACAGGGAACAATAAACACAATGAAAATCAGCCCAGGGAAAACATTTGCTGGACAGAAGGAGCAACTTGTATTATCCACGTCACCAAACTCAGGGCAGTTTCCCCTGTGTCATTTCAGAATAACTCAGAGCAGGCTCAAAAGCCCAAGTGCACAGAAAAGGGCACAAGTTGAAGGTGCAGGACAGGTGAAACACTGCTTTGAGCCTCTTTCCCCAGGGCTGTGTGTCACTCACCCGAGGGTAGGGAATGCCAGTTTTGGTGTTCTCAAAGGCTGGCAGCAGCCTCACTGCCAGGTCATGAGCCAAGTGCAGCAGCTCATTGTCATAATCCTTAATGGTCATGTCACCAAAGGGCTGCTTGGTGTCTGTAATTATGATGTGGGCAGACAGCAGGCTTCCCAAAACCCTGGGGGAAAAGGAAAATTCAGGTTTTCAGTCTGTTCTGAACATCATTCTTCACCTAAACACCCTACTGCTGTCATGTCTGACAGAATTATTACTTTGTGCTCCTTACAGGCACTACACAAAATGACCTGGCTTTCCCCCCCCAGTAGTGAACTCATGTGGAAGCCATGCTGTTGTCAGCCATAGTTCCAAAACCTGGTTCTGCAAAATTTACCTAATCCAGGAGTTCTTGTAACAAGTCTGTTTAGGAGTGAAGACCTCCTTGTCCCTGCAAATGGCAGGAAGGGTGTTACATAAACTTAGTACTCAGAAAAAAGAAAGCCTAGCCAAGTGAAGCAGGAATAAACACTGCATGAGACACTCAGAAAATGAATGCCTTCAAAATCAGACAGTATCTAAATCCATTTCCAACACAGAAGAGCCTTTTTAGTCTAAAATGAATGTGAAAGTGAGCAGAAGTCCATGAAACAAAAACAGAGCAGGGAAAAGCTGTCCCAGGGCTGTTTGCTGATCAGGGCACAGATGTGAGTCTCTGCTGCAAGCAGAGTCTGCAAGCACAGAGCCAACCACTGTCTCACTGCTCCAGGTCACACGGGACTGATTACAATTGTTTCCTGTATGAAAGGACAGAATATTTTCATAGAAGAAACAGAGTATTTTCATAGAAGAAACTTCCTTGAGGAACAATTTAGGGAATAAAGCCTGCCAAAGACCTCCTAATCAATGACTTCACTTTGAATTACACACACCAAGTCTTTAACCTTTAAGAACAGAAACTCAGCACCACATACCTTATTGTTGCCTCAAAAACTTGGACTGTTGAGTCTTTGTCAAATGAAACTGTGTCAATCACCAACTTCACTGCCTTCTGGAATTCTGAGGAGTTTCCCATTACCTTTTACAGAAAAAAAAAGCTAGTTTGTACAATTGCTGCTTCAGAAGAGGTTGGGAAAGAGAATGGCAAGCTCACATCTTAGCCCAGCAGTCAGATTTAGCACACTGAGTATTCAAATTGCCTGAACTATCAGTTCAAGAGTTAAGTTCAGCTTAAAACATAACACAGCTTGCAGAACAATGAAGTTTGATTGAATGTTTATTTGACCAAAGGCCAGTCCAACCTTTCAGGTTCCTGACCCAGCACTGCACATCCAGGAGTTCCCTTGTGCCAGCTTCCCACACGTCTGACTGGGAAGCCACTGTGCACACAATGAACCCTCCTCCTGCTGGACCTCTCAGCAACTCACAGCAGCTCCAGTTCAATCCACCCACCCTGGGCACCAGAGTGATGGCATATCCCAAAGAAATCTCATCTGAACCTTGGGGAGGAGCTCCAAAATTTCCTGTCTCTTCTGGAAATCTCTGCTGACATCTCCAACTACTCTCATTCTGTTACCCCCATGTGACACTGCTGGTTTATGATCCAGCTGTTTGCATCACCAGGGCAAGCCTTGGGGAGCTATCTCAGCCAGGTCAGTCCCTGGGGTGGCCAGGGCAGGTCTCAGGGTGGCCAGGGCAGTCCCAGGGGTGGCCAGGGCAGGTCTCAGGGTGGCCAGGGCAGTCCCAGGGGTGGCCAGGACAGTGTCCCCACACCAAGGACTCACCGCCAGCGTGTCCAGTGCGTCGATCAGCGTCAGGGAGTAGTTCCCCAGCACATCATTGATGTTCAAGTTGGAGCTGGAAGAGCAGAATCACAGAATTGTTAAGGCTGGAAAAGGTCTGTGCAGATCATCCAGTCCAACCCCCTGTGCAGGCAGGGTCACCTGGAACAGGTGACACAGGAACTATCCAGGTAGGTTTGGAATGTCTCCAAAAGGGGAGGCTCCTTGGGCAGCTGTTCCACAGCTCTACCCCACTATGGAAAGAAGTTCATTCCAGTACCTGAAGGGAGACTACAAGAAATATGGAGAGGGACTGCGGTGACAGGACAAGAGGAAATGGATTCCGACTTTAGGGGAATAGGTTTATACCGGATATTAACAGGAAATTGTTCCCTGGGAAGGTGGGCAGGCCCTGGCACAGGGTGCCCAGAGCAGCTGTGGCTGCCCCTGGATCCCTGGCAGTGCCCAAGGCCAGGTTGGACATTGGGGCTGGGAACAGCTTGGGACAGTGGAAGGTGTCCCTGCAATGGCAGGGGTGACACTGGATAAGCTTTAGGGTCTCTTCCCACCCAACTATTCCATGATTCATACAGAGGTGAAACTTGTATTTTAGCTTATGGCCATTGCCAACTGCCCCGTGGCTGGGCAGCACCGGGAGGAGGCTGGGCCCAGCCTGACCCCAGGGAGGCACACACGGAGCGATGCCAGCCCCGCGCCGTGCCCACCGCGGCCCCAGCAGACATTCATTAACCCCAGTAGCCATTGTCCACCTGATCCCCTCAGCAGCCATTCCCCCCTGGCCCCTCAGCAGCCATTGCCCACCCGGT
>VZRH01005237.1:322955-338337 GCA_013397555.1 Urocynchramus pylzowi
GGCTCCGCCCGGACAGGGCCGGACCGCGGGCCCTGCCCCGGCGCCGGGCCCTGCCCCGCGGTCACTGCCACGCCCCGGCAACGGCCCCGGGCGCCGCTGACTGCGGCTGGACAGCAGGAGAATTCCTCCATGGAAAGGCTGCTCAGGCATTGGCGCTGCCCAGGGAGCTCTGGAGTGCCCATCCCTGGAGGTGGCACTCGGAGCGCTGGGCCGGGGACACGCTGGGCATCGGGCACAGCTGGCACTCCATGGCTGGGAGGGCTGTGCCAGCCTCAGTGAGCCTGGCATTCTGTGACACGTCCTGCAGCCCGGCCCGGAGCCCCTGGGGCCTGCCCTGGAGCAGCGAGCCCAGCAGGGCAGGAACTGCCAGGAAGCCAAGGCACGCTCCGGGCCAGGAGCCTGGCGGAGATGGACACAGGGATTTCCATCCCGCAGCGCCAGCAGCGACTGGACAGCAGCGTGGCCAGCAGAGCTCCAGCTGTGACCGCAGCGCTGGTGGCCCCGGCACGGCTCGGGGACAGCTCCGGGTCCCGAGAGCTGCAGAAAGAGAAGAGCTGACAAATGCCAGGTGTGGATGTGAGTGAGCACACTCGGCAGTACTGGTAAAACCAAACCTCTTGAAGATAAGCAAAAGAACAGAAAGAAACCGCAGCGGGGGGAGGTAAAGAGGAAAGCCAGCTCCGAGCTACCCCCGCAGCATGGAGTGGCTGGCTGGGAACTGGTCACTTGTCACTGAGCTGAGCTGCCCTTCCACGCTGGTGCTGCATCCTTCTACCAAAGTGCCTGGCTTGTTACAAGGAAATGGGACAGAACGTGAAAAATGCCTACATGAGAGAAAAAATAAAGGACTTATTATGCACAGACAGAGAAGCAGACAATAAGGATCTGTCTTCAGCCTGTATTTGAGAGTAGTTCAGAAGTCAGGTCTTTGTTTTCCAATTATTGTAACAGAAACGGTAGAATGAATAAATTCAAACCAAGTATCACAACTCAGTGGTCCATCCAGACTTCTGGATGCTGACTTTAGATGAAATCCTCTAGCCTGGACAATCTTTCAGTTCCCTTCCTCAGTCTGCAGAATTCATGGATCTTTTAAATGTTATCCAAACCAAGAAGGGACTTCATTATTGATTCTAAAAAGAGGAAAATTCCTTCTTGCTGCAAAGACTGAAGTATCCACACCCCAAGTTCACACAATCACACAAAAGCACCTTAACAGTTTACTTACTCTCGAGACTCTTGACAGTATCAAGTTTAGCTTTAAATTCCACACACCACAACAACTTTTTCTTCCTCTACTGATGTATTTGCTGTTTATTGAATAATATGGTTCAGGAGCTTCAATCCAATGGGTCTTTTCAGAGAGAAACACAAACGAGACCAAGCAATGCTTCCAGTACCAGAACAAAAATAATCAGGAATGGGAATTTCACAGCCTGGCCTTTCAAAGTTGCCCCCACTGAGCACAAGGTTTACAGTCACTCACCAGATGAAGTTATGTAGTTAAAGTTAAATTAGGTAATGAGGGCTCTTAGATATTTCTAACAATAATAAATCAGCTATCCTACTACAGATGAATATGCAAAAAAGTGGTTTTCAACAACACTTTATTGAAGCACTTCAAAATTATCACAATGATACATGTTGCCTTTAACAGAATAAAACCTGTCATGTCATAATTAAAAGGCACTAATCCTGGCACAAAGGTCTACTTACCCACCTTCCACTGGGAGGGAAATAAAAACATCAAGTATTTCACTTCTCCTTTTAAAGAGTATGTGCAAAGCCCCTGTGAGTGCCATTCTGTGTCTGCCACTGGAGGTTTTTTACCTAAGAGAAAACCCCTGTTTCACTGAGACACGCTGGAACAGCCAGCAGCTGCAGCCCTGCAGCAGCAGGGCACTCTGAAGGCCCATGCTCTGGTGAGAGAAGTTCTTCTGCACTCACCTTCTGGGAACTAAAGCCCTGAAGCTCAGGCACTCACACATTACTTCTCCTGTAACACGATTCCCTGTCTGTGTCAGCTCAGGAACACAGCTAAAAATCCTGTTGTGCAGCCCTTTTTGGGATGCACACTGTCAGGTCAGTGCAGGAGCAAGGCAGGGGAGCAGTGCTGGCCATGCAGGGGGAGCACAGTTCCTGCACAAAGCAAACCAGGACATGTCACTGCACAGCCACAAACGACAAAGGAAACCTCAGGGAGTTCAAAGCCTGATAATCCTGCTAAGCCATACCTCAGGTTATTACAGATCCCTGCACAACACTCCTAGATTCAACAGAGAGACTGCTTAAGGCATTTTCTTTGGCCTTTACTTCTACCAGAAAGTGAAGATTATGCAGTTTGATATGTCAGCACCCAAAATCCTTCCAACCTGCTTCCATCAAGATGCAAAAAGAAAACATAAGTCATTGAGGAACTGGATTATTGGTTCCAGGGATGTTGGAACAGCTCCACATTTGTGCATCTTTCCTGTTGCCAAGGGGTGGGACAGAGCTGCTCTGTGCAGCTGCCCAGCCCTCAGCTGTCCCTGGGTGATGGGAACCCCCCTGCTCTGCAACTGCACCCTGAGGAACCACCACCCCCACTGAAGCTGGGAGCACAGGGACACTGCAAGGACAGCTCTCCTGCAGCAGAGCTGTGGGGCCAAGCACAACCATTCCTCATCACTGCTGCTCCAGGAGCACTTGCACTGAGCAGGGCCACCACCGAGGACCGAGAGCTGATTTAAACCCAGGACAGCACACAGTGCCCACACCCCACCAGGTCTCAGAGGCAGGACTGCTGTACAGCTCCAGGTGTTCATCACCATGCTCAGTGTCTGCCTTTTCACAAGAGCTGCTTTTCTTAACATGCCAACAGTCAACACCTGCATCAGGGCAGAGGTACAGGACTATGTGACTATATTGATGTCAAATGCAGTAATTTATGAAACTAAAATGCATCCCCAAAAGCAACTTTTGTGAAGAGAATGGGAAATGTAATCAGCCTCTTTTTACTGTCCATGCTCACTACAGAGCCTGAGACAAGTAGTCACGGTGAGATAACATTTCTAGAACACAGCTGCAGCATCCAAGTTCAGCAAACACCACTGCTAATGCCTGTGCTGGGCTCCACACCTTTATTAGGCCAGGAAAGATTTAACCTTGGACATGAAGTGCCAGATGAGTGTTGTTTTCAGTCCAAGGCTGAGAAGGTGTTGAGAAGGAAACAATTCCTCCACTTCCCTTTTCAAAGAACAGGTACCTGGCAAGGTACTCAAACCAGAAACAGAACAAGTGCAGCCACTCTGAGGGCTCCTTCCTGCCACAGGAGTAACCGAGGGCATCTGGCAGAGCAGTACCACAACAGCTGTGAAAGCCAGCTGGGGGCATTTTGGGGAGAACTGCAAATGTACCTTTTAGAGCACACACATCACGGGGGTTCCTGTGTCTCTCCCTGCTATTTACACCTAGAAACACAAACTGGTACTGAAATACCACATGAAGCAAAGAGCTGTGGGCCAGTTCACACCACAGCTGATTTACTGAATGACTGGTACTGCTACCACACCAGCCAGGCTGACAAGGCTTAGTGCACTAAAACTGTTTTCAGATTTGTGTCTGGAGACATTTCACTTGACTATGAACTGCAGGGAGCTTGTTTTGCATGCAGGAAGCTCCCAAAGAAATATGCACAGGATCTTTCACAGCTCACTAGTCCTTCCCACCAGCCTAGTTACACGTGAAGGATGCTCAAAGACCTGCACTCAGGACTAAAAACTAACCTGATGCAGCTCAGTAAGTTTGAAAGCTTACATGAAGACAAGCCTGAAACAAGACATCCAATTTCTTACCATTAATTGGCAGATGCTGACAGACAGTCCTATTAATTAATCAGTGTCCTAAGAGAAATTAATACAACAAAAACCTTTGGGAAGAACAGTCAGTGAAACTTCAGATTAAAATCTGGCAAAGATTTTGTTCAAGACCTCAGTCAACAAAAGCCTCGCTGAGAGATAAGAATCTGAGATAAGAATCCTTCTGCTTTAATTGGCAGTGAATGATCAGGCACTGCAAGATCTGACACTTGTACTAGAAAAACCAAGGTTTTACTTTAGGCTCGACACAAGAACCAAGCTTGCAGACACATGCATTTCTCTCCTGAAAATAGAGCTCCAGAAGGCTGCCCCTACTTCAGACCCTGCAGCTGACCAGTGCTTTTCACACACCTAAAAAAGCCCTGCAATCTGCTCAGACTGACTATCTGAGCTTGCTCAGGTAAGGTGAGCAAGCCCCAGGCCTCAAAGGTAGTTTTGTGAGCATTTCACTGGAATAGTTGAACCACAGAATATAAATCAGCTCAGGTATTTACCAGTCCTTCTTCCCCCACTGTAATCTTTGGCAGAGGAGACAGACATCCCATTGTGTTTTTCCATGATTTCAGCCACATCAACTCAAGTCAGGCAGTTAAGTGTCAATACAACCCTCAAAACATAAGTTTATTGAATAAAGCTGAAGAGCAGTAAACCAACATATGCATCCACCTAAATAAAAAAAAAAATCACGTATTTACAAAGTTCAGTAATTGTATAAGTTGTTCACATGCAGAGAGTAATGCACAGGTTAACAATTGGTAGTGTTTGGATGCCATAAACGCTGAAAGCAGTGAAGTAGATAAACACCAAACACATCAAGTTTAGCTACAGGCCAGTTAACTAAACAGTGACCTGGTCCCCCACAAAGATTCACACATTCTAGTTTAGTTTCCTTATGATAGGCACAAGCAAGTTTGCTAAATAAAAGTAACTGTAGCAGTTCTGGTGAACTCGGGACTACAGTAGCAAGTTAATACACCCTCTCCTCTACAGCACCAGAGTATGGATTAATTGAAACCATGCTTCAGAGAACTGAAAGGGGACAAAAAGTTCAAATGTAACTTCAGACTGAAGGCAGGCAGCGTGTAGTGTCTGTGCAGCAGTGCCAGAGCTGGGACACGACAGTAAGGCCATGGCAGCCTGCATTAACACTGGCTCGTCACAACTGAGGGGGACAAGGCTGCTCCCAGCCCGGGGCTCCCAGGGATGCAAACCACGTGGAGGTGAGGAATCACACATAGTGTGAGGCAACACAAGCAGCTGCACCATGGATCTGCACACACGAGTAGCTACGCTGACACTGCTGGATGAACAAACCAGCCCTAACAAGGCTGTCCCTTTAAATACGCTGAAGTCACTGAGAAAGTAAAGCTACAGAAACATGACAGTCTTGAGTTTACACACACTTCCCTAAGCTGCAGGAGCTAGGCAAGAGACAGGATCAATTCATTGGCTCTCTTGTGCTTTGACACAGCAAAACATTTCATTGCATCTGACAGGCTTTGCACATGGTTACATCGAGAAAGCAGGCGGGTCTAGAGTTGTCACAATAGCCCAGGTATTCCATAGCACCAGGTGAAACTGTGCCCAGCCATTCCAGGAGCAGGAGAGACACTGACAATTACACACAGATTGTGCTAAAGGTCAACAACTGCCTCGATACAAGAGCATCAGTAATTTGGGTGTCATGCAGCTGCTCAGAATGCATGTTCTGGTTTCAGAGAGAGACCACGAGTATCTGGAGATAGAAAAATGTATTTGAACGCAGCCTGATGTTCCTAGCGATTTGTTTTCATGCTGGAATATCCAATTTTTGAAAGTTTGACAGAACAGTCCATTCCCATCCCCCACATAAATGTTAAACAGAAGCAACAGAATGATTTTAAACAGATGACTTTCCTAATTCATCACAAGAGTTTTCTTTTTCAAGTGACAGGATCTCAGCTGTAGATTAGTGATGCTGATCTATGCCTTGTGCTCCCCTCTGCAAACAGTTTCCATTTCTCTGCTTACATACACACATCACATGCATTGGTGAGATCAATCAGTATCCCACAACTCACGCTTAAATGTTTTCTAACTACTGTATGTGGCATCTTACAGAATCTTAATGCTGTCAAGCATCAGCATCTTCAAGCCACTAAACACTAGAAATAAAACACTTGCTGAAAATCATATAAAAACCTGGCCCTGAAAAACCAGAACAGAGTGTACCATCGTAGTTAACATGGTAGAGATAGTTTTTAAAAAGCCCCCCCCACAACCCTCCCACCACAGATGGTTGTAAAATAAATATTTGTGCTGACTTTATCATGACAACTCTAGTTGTTTCGTGACAGAATAGGAATACAAGTCTTCAGCAGTGCACATGAGAAATGAACCGTGAAAAGGCAGATTCTTGATACAGGATTTTTGGGTAGTATCTCATTATGGAGGGAAGTGGACAATTGAGATTATGGCCAACTGGTACTGGAGATTCCAGGAAGACTTCAGCTTCTTCTAGATTTTGAATGCTGAATAAGCCACTGAAGCGTGATATCTACAGGGAGAGAGAAGAGACCACGTTCCACATTCACGTGTCTGTATTGGTCTAAGTGGCAAGGCTTTGGAATTCCACAGGACAGGAATATCCAAGCCCTTCTCTAGGATGGCTCAGGGCAGATGAACACCATGATTTTTCGCTTGTTTGCTGTCCATGCTTTGATCCTGTAACTGCCCAGCATCCTTTAGGTAACAATGACAGGCACTGCCCCACACATCCTGGTTCCTCAGTTCTGTCCCTCTCCAGGAAAAAGATATTCCTTCCTGGAACACTTCACCGTGGCTCCAATAATTAGCTTTAGATCAGCACTGCTCTATTCAGCCATCTGCAGCTCCTTCCCTGATGAGAACAAAGCTGCTTTAGCCCTGTGTTTCAAGGCCCTGCCTGGAAGAGGCTCTCCTAAGGAAGGAAAAGGCCCTGGCTCCCCTGCAGCAGCTCCCTCCCCAGAGCCTCAGCGATGCTCAGCTGTGCTGGGAGCCTCGTGTGGATCTCCACAGAAGGGAGTCTCTGCTTCCATCCAGCATGTCTGAACCTTTAGCTGATGCTAAGGTGACAGGGGCTTCTTGGAAGCCACAACTGCTCCACAGACTATCAGTTTTCCTAGAAAGAAGCTTTTTTCCCTATAAAGCCATCCTGGTATCCTTCAGAGCTTCTCCTGGGAGCATCACCCTGAAGCTTCCTCATCAGCAAACTCCTGTTACCCTGGCAATGCACCAGTGCCATGGAAGGCATCAGGAAAAGGGTGGAAAGTGTTGTTAAATTCTGTTTTCACTCAGCTGAGATGATTCAGTTTACTCACAAAGCTTATGGCAAATACCAAAGATTACAGGACACGGTTTCTGCTTTGAACTCTACAAGTTCTGAAGTATTTGATGTCTGTGCCAGAAAAAGGCACTGTTTGGCTGCAGGGGACTGGCAGATGCCACAACACAAACTGCTCTGATAACACAGCAAGGGAAGGTGATTATTTCAAGGGAAATCATCTTGGGGAACAAACTTGGGAAAAAACTTGCTGTGAGTTACTTGGCATTCTCACCAAGTGAGGCAGGGGTGAGACCACCTGACAGAAATATAAAATCATTCAGGATTTGAATGGACTAGTCAGCTCTTTGCTGCAAACTGACTGAAGAAAGGAGCAGACTTCACAGGGACTGGCATTTTTTGGACACTACAACCCCTAAAACTTTAACACCAGTCAGGCTTCCTCACTGCCATCAGGAGTTATATTGAATTTATCCCATGCACTCACACACTGCTCTTTGATTTGTTCCTGGTTTCCTGAAGACAGGAAGTTTGTGTTCAAGAAGTTACAATCCCCCCAATCCATCCTCTGACAGCACTTCATAATTCTCAGTGTTTTGGGTTAATAGTTACCTATATTATCTTTCTCTTTGCAAGAAATTGAGTAGCAGCAGATTTCTCTGTCCTGAATAGCAGCAAGGTTCCTAGGAAAGAGAGAACATGTCAGCACACATTTCACTGACACAAGGACTCTTACTGACAACCTGAGCTGTTCCTCTTCCCCTTGCCCACACAACTTGTTCTGTACAATATTCAGTTACCTGCTGTTGCTGGGTTCTCCACTCATAAATGTGAGTTTCCTGATCTAATAACAACCCTATGTACATGAATTTATTGAGAAAGAGAAATGTTTCTTAGCAAGGGTTAGACTTACATCTTTTCAATTAGCTGTTTCTCATCCAAAGCATTAGGAAGGTCTCTCTTATTTCCAAGTACTAGAACCTGAAATCCAGAGAAGGAAATGGTTGTGGCTTTGCTTAAAAAAACTCCAAACAAACAGACAAAAACCCCAACCAAAACCAGAAAACCAACAAACTTCAAGGAAGTCTCATGAGCAGTGTGCATCTGCCTATTGAATCTAATGCAAAGAGATATGCACAGTTAAACCAGATCAAGAAAGAAGACTGACCTAGTCACAGGCAAAGAGGGGGTACAAATAACCTGTTCTGTGCAAAGAGCAAGCAAGAGAACATGTCAGCTGATAAATCTCAGGACATTTGCAGCACACTCATCTGAGATTCCCCAAACTTACTCTACACTTCTGTACTACACTGTGGTTAACCTTTAGTCAATAGCTCAAACTCATACTGTGGAATCCTCTAAACTACTGTATCAATTGTATTTACTATGTTTTGTGAGCACTGAGTGAAATAAGACCATGAAGGTCAAAAATTGGTTTAAGGCACTGGGGGCAGGTATTGTCCATGCTTGTACTGACCAGCAAAGTTGGGCCTTATAATTGAGAGCTCAAGGCAGACTTCAGAGTTGCCCAAGTGATGCACATTTCTCAGAGACATTTAATGGTGTTTAAGGTGGTGTTACTTACAGGGATTCCTTGTAACTGGGGCTTATCTAGAAGATTGTGCAGCTCATTTCGAGAGGCTTCTATTTTGTCACGATCTGCAGCATCTACCATGTAGCTTTAAAGAGAATTTCAGGTTAGGTCAGTGACACTGAGCTCCTGCAGAAACATCACTCTTTCCTTTACACTGCCAGGTTTGAGTACATTCAACAGGACTTTCAACAAAGCTTGGACTTCTGAGCAAAGAATTTAGTTCTTTTAAAAAAAATTCTCTAAGACCAGAGCAGAAGGAAGGTGCTTTGAGTTAGCACCGCCACCCAGTTCAGACAGGGAGGAGTTAGTACTCCAGATCAGACACTGATAAAATAACCCATCCTGAGCCCTGAACCGAAGGGTGAACAAGGTCAGTGTGGCTGCAGTGCAGGTTCAGAATCACAAGGAGAACTACAGAGTCAGGCATGCAGTGCTAGGAAGGCTCCCAGAGAAGAGAAGCCCATGAGAAGGAAGCAGAGCTGAAGGAAGGACACTTACACAATAGCATTAACTCCTCTGCAATATCGCTCCCACATGCTTCGGAATCGGGGCTGCCCTCCTATATCCCAAATCTTAAGGCAAGGGGAGAAAGACAATTTAGCCATGCACTGTGTTTAAACATGTCAGGCAGAGATAAGACAAGAAATCACTACAGTTTTTCCTTTCTCCTTAAGCAGCTGCTTGACCCCTCCCACGTTAAAACAGGAATAATCCCTTGCACAGCTGCTCAGAGCTTAGGGCCCAACAGCAGGAGGTGCAAACTGGAGTACCTTGCACCAGATGTAAGAACACCCTGTGTATGAAGGTTACACACTGAGCTACACAAGAAAATACAATGTATTCACTTAAAAAAACCTTCCCTTAAGCAAACTGATGAGCAGGAAAGCAGCATCTCTGGGCCTCAAACCCTCAGATCTAAGCCAGACAACATTATCACAACAGTGCTTTAACTAGTCCATGAACCTGGGAATCACACACAGATTCTCATTTCAGAAACTCCATAAATAAACATAAATGTCTTCTTAAGCTACTCGACAGATTTAGCTGAGCCTCTTCAGTTTTCTATATTTGCCTCAAGGCTGGAAGCAAAATAGAGCAAATATGTAAATTTCAAAGCAGAAGCTAAAGAAAACAGTCAACAATGGCAACATACCTTTATTGTAACATTACCCTTTGTAACTTTCCTCATGTTGAAGCCCACAGTAGGAATCATATCTTCACTGAATTGACCCGACTGGAAAGAAGAAAAAAAGGGAAAGTTAAATTTAGTGCTTATCTGACACAACTGGTTTACATAGTAAAGTATCACAAGCTTTTTCTAACCATTTGCCTTCCAGCTGAAGGTTTTACGGCCAAGAAGTCGTGGATGTTAAATCCATGTGTACCGGAGCTTGTGTAAAGTCAGACAACTCATTTCTTACAAGCACTGAAATCGTTTTTCAAGGCTTGAGACATCCAGGGGAGCAAAGTCACCTGGGAAAGTGCTTTGCACAGCTTAACAGATGGACAGCCAGGCCATGGGGGGGAAAGAGCCATTCACCTACTTCTGCTGGAGCCAAGGCCTGCGTGTCGGGATCTCCCAGTTACCTGCGAGCTAGAAATATCCAGAAGGGCTCCCTCTGATGCAAGCTGCTCTCTGGCCAGCCTTTGCAGCAATAAATCACTCCTGTGGAGGAAGCCTCCAACCCACAGGCACGGGGTGACTCCCTGAGGAGTGCTAAAGGCTGCAAAGTGGAAGGACCTGCTGGGTCAGCTTCCTGCCAGCCCAGTGGCCAACTGTGCAGCAGTGGCAAGTGCAGCTGCAGAGGATCTGAGCCTGGTTCCAGCATCACTCCCAGCTGGGACAGAGCTGCTGCAAACAGCACTGCACTGAGAGCTTCTCCAGTGGCAGCTGTTTTACTGTCTGTAACGCTTCCATCTGCAGCAGCTTGAGAGCCAAGCTCCCAACTATCTCCTGCAGCCATAACAAGAGTTTTCAACACTACTACAGATTTCTCCCTTGGCTGTTTGGCAGAAGGTGAATCAGCCACAGTGGCCATTATGAAGCTCACTACATCCATTATGTGTAATAGAACCAGACAGTCAAGCACATTTGGAAAAATTAGGGTTGATCCCAAAGCATTCAGTTGTTTAATTAGGGTTTGGTATCACAGCAGCAAAGTGTGCATCTCTCCCCTGACACTGCCCAGAGAAGTTCCCTGGAGCTCCAAGGCTTTTGGGATCTCTGAAGCAGACACACCAGCCCAGAATTAGGGCCTGACTGCCCACAAGCTGCAAGGAGCAACTGAGCCTGACCAGGTGGCCATGAAGGGCAAGCTCCTGGCTTGTATCAGGAACAGTGTGGCCAGCAGGACCAGGGCTGCACGAGGAGCTTGTGTCAGACCCTGCAGCACTGCTTCAGAAGCCACTCTACCCCTTCTAACATGGCAGGGTGGGTGCCAAAGGGAATGCCAGCCCAGGAGCTGCCCATTGCAGCCAGAGTGACCAGCACAGCCCAGAGCCCATGGTCAGCTGTGCTGCCACGCCTGGGGCAGCTCAGTTCAGCTCCTCAAACCAATCTTGCTTCTGAAGGGTCACTTGCCATGTTGCTCAAGCACCACAGCATTCCTGCCTCCACATTCCTGCCTCCACAGTCACACCCACAGCTCCTATCCCAGCGTCTCCCAAGCACTCCCTGAGCCTCCATCTCTGGCTGCTGAGCCTCACCCCAGATGCTGCCAACTATTTCCACTCAGATCCTTCCAGGTCCTTCTCTCGAGAGCGGTTCTTATCAATAGGAACACACACTCCAGGAACCTCCTGGACTCATCACCTCCTGCTGGGTTTATTTCCAGCAGACATGTGGGAAGCTGAGGTCCCCTATGAGAACAAGGCCTAGCCACAGTGAGACTTCTCCCAGCAGCTTGAGGAGGATTTTGGTGCCTCTTCATCCTGGGCTGGGTGGTCTAGAAGAGACTCCCACCAGGATATCTGCCTTGCTGGCCTTCCTCCTGATTTTTACCATAAACAAACTTATCATGACCCTCATCAAGCTCTAGGCTGTCCAAACACTCCCTGCCCATCCCTGTGAGGAGTTTGCAGCCCTCCCCTGCAGCACTCACTGTGCCAGTCATCCCACTAATTGCAGCATGTTCAGTACCCATTTCATGTTTCCCCATTGCTCTTTCAGGACCCAGATTCCTGCAGATTGGAGCAGCACTTCATTTGCCACATCTTTAATGTAATGTTGAAATTACTGTGACCCACCACAGGGAAACTTTTACAGAAATCTTCAGGAAAGCTGCTGCATCTGATTCCTTCCCAAGTGCTCTCTACCCACGCTGCACATCCCCAAACTTGTTTTGACTTGCTTAAAACCTCAAAACCTTAAAAGTGCAGTCGCTCAGTTGAGTTTCAGCTGCCTGTTCTCTGCTTTGCAGAGGGATGATCCAGAGCTGACATGAGCATATGGGTCAGCTCAGGTCTTCATTTGAAAGACCTTCCCCTGATGTGGGAGTTCCTCTGCTCACTGGACCCAAAGGAAGCTGTTGGAAGTCACCCTCTCTTTTAAGACAGGTCAAAAATTGGTTAAAACTATTGTAAAGGATTTTAGCAGCAGACAGTGATCTCCTTTGATGGATTCTGCTACCACATTCAACTGCCTTGGCCCAGAAACTGTTCTCTACAGTCAGAATTTAGAGGGCTTTTGTTTACTACCTCCTCAGAGGAAAAAAAGCCAGGAATTCAGCTTCAACTTAAACTATTCATATGCAAAAGCTACTCGAAGAGCAGAACAAAAGGAACATACTTTTACTAGCAGTCACTTGGTTTGAATCAGCCTTCCCTCCCAGAGCAGAGTACTCGGTGCTATCACTGTGTGCTCACAAAAAGATGCTTTCTCCTTCTAAAACACCAGCTTTAAAACAAGTTTGATATGCACAGCAATATTTTCAATTCCCGATGGGAAAGCCTTTGGCTGTTGTCACACACGGCAGCACTGCTCAAACACTCATCAAGGACACAGGAGCAGCTGCTGACGAATCCAGCAAGGCCTTGATTTCAGCCCTGGTGCCCACCCCAGCAGGCAGACCCCGACCTCCCTGCAGGGCTCCTGCAAGGGCAGGAGCTGTCCCAGCAGCGATTCCATGGAAGCCTCAGCCCCGAGGTCACACAGACCACACAGCTCCAGCACAAACCGAAGGTCACCAAACAAAGTTAACTCCAAGGTGTGTGGGAGATAAGGGCCAGGGAGACTAAACAGCCAATTTCAGAGGCCACACGCACAAAGAACCTCCAGGACTAACCCTTCAGCCTCCTGGTTCAAGAGATGCTCCCTTCAAAGCTCCTGGACAACCCAAACATGAGATTTCAGTGCAGCATGAACCTACTTACTTACGGGTAAGTACTTATGTTGGATAAGGATTATTCAGAGCAGCAAAACTGCATCCAGACTGAACTAAGGGATTTTATTCCATGGATCAGTTTGGGTTCAGCTCACCTTGTACCAGTGGCAGCACTAACTCACAGACTGCAGCATTTCTGAGCAAGCCAGCTATAGGTACAGTTCATTTCCCAAAGGAAAACTTAGGACAAGTGTTTAACTTGCCATCCCCTGACTTTCCAGAAGTGTACAAAAGATGCAAGTTTAGTCTCTTTTATAACTTAATTAATATTACAACAACCTTATTAAACCTACCATTTCCAGCTGTCTTGAGTCAAAAAAAACATAAACTGAACAAAACACATTTGGGTTTCTTCATCTGCCTCTCCAAAACCATAAGCTACAGCCAGAAACTCAAATTCCAGGGAGTTATGGAATGGTAGAGTGGTTTCAGTTGGGAGGAACCTCAAAGCCCATCCAGTTCCACCCCCTGCCACGGGCAGGGGCACCTCCCACTACCCCAGATTGCTCCAAGCCCTGTCCAGCCTGGCCTTGGGGACTCTAGGGACTGTCAGCCCCCTGAGCAGCTTGATTCTGATTCCACAGCCTGCACAAGGACATTGTTTGTCTCATCAGAGAAGGTCAGGGCAGCCTTTAGTTTGCATCTCATAAAGCTGACATGATTCACTACTGTTATGGGACCAATTTCTTCATACAGATTTTGTTATCACACAGCAAAGATTGTTTTATCTTTAATCATAATACTTTTCATCCAGCTAGATGAGATCACAAACAAGCTTAACCAACTAGGAGACAACACCACTGGAGTATGGAATCCAGCCAGGACACTCCCAATCCACCTGAACCAGAGTATTGCATTAAACCCTGCTGCTCATCCCTAAAAATTTCTTTCTTTTCACACGAAGAAAATACGCTGCATGTCTCCAAAATGGCTTCTTAAAAAAATTATTTAAAAAGCAGTGCAATTTTAGCATTATACCAAGCTACCCCTACACTAAGCCTCCTCTGCAACACTCATAGCTTCAACCAAGTAGTGCCTCATCAACGGACAACTCAACTTTCTACAGTCCAGTTTCCTTCTTTAGGAAATACTGCAATGTTCCAGCTACTTGTGATCATGATCAGAAGCCTGAACTCCAGATCAGAAACTTCAATCCCTGAAAGGCTTCCCAACAGCACATCCAGGAATGATTCCTGCAGAAACCAAAACAGTGGTATATGACAAGAAAAGGCATTTTTATTTCCCCAGCTCTGAGTTTAATTGAATATTTAAAAGGACACAGACTGCTTAGCAAATATCTACCATAAAGAAGGCATATGTCTGTCTAGAAGTCAGTCATGTAAGAGCTCAGGACATTTCATGTTTCTGACAGTCAAGAAAGTGTCCTTATCCAGATGTTACCACTTAAAGTCTGCCATTGCTCACAAAGCACTCTACAGCAACTCAGGACCAAGATGGAAAAAGGAGATTCTGATTTCAGTCACCTGTTTTAGCCCATCTAGGGTACAGCAAGCAGGACCTCAAAGAAAGAGTCTGAGTCACCTCCTAGGAGGTTTATTAGCTAATGAAGTGATGCAATGCATTTCAAGAGACTTCTGCCATTAAGAAACACGTCAAATTTTATCAGCCTTCTCCCTTAGCCACGGTGTGTATGAAGTGACAACACACGGGATTTATGGCCTGCCTGGGTGGCTCAAAAGGCATTAAAACAGCAGTGGAGCTCTTCAGAGCAGTATTTTTCTGCACTTCTCTGGTGTGGCTTCGTCAAGTCAAAGTCACTTTTAACAGTCATGAGCACAGAAGGAAGTTGCAGCTCCCAGCTGGCCAAACGAATCTTTTGTTGAGAGGCACTTCAGGAATTGCCTCTCTCCAGAAACCACAGTTTCATTCCAACACTTGTCAGATATTCCAAAGTTAAAAAGCCAACCACACTAATTCAGGCTCTGACACAAATCCTAAAGAGGGACCTTATTTACCCTGTCACCACAAGCAGGTTGAGTTTAGCTCTTGAACCTGATAATTGTATCAGAAAAGTCCAACTTCCTCCCACTCCTCCAGATCTCTGCTCACTGACTGTCAGGTTAATGAGCTCCAGCACTCCAGTGCCAAGCACCTGGATCAAGGATCAACCTACCAGGCATCAGGCAAGACTTCTACAGAAACCCCAGGCCACACCACTCTTCCGTGCAACAGGCTCTGGAGGCTGCAAGAGTGCCCCTCTCCCCAGCAGCAGGAGTGCCCCTCTCCC
>VZRH01005237.1:342606-364345 GCA_013397555.1 Urocynchramus pylzowi
GTGACACCCCTGATCCCGCCATGGAGAGGGGCTGTGGTGAAGTGTGACACCCCTGATCCCGCCATGTGGGCTGTGGGGAGGAGGGGATGACACCCCTGATCCCGCCATGTGGGCTGTGGTGAGGAGGTGTGACACCCCTGATCCCGCCATGGAGAGGGGCAGGCAGTGGTGACACCCCTGACCCCTCCATGGAGCAGGCTCTGCCCTGTCCTCTCCCTCACAGGCTCCACCAGGTTGGGGAAGACCCCCAAGGTCATCGAGTCCAACACCACCTTGTCACCCAGACCTTGTCACCATGTCCAGTCATTCCTCGGACACCTCCAGGGATGGGGTCTGCACCAGCACCCTGGGCAGCCCCCTCCAACACCTGACCACCCCTTCCATGAAGAAATTCCTCTTGATGTCAACCCTGAGCCTCCCCTGGCACAGATTCCATCTGTGTCCTCTCCTCCTTGCCCACCGCAGTGGGGATGGGGAGAAGGGGTGCCAGCCCGCACCCCTCATGTGCCATCACGGCGGTGCTGTGAGGGCCCCTCAGGGTCACCCCCAAATCCAGTCCCAGCTTGCAGAGGAATAAGGATTAAAAAAATATCAACTGCAGTATTTCCACTTAGCCCAAGTACGTTTCAAGCAAGTGAAATACAAAACCTTTTGTGTGCTCACAGAACTTCCAAAACCAAAGGGACAGCCCACTTCACCCAGTTACCCTCACATAACCAGATGTTCTCCAGAAGTTCCTGCCTTTTTTGATAAACTCACTTTCTCCTTGAGCCAAATAAACTATGAGTAGATAAGTAGTACATAAGTAGGTAACACTGACCAAACCACTCCATTAGGTGCATTTATAACTTAGTTGAGGTCACTTTAGTTTCCAGCAGGAAGCAGTTCCAAGTGGAATTGAAGGAGTAGCATTCAATTTGCATGGGATTTTTGGGTGATTTACCAGGGTTCTTGTCACTGTAACTGGAGTTATCTCAATTCCCAGTTAAAGTAAGCCCAAATCCACAAATTTTGTGTCTCCAGCTCTCCAGGGAGTTACACAGTGCACTGTGAGGCCAGGCAGGAGCAAATGGAGATGGAGCAGAAAAAAAATCACAAGGAACCTACAGGATGCTGGAGGAATATTTTCTGTTCCCCTGAAGCACAATCTTTTCCCTCAGGATTTCTTATGATGTTGCAGTAAAACTTTCATGACTCAAATTAAGGGCTATTAATGGATGTTAAGCAGGATTTGTTGGTTGTCAATAGGCTGGAAAAGTGCTGCTGTTATGCACCTGGCTGCAATGGCTCTCAAGTTGTTTTACAAATATTAAAGAGCTAAGAAAACGCATGAAGAATGGATTGGGCTGCCTGGAAATGAACCACAGGTTACATGCTGTGTCTGGGACTCCTGCAGAGGATTCTTCCCCACAGCTGGCTGAAGGAAAACTTCTAAACCACACAGGAAAAAAAAAGAAAAATTAAATTTCTGAGCCAGAAAAAATGGGTGTTACAAATCAAAACCATTTTTCTGAGCCAGAAAAAATGTGTGTTACAAATCTACACCTCAGAACAGTGTAAAACAGGTGTAAAACAACAATTAGAATGGGATTGTTGAGCGGGGCACTGGGCATGACGGTCTGGGGGATGTGGATCTCCATCAGGAGGATCCCACGCCCAGACCAGCCCTTGCCCTGCCGGCAGCTCCCTGGCCTGAGGAGATCTGCACTAATTGCTCTCTGCCCACAGGGCCTTGCACAGGAGGAGCAGCAAGTGCTGCACGCAGAGAATAAATCCCATTTCCACCCCTCCTCGGGCTCAGGGGGCTGGGGAAGGCGCTGCCTTCAAATGCCACGGCTCTGCCACACTGAAATGAGGAATTCCCAGCTCCCCAGCAGCAGGGAAGGCATCTGTGCATGTGCTTTTCCACCCCAAAACACGGCTTTTCTTTGCATCCGTGAAAAAGAAAAGCCAGCTAATATACCCCTTCCAATTAAGCTGAGATATGAACTGCACTTTGAAAGTTCTTAATCCACTCCCTGGTTCATTAACTCAGAAAATTTCATCCCCATGGTTAGCCCTATCAGAGAGGACGGAATGCCTGGCACCAATTAGTTCTAATAAGGAGCTAAGTTGTGCACAGATTTCGGAGCCCGTCGTTAGTATGAGAAAATGGGACGGCTCCTCTCAGAACAGAATATCTTACTGGACGTTCCTTTAATGTGTCTTTGGCTGAGGACTCCTCCCGCAGACAGAGGAGCTAATTGATTTGATGAGTTACAGACGCCTGCTGTGTGGCACCTCCCCTGCTGCCGAGCAAGGAGCTGCAGCCAGAATGGAGTGACAATATTGCTCTGGGATTCTGCTCTCCTGCTTGTCCACAGCCCGTGCTCTAAGGAGGCAAACACACATGCCGTGTTAGTGCCCTCAGCTCGTGTGGGTGCTGATTTTCCTCCAGGGATTCAGCTGGGTTGTAAAATGTTAGAATATAAAATTATGTAAATTTTCATTTTATAATATATATATTTATGTTGTATGTGTTTTATATATATAGTATTTTTTATATTATTTATAAGTATGTAATATTTATAAAATAGTATTTTAATTCAACAATATAAATTATGTAAAATGTAATAATATAAAAACATTATAAAATGTCTTAGAGACTGTGGGTGCCTCCCAGGTCAGGATCTTCCCTTGTGGAGGGAGGGAGAAGCTCTTGGATCTGGGGAATCTGAGGGCTGTGAGGACAAGCGGGAGCCTCACTCTGCGGTGCCAGCAGGCAGCTGGGGGCTCTTTCCAGCCCTGCTCTTTCAAGGCCCACTTAAAATTATACCAAAAGAAACAGAGGCAGATGATAACAGATACAAGATATGTGTCTTCTTATGTTACAGACTCTGAAAGGAAAGGGTAGATTAGTGGTCACCTCTAAAGAGATGGACATTAAATAACTGGCTCCTAAACCTGCCACAGCCTGTAACAGTCCTCCTGTCATTCTATACAGCATTTTTGGTACTGCCACAGCATAAACAGTCATTAAATAACCCGAGGAGGCAAAGGAAGGATTTCTCTGTGCCCTCCTCACTTCTTTCCTGAATAAAGAAACATGTCAGTTGTGCTGTTACTGCTTGAGCTAAACCAGAAGTATTCCTTTGCCACGAAGAGGGAGACACCCCATGAAAATTAAACCACAACTCATTTCCTCAGAGATGTTTGCACGCTGCCAGCATGCCACAAAATCCTGCCTCTTTCTGCAGCCCGGAGAGCACCGAGTCCTCTCGCCAGTGAGGAGGAGAAGGGGAGGGAGGTGGCAGCGGGGGCAGCCCAGCCCTGCTTCCCCAGGGAGCCGGGGCAGCCGCAGCGTGACTGCTGCGTGGAACCTGACGTGAGCAGCAGGATCTCATTTCCCGGAGTCACGGGATCACAGCGCCACTGAGGGTTTGGGGTGAGTCAGAGGGGGGCACGCTTGGACGCTGAGGTTTCTCTAGGAGGACTAGAGAGTCCTGCAGGTGAGCCCAGGTGAGAATCCTCATCTCAAGGCGACCTGGTTCATTGGGAGGCATCCCTTTTCACACACCTCCTTCACCTTGGAGCAGTCCCCAAGCCTGGAAACGTGGCAGCTTGGCGGCTGGCAAGCTGTGCAACTGTCTGTCACTGCCAGGGAAAATATAAATGATGGCAGTCGCTTTAGCATCTCGATTTCGTAGGTGCTGGCAAACACTCCCCAGCATGAGCTGCTGCATGCAAGTGATGACCTTTAGGAATGCTGGCATCCCCCAGTGCTGAAGGAGCAGGAGCATGAATCAGCAGAAGGGAGCAGGGGGTAAAAAAAAGATAGTTAAAAAGGAGCCTGCCGTTAGCAGTAAGTTAAATAAAATTCTCCTGGTCCTCCAGTCAGATTTATTAGCAGTGACCTTGGCACTTGCAGAGGCCCCTGCACAAAAGCCAGGCCCATGCCTGCAGATTTAGTGCTCAGTCAGGGCCTTGGCCAGCCCAGTCACCGCATTTCACCCTTTCTGTGATTTAGATTTTAAACCTACAAGGAAACAAACGCATTCTTCCATCCTGAGCACAAAGAGCCTCCAAGTGAGGCTCTGAAAGGCAGGCACAGAGCCCCGGGCTCCAGCTCTGCACAGACACCTGTGTGAGCAGATTCAAAGGGAGCAGCACCTTGGGAAGGCCACAGCAGGGACTTCTTGGTTAGACTGAGCCATGAGCTGCCCACCTGGGGACCATGCCCATGGTGCCAGGCCAGGGGAGGCATTTTCTGCAGCCTCTGCTTTGAAGTAGAGCTCCCTCCCAGCTGCCAGGCAATATCCAAACAGTGCTGCAGCCCCTTTCCCCACAAACCCCAGTGCCCACAGTCCAGGCTGCCCTTTCTATTTCAGTCCCACCAAGTGTTTTGCAGCTCATGCCCGTCAGGCGTGGCCCCTGGGCACACCCTGGGCACCACCTGGGCTGTGGAGCAGCTCTGAGCCCAGCAGCACAGCACTGAGCCCGTCTGTGCAATTCTGTTCAGTTCCAGTCAGGATTCTGTGCTGCTGTGGGACGCTGCCACATCACCAGGACCAGCCTGAGCCACGGCTCCGGGTGCTGCCCCTGCCTCGCTTATCCCTTCCATAGTGGGAAGTGGGATTGTGCCTGGCACAAATGTGATGTGTCCCAGTTTCTGCACAAGCTGTCCCCAGCAGGAGCTCTGTCACTGCGACGGGCACGGGATGAACCCCAGCAGAGCCCAGGCAACCCGGGCCTCACTTGTGTTCCTTGCACGTTAATTTCCCCTTTTCCTCCCAAGTTTTCTCCTTGGCCAGCGGCTCTGCTGCCTTTGCTGGGATTTTCCAGCAGAGGGGGATGCAGCCTCACCAAAGCCGTCCTCCTTCCCTGGAGCGTTTAGCTGTGTCCTCACCCTCATCCTCACCCTCACCGTCCCCTCCCCTGGCTGGGCTCCCTGCACAGCACAGCCCCCCGGCCTGGCAGTGCCAGCACCCACACCCAGCCCTCTCCTGGCACATGGGCACCACAGCCAATCTTCCTCTCTATTTTTCGCAATAAATCCAAAGCGAGGGCTGTTATCAGCAGTGAGCTGTTCCCAAGAGATGGACGGCGGGAGCAGCAAACCCAATCCCGTGTGAGCCCCAGCCTGCCCGCAGGGAACATCTCTGGGGAGCTGTCCCCAGGGGTGTCACAGGTGTCACCACACTCTCACCTTGTGCTGAAGGAGCATCTGACTCGCTCCAGCTGGGAGGGGCAAATCCCAGGTGATGCCTTTGCCTTTAGTGGGGAAGAAGCAACACACCTGCAGGTACAAAGAGCCTCCCAGGAGCCCAGTCAGCCGAGCTGCGCTCATTTACACCAGCCACACTCACGACCTGTTGCCTCAGCACCCGGTGAGACTCCTGAACTGAGCAGGGGACCTTCATGTATGTCAGTGCTGAAATCACTGAGATTCAGAGATTTCAGGAGCAGAAGGGAGCACCCAGCCCACTCTGCAGTCTCCCCTGCATTGGATTTTGGGTGCTCTGCTAGTCTGTATTGTCCTGTGTCATCTCCTCTGGAAGTCACGTTCCCTGCTGGCGTTTCATGGAGCGGGGCCACCGCAGGGAGCTGGCCACCTCACGCCATCGTGTCAGAGCTGTGCTTCAAGGTTATTTCCTATCAAATGCTCCTCTTCCAGCCATCCAGTTATTTTCTCCTTGGCTAAATCATCTGAAAATAGACTGCAGCCATCCTAGTTCTTCCTGCTTTGTATGCATGAGCAGGAAGGGGAATTTAGGATTTTGCTGTAATGCCATACACAAAAGCCTGCTGGAGAGCATCACTTTGATTAGCTCTTATTGTACACCCAAGAAAACAGAAAAGAATAAGAATAAGGGAGAGCCCAGCATGTGGCTGCTGTGCCTTGCTGCCTCAAGGCTGCTCAGAAAATCTGCCTGGTTGCTCAGGGCCCTCATCAGGAGCATATTTGTGCATATCCCAAAAATGGTCTTGGGTTTTATCCTCTTAATAATAAGGGAGAGAAGGGCAGGGGCACTGTAATGATTCGCTCCCTAGCACATCCCAAAACTTGGGCTCTGGCAAGAAAGCAGCCTGACCCCGAGGCCTCCCCTTCCCTTGCTCACCTGCAGGCAGGTGAACCTTTCCAACCCCCACCACACCACACAGGGCACAGCAAAGCTTCCCTACTGCAAACAAGGCATCCCAGCTCCTGGAAATCTGAGATGGAAAACTTGATTTAGATCTGGGAATTAAATTAGCAAAAGGGATGAAAAAGGAGAAAAATATCTCACATCCAAGCACGCATCTTTGGCAGAATTTAGGATTGGAAAAAAAGTATTGGGATGCGAATTTTGCAGACAGCTCTGATGAGTGATGGAATGGACCGAAGGCCTCGCTCTAAACTGCCTGAACTCTGAGGATTTGATGCAGATCCAGATTTTAAATTTCCATTGGGGCCTTTCTCATTGAAACCAGAAGCAGAAGGAGCAGGTTAGCCTACAGAGGCTGTACCAGATAATAACTTGCCCCTTCTCCCCCCGTGTCCTGGCCACCCCCTCTTCACCCCTCCTCAGTTTAGGTGAGTCTTTGTCACAAGGTGCTGACAAACCAAGCAGTCCTGGTTCTCCCAAGACACAGGGCACCGCAGTTCTGGAAAACAGAATTTAGTGCAAGCATCTGCACATGGATTTTTTAAATAAACCTAATCCCAAATAAAGCTCATCCGAAGCTGTGGGCACTCAAATCATGTTTAAAAACACGAGAACACAGGAGAGACAGAATGCAATCGATGCTTCCCTGCTTCCCACCCAGCCAGGCGAGCACCAGTCATGAGACTCACACAGCTTAAATCCCACTGTTACACTTTCCCACCAGACAAATCCTGCTTTATTAAACCAAAGTGCAAGGGAATTAGCAAAACCGCCCGTTTCCTTCACACTATAGTATATATAAGCAACCTAATCCATACGCCAAAGCTCCCACCGCTCTCAAAACCTCTCAGCTGGGAATTCCCGTCAGCAGCTCGCAGTCTCCCTCCTGTCAGCTCGGGATTACCTTTCCCTAACAGGGCACGGGAGGGAGAAAAACACGTGGGCACCTGCCAAACTCATCCCCTCGCACGGTGAGCCCGCCTGAAGGAGAACCGCAGCGACGAGGATGGGGCAGGGGGCTGCACCCCAGACTAATTAGCGCTCGGCTTTGCTCATTAAAGAGGCTCCTTTGGCTGACCTGGCCAAATACTTGCCATTGTTCCCCTCCGTCCCGTGGCCGCTGGGGCTGCTCAGCGGCGCGGAGAGGAAAGGCATTGATGAGCCAGGGAGGGATCCCCGTGCCCTGTGGGTCACCCCGCCGGCCAGGGCCGGCCCAAAACTCTGCCGAGAGAGAAAGGAGGTGCGAGTCAGCGGGGCCGGCGTCTCACGTCCGTGAGATAAGCGCCTCCGCGTAGCAGCAGCAATCAGGGGTAATTGGCGGGGCTGGGAGCACGGAGCCTTTTGTTACACGAGGCTCAATGGGCCCCTTCGGAGGGAGCGGGAACCAGCGAACATCACAGCCTGGAACAGCGCTGTGCTACATCCCATTTCTCAGGAGGGAGGAAGGAAGGAAGGACACGTGAAAAGAAAATAGCAGTAAATGATCCCACTTCATAATTTTTCTTCCTGTAACCCTTCTGGCCTTACGAACAGGAACTTGGTTTTAAACTAAAAATAAAGCCTGGTGCCCGTGTCGCAGTTGCAGATGGGTGTTTCCGAGCGCGCCGCTGGGGCTCGGCCCTGTTCTATAAGCAGCCTGGGCCGGGCACCCTAGGAAAGTGCCTGGCTTTGCATTTGCTATATTTACATATCATCAGTTATCAGGAGAACAGGATGTCCCAGGGGATCTGAAATAGGATACACCACACTCCATCCCCCGGTCAGTCCAGCCGCGGGCCGGGCCCCTATGGCTGGTCCTGTCTGCCCGTCTGCGGGGCTGCCCGGTGGGTGCCACCCACCCCAGCCCGGCTGGCACGCAGGCCAGGCTGCTGCGGCATCCCCAGCCTCCCTCCAGACACGTGTGGCTGCAGCAGAGAAGAGCTGAGGGGTGGAGAGCTCCTATTTCTCTTTCTGCCACACTATTTTTTATTGTGAAGGCAGAGGAGATTTATTGTGCCCTCCAAAAAATCAGGTCTGTATTCTCCTCCACACCTTGTTTCTTACACTAAAGCCCCAGCAGCCACCAGGAGCCTTCCAGTGCAGGCTGATGGAGCAGGAACAAGGCCTTTCCCAGGCAGAGCAGTGCCAGGCCAGCAGCAGAACCCCTGGCACAGCTTCCTGCAGGCCCATGGAGGGGCTCACCGAGGTGCAAAGCACGGAGCCAGGGAGGGCAGGCGGGCAGAGCAGGGGTGGGTACCAGCTCCCTGGCACCGCACACCCTGCGGGGCACGGGCTGTCCCGTCGGAAGCACGCGGGGTGCCCTGCCTGCCTCACCACCTTGGATTTAAATGCCTTTCTCACACGCTGGGCGTAGCTGCCAAGTATTGTGCCTTCAGAACATCACTCCACCTTGATTTCAAACCACTTCAGCTTGCGTTTGGGAGTGGTTTCCAAGCATTCAGCTCACCCATATCTTATCCACACTGGTTTCCTTTATGAGCTGCACCCACTACAGGTCCAGAGCTTTAAATGCAAACCCAAACAAATATGTGGTAGCGCTTCCCATTCCCACTGGACTGGCCTGGAGTGGGAGTGGAATGAGTCAGGAGTACCATAAAGGAAAGTGAAATAGATCCACCCTGAGCAGATGATAGGATCAGGGCAGATTAGTAGCCTTGGATCAGATTCAAGGGTCAGCATAAATCTTTAATCTTTGCAAAGTCCTCGAGCCTCCCTCCCCTCGCTGTCTCACATGCACACACACCAGGCATGACTAAACAGCTCTCTGCGGGGATGGCAGACGCTTCAGAAACTCCCGGCTGGTTTTGGTTTGCAAAATACAACAATAAAGCTGCTCTCTGTTCTGTGAACGTGAGAACTTCCCTACGCAGGCACCTCGCCCCTGGATGCTGTGGGATGCTGCCAGGGACCGTGTCACACCACAGCCACTGCTCCCACCGGCACCAGGGGCTCACGGGGGCCCTCCTGGTTTGCTCTGACCCCACAGTCAGGCTGCACCAACCAAGAGTCGGGTGAGAGCCAAGGACAGTCCCCACCTTGTGCCTTATTAGGTCCCGACACGGTCTGCCAGCACGTCATTACTCATTATTCCTCTGTATTTGCTTCCCACCGCCACTGTGCTCGGTGCACATAATCTGGATAGTTCCCAGGTTTCACGTGGAGCTGCAAGTGCCTGGCTCAGGGGTGGTGGAAATGCCAGGCTGCCCTGGGAAGGGGCTGTGTGGGAGCAGAGGGGCTGGAGGAGAGGCGTGCGCCAGCTTTGCACCCAACTGATGCACTAAGAAAAAAAAAAAAAAAAGAAAAAAAAAAACATAGCAAAAAGCCCTGGCCTAGTTTTTGTTTCACTGTGCTGGGCTCAGGCTAGAAGGATGTGGTTTGGTGGTCAGCGCATTAGACAGCAAATGAAAAAAAAAAATTCCTTTGATTAAATCCAGACTGGGTCTGTGCAAGCTCTTCCTGCAGCCATCGGGAAATCACACGAGGGAAAACCCTGCCCACGCCGCCTGTGGCTGGGCACCAGGGCCGTGACGCAGCCTGTGGCGGCCCTGTCCTGCCCGGCGGGGCGCTTCGTCCCACGGAGCGAGGTGTCCCACCCTGGCACCTGGAGGACTCAGCCCCCAGGGGGCTCTGGGACAGCCATCTCACCGTGCTGAAGGCTCCAGCTCAAGCTGTCTCGATGGATTTATAACAATTCAAGTCACTCTCGCCACCGCTCTGCGCACGAAGGGCCAGGCAAGTTCCGTATAGGCGAATATTTATATATTCCCATAAACATTTTTCAATGGGAAATTGCCTAATGTGCCTTATTAAAGGGAAAGCACGAACAGCTGGCCGAGGGCGCCTGGCAGAGCTGCTGACGGTGGATGTGCTGTTGCTGCTGCACCTCTCAGCTCTAATTGTTTCAGGAATCCTTTGACTCATCTTCCGAGCGGCTCCAGGATCTGAGCAGAGATCTCTGTCTTGCCGGTCTCCTTCAAAACACCTTTGCCTCGCTGCTGGGTTCAAAAAGCTCGTGCTGCAGATGCCTCCTGACCTCAAGTGCCCAGGTGCTCGCTGGAGCCCGGAAAACCCCTCTGTGGTTCCTGCCTCAGCCGCACGCAGCAGCCGGGCCCGTGCTTCTCACACGTGCGGCACATCCCGGCCGCTGCTGCCGGCACCGGGGACAAGGACTGCCACCAAACCAGGCAGGACCCAGCACGGTCCTGCCAGGTCCTGGCCCGGCCCCACACCTGCCCTTTCTGCCCTGCCAGCCAACACTGATTAGCTTTCCCGGGGCTGCAGGGACGCAGTGAAAGCCTGACACGCTCGGGAAAGCTGTCCCCGGGCTCCTGTGTGCCGCCGAGGAGTCGGGGACACGGACCACGCAGGTCCCTGGCTGCTCCCTGGGGACCAGGGATGTCACTGAGCGCTGCAGTGCCAGCCTGCTCTGTTACTATGGGGACAAGCACCACGGCCCGACAGGAATAAATGTATAAAAATCCCCAGCAGCTTCGCTCCGCCGGTGGCGGTGGGATCACCGGGGTGTCCCAAGCTGCCGTCCCTCCCTGCCCCTTGCCTGCCTCGGTGGCCTCCCACCCCTTGCGACACGCATCCCGTTGCTCTCTTGGCCGGATCTGCCAGCTCAGGGCTTCCACACAGCTGTGGTTAGGCCGCCCTGCCCGGAGCATCCCTGGCAGCCCGTGCTGCGGGCACGGCCCGGCCTCCGTGCCCCCACGGGCACCGGGGCTGGCACGGCCGGGCAGCACGGCAGCCTCGGGAGCCGAGCGAGTCAGGCGCCACTCCCTCCTTATTCACCCGGCTACGCGAGCTCCCGGCAGCGGCTGAATTCCCCGTGACCTTCGGACACTCATTTCAGCCACGGAAAGGGTGATGAGCAGCCAGAGGGAAGGGAAAACGGGCAAACGGCCCGGCGAGATGGCAGCGGGCGCTGCCGTGGGAGCTTCCACCCCGCGCTGGGAGGTGCCATCCCCGCAGAGCCTCCCGGCACCTGGCTGAGCAGCAGCTCCTGGCACACCTGTGTGCGGTGCTCCCGTACCTGTCCGGCCTGGGGAGAGGCACGGCTCCCATGGGAACGGGCCCGATGAGGGATTGAGGGCGGCTGAGCTGCCGGGAGGGAAAGCCACGCACGGCAGGGACGGTGGCAGCTCTCCCGGGGGCATCGTCTTAGAAAGAGGCTCTTGGGAGGCCCGGTGATTCAAGGGGAAAGCTCTGCAACACTCATTCCGGGAAGTTTCCATTTGAATTGCTGCAAAGAGCAGTTTTTCCATGATAAACAGATTGCTTCAGTTCCCCAGCAGCACTGGGGGGGTTACCGCCACCCCCTCGCTCCACGGGGCCCTGAGTCATCCTCCACCCAAAGGCTCAGCCAGGGGCCGGGGTGGCGGGGCTGGGATGGCAGGGGGGACGGGGCGGGGGTGAGAGGTGCTCCGAGCAGCCTCCCATGCCGCGGGGGAATCCAGCCCCGGAGCGATTGGCACCTCTGTGAGGTCAAACCTTTGTTTGAAATGAAGAACCTGAGAAAACCCCTCCCCAGCCACCAGCGTGTGCAGAGCCAGGGCCCCTCTGGGGCAGACTGGGCTTTTCATTCCTGAACCAGGACTCCAGCACTGGTGGGTCAAAGGCTCGGTACAGGCAGTGCTGGTGAGAACCCTGCCTCCTTTATCCCCGTGCCACCGGGAGCTGTGGATCACAGGGGGCTGCCCAGCCCCGCACATTTCCCAGAGCAGCACCTTCGGGAGCAAACACCACTCATCTCCTCCTTGGGCTGACAGCAAAACCAGGCCGGGTGCTTCATGTCCCGGCCAGCTCCAAGGCAAACATCTAAGCCCAGAGATCAGAGAGAGAGAGGAATCCCACTCCCTGTGCCTCTCTAATCCTGTGGAATAATGCATCCCATGAAGTGCAGCCTGGATCCAGTCCAGCACTCACCGAAGGCAATGACAGACCTCCCACTGATTTCAATGGGAGCAGAGCGAGCTGGGCTTTAATCAGTGTGGTACCAGCAGCAACAGCTCGTCAGCCCCGGCGTTTCTGAATACATTAGAACACGTTGCCCATGCCCATAGGTCACATTTCATCTCAAATCACACCAATTTCACAATACATGCACTAATACCACGAGATAATCATCAGGGACTGCTTCCATTGGGGCTTTACCCCGATCAACAGCTGCAGTCAAAGCCCACCAGCAGGTCCCCAGGCCCTGCCACAGCAGGAGGAGGGCGCTGGGAAAGGCCCCCAGCTTGGCCATAACCTCATTAATGATTGGGTGGCGAGAATAGAAATAAGAGTTAAATCTTCCCTAAGCTGCTCAGCTGCACTCTGGTGGTGCACACATCCTCAGGCAGCAGCACAAGCACGAGCTCCGTGCGCGCCCCGTGACGCGGATCAGCGATATTTCAGCCCTGGTAGTTTGCATATTCATCAGGCCTTCCAAAGCAGGAGAGATCTCGGCCTTTCCTCTCGCTGCCACGGCACGGAGGAGGCAGTGCTGCTGTACTTCCAGCAGCACCAGGGGCTGAAGGCAGGATAAAGCCGGGCTCCAGAGAGAAACTGATTATTCCTCTGGTGCGACAGCTCTGGCAGCCACAGACTGTGGCCATCATCCTTGGGCTGAGCTGGTGTTCAGAAAAAAGCACTGTGGGAGCCCTTCCTGGGTACTGGAATAAAGAGCAGAGGTCAGAGAGGAGGTGAATGGAGCACTGAGGGCAAGTCCAGGGCTGTAATGGCAAGCCAGCCCCTCCCCATCAGCACTGTCACCCCACAGAGGGTCACTGGTGGACACGGGCAGGGCTGAGATGACCAAAGGTCCATCCCAGAGCAAACACCCACCTGCTTGGCCAGGCCTGCCTCTGTGTGGGTGCACAGAGTTGGGTGCCAGGAACAGCCAGCTCAGGACAGAGCCCAGCCAGCTCCCACCAGCCCAAGGACAGCAGCAGGCACAAGAGGAGCTGGGGGAGCTGCCTTTTATTTCCAGGCAGTCCTGTTTCCATCAGCTGTGTGGTATTACCCAGCCTGCTCCGTTTGCAGTTTTAACGAGGCACACGTGGTGAAAACCCCTTCCCATGCAGAGCTTTCCTGTTTGGCCATTTCCAAAGGCCCTGGCTGTGATGGCAATAACTGCCTCCACAGGGTGATGTGCCTGGGGCAGAAACACGCCTGGGAGAAAGACACGTGAAATAAATTATTCCAGAATAGGCAGAAATATTACCCTCCATTTCTTACACCCCAGGAGTGAGGGCAGCAGGGCACAGTGCTCCCAGGGCAGAGGTGCCTTGCCCAGGGCCAGTAATGTTCCCTGCAATTAGCAGCTCTCCCTGGCACTGGGAGGCACCGGGAGAGCTCTCGAGTGCCGTGAACCGCCGGCAGAAGGGCAGTGGGAAAGGTCTGGAACACCAGGGAGCAGGAGAGCCACATCTCCCGGCGCCGGCAGCACGCCAGGGTTACAAAACACGGACACCCCGTGTCACATAGCCAGGGTCGGTGTCACCAGCCCCGCGGGCTACGGTTACAAGGGCTGAGCCCAGCAGAGTCATTCTGCCTGCAGCCCTGGGGAGCTCATCCCGCCTCTGCCCCCGCTGCCCGGGCATTCCCAAGCCTCTCCTCCCATCCCGAGCATCACACGAAATGTCTAAGGGGAAAAAAAGACTTGCTCAAGACCTGCTGCTTTTTCCACGCTGAAGCAGAAACAGCAATTATCTGGTTCAGTCTGGTGCTGCTGGCCTGGAACATGCCATGACAACGTGTTTCTCGTTTCAAAGCCTCTTTTGTACTAGGACACAGTTCAAGGGATCTTGCAATGCCTGCATTTGTAAACACGCCGCACTTGCAGCTACACGCTCTGCAGATGAAAGCCAAGGCGGGGCACAAGGGCACTTCTCCCTCCGTGTGTCACGGCCAGCCGGGGGGGACCGGGGCCAGCGGGGGGACCGGGGCCAGCCGGGGACCGGGCCCGGGCCCGGGGCAGCTCCCCCGGCTCAGCCCGACCTGCTGAATCAGCGCCCCGGCAGCCCCGGGGCTGGGTAACCACGCGCGGTCCTCAAAAGTCACGGCACGTTCAGCAAAACGGAGTCCTGAAAGAGGATGGGGGGTGTGGGGGGGGGGAAAATCACAGCAAAAAAAAAAAAAATGTGCGTCACTGCAGATTATTTTAGGCCCTGGTCCATGCATAATGCAAATAAGCAGCTCCCGGGGTACATGCCTGTAAAAACCATCCAGTCCCACAGCGCCCGGCTACGGGAGCTTTCCAAACAGGTGGTGAAAAGCTAAAATTATGTGTCTGTGTGTCCTCACCGGGGTTAGGAAAGGCCCTGGCTCTCAGGAAGGCTCTCCCCGTGCCTCCACGGGGCTGGTATGAAACAGGACCGAGACATTAAAAAATTCAGGAGCATTTCTTTCCTTTTGAGGCAATCCTGCGCTCCCCCTCAGCGAACCTCACTCAGCACCTCCACGGCACCCTTTGATCTGCCTGACCCCGCTGCCCCCTCCCACCCGCTCTTCACGCACACTAACTTCATGTATTTTTAATTTTTTGCCCAAAATCATTGTATCCTCCTTGTCTGACTTCAAGGAGTCGCTCGGGAAGCCCTATTTATGGGTTGAAATGCTGCTGAAAGAGTTATTGCTGTGTTATTCAGCTGTTGTGCCAAGCCTGCATGGGGATCGGGTTTCTGCTGAAAGGGTGCCAGGCACGTCTTTTTCCAGGAACCAGCAGCCGTATTTAGCCTCCGGCTGCACATGAAAGACTGCAGTCGGAAACGTGACATTGTGTCAACATTTGAGGCAGGTCAGAGCTGGGTGAGACCATGAAAACAAGCCCGGGAACTCAGCACGCCCCGGCGGGGCGGGCGGCACGGGCTGTCCCGGGCTGGCGCCGTGCCGGGGGTCGCCCCTCCATCCATCCATCCATCCATCCATCCATCCATCCATCCATCCATCCATCCATCCATCCATCCATCCCCTCCTCCTCCTGGGCTGGGATGGAGAGCACAGGGATGCTGCTCTGCCAGGGCTGGGAGGGGCTGCTGGGGTCCCCACCCGGTGCCACCACGGCTGCAGCCCCTGCCCCAGTCTGCCCCACAGAACTCACCTGTCCTCCTGGCACCAGGCCAGGAAAAAAGGCAGGGAAAATTCCCAGCCCATAATAATCTTTTGCTTCCTGAGTAAATGTTCTCTCTTGCACTTTTTTTGCAATTTTTTTTCCTCCAAGACTGAGGATCTGGAAATCCTGCAAGTNGCTGGGGTCCCCACCCGGTGCCACCACGGCTGCAGCCCCTGCCCCAGTCTGCCCCACAGAACTCACCTATCCTCCTGGCACCAGGCCAGGAAAAAAGGCAGGGAAAATTCCCAGCCCATAATAATCTTTTGCTTCCTGAGTAAATGTTCTCTCTTGCACTTTTTTTGCAATTTTTTTTCCTCCAAGACTGAGGATCTGGAAATCCTGCAAGTCGTCCCACCACAGGACAAGGGGGGTCAGAATATGAGGACCAAAGGGGAGTGAGAGCCATGGAAAGGAGCCAGAAATCCAGGGGGTCCCGAGGCTGGAGACACTTCTGCACCAAATGCTGTCCCCAAGTGGGGTTGTCACCGTCAGCTTCACTAAGATCAATATTTAGCCCTAATTAAAGCAAACATAACATGAATGCTGGGACATGTGGAGGCCCCAAACACATTAAACCAAGCAGCATTTTTTTCTAGCATTACTCAAGCAAAGGTTTCTTTAGTTCTAACCACAGTCTAACAGAAGCATCAGCCTCTCCATGTGGGGTCCTGAGGATGCTCAGCCCAGGACTGAGCAGTGCTGGCCCAGTCGGACACTTAAACCACTCCCCACGTTTTGTGATTCATCTGCACAGTGAAAATCCCAAATACCTCCTCAGAACTGCCTGTGCCCTGTCCACACACAGGCAGCACCACTGGGAAAGTGAGTCCTCCCTCCAATGCCATTGTTTCACCCCTCTTTTGCCTTTGGGGGAGGTTTGGGGTTGTTGTCATTTCATCTGGAGACCAGAAACCAGCATCGCTGCTGGGGAGGCTGGGAGGGAGCCCGTGGTGGGATGAGGACCCTGCCCTCTGGCTCATTTTGCAGCACTGGGAGGAGAGGCAGCAGGCTGCTCCACCACCCACAGTGCCAGCTGGAATTCCCAAATCAGGGACACCTGGGACACCTGGGGGTGGCAGGGATCACTCCAGCAAAGGCAGGACCCGACCCTGGCAGCCCTCAGCCTCAGGGGGCTGGTGGGGACCATCCCTGGTGGGCACCATCCCTGGCAGTTCTTGGGCAGCTCAGACACAGGCTGAGGGTGCTGCAGTAAAACCAGTTTGCAGNGGAGTAGAGGCAGCAGGCTGCTCCACCGCCCACAGTGCCAGCTGGAATTCCCAAATCAGGGACACCTGGGACACCTGGGGGTGGCAGGGATCACTCCAGCAAAGGCAGGACCCGACCCTGGCAGCCCTCAGCCTCAGGGGCCTGGTGGGCACCATCCCTGGTGGGCACCATCCCTGGCAGTTCTTGGGCAGCTCAGACACAGGCTGAGGGTGCTGCAGTAAAACCAGTTTGCAGCAAGCCCATTTTCCTCCAGGAACTGGGCAAAGCCTGTGGAGACTCTACATCCTCCAGGGCGAGGGGCTGCCTCCTCCCCGCAGAACTTAGGGCCCAGGAGCCAAATGCCAGACACAGGGAGCACAACGTGACATCAGGAGAGAGCAGGAAAGCCAGCCAGGCTCTCCTGGCACCTCCCTCGAGTCTGGAAGGAAAAAAACCCCTGAAGGTGCCAAGGGAGTTAAAATAAATAAATATCCCTGGTGACATGGGTAATGGGACCCTGAGCTCCTTCAGGCACTGATGGCAGAGGAGCAAGGAGAGCCCTGCTCCCCCCTGCACCCCAAAATCCTTCATCCCTCCTGCACCCCAAATTCCTGCTCCCCCCTGCACCCCAAAATCCTTCATCCCTCCTGCACCCCAAATTCCTGCTCCCCCCTGCACCCCAAAATCCTTCATCCCTCCTGCACCCCAAATTCCTGCTCCCCCCTGCACCCCAAAATCCTNCCTGCTCCCCCCTGCACCCCGAAATCCCTCATCCCCCCTGCATCCCAAATTCCTGCTCCTCCCTGTGCCATCCCCTGCTGGACCAGACGATGTGGAATGACCCTGCTCAAACATTTCAAAGCACAGGAGGCAAACCCTTATCTTCCACAGGAAAAGAATTATTTTATTAAGCATTTTTAAACAGCTACTTAACATTTACTCAAGATAAAAATATGTACAATATCCCACCTTGAAGGCGGCTCCAAAATATAAACACNNATCTTAATATATATATATATATTTATAACAGGATTTTACAAATAAAGGCAACAACTGTATACCAAAAAAACCCAAAAAACCAACAACAAAATAAACGTTAGAACACAATCTGCAATCAAGCATAGTGCATCTCAACAGCTGGTGCAATGGGAGGGCGACACGAGGATCCAGACAGGGGCTCTGCTCACCAGTTCTCAAAACCAGTAAGAAAAAACCACCAAAGAGCGCTGCCTTTAGCAGTGAGGTTTGGAGGTTTTTCATTAAAAAGAAGCTAAACTGGAGAGGATGTTCCTCTGCGGAGAAAGCCCCTCGCAGCTCACAGGACAAGAGTCACCACCCCCTCTCCTTGACGCGGGGATGTGAGCCAGGTCTGACAGGAGGAGCCCAGGTGCCCCTGAAAATCCCAGCCTTGCCGTTCCCCGAAGGCACGGACGGGGCACGGCGGGCAGGGATGAGCGGCCGGCTCCGCCTGAGCTGCTCCCTCCGGCAGGAGCCGGGCCGGGAGAGCCGGGCCGGGAGAGCGCGGAGACTCCGAGGGAGCGGCTGGAGCCGGTGCCACCAGCCAGGCGACCCCAGGGACAGCAACTCCCGACCCTGCNCTCCTCCCGACCCTGAGACCCCAGGGACCGCTCCTCCCGACCCTGAGACCCCAGGGACAGCTCCTCCCGACCCTGCGATCCCAGGGACAGCTCCTCCCGACCCTGCGATCCCAGGGACAGCTCCTCCCGAACCTGCGACCCCTCGGACAGCTGCTCCCGACCCTGCGACCCCAGGGACAGCTGCTCCAGACCCTGTGACCCCAGGGACAGCTCCTCCCGACCCGGCCAAACGTAGCAGCTCAAGTTACAGGAAGGGCGCAGGTTAATTTATTTATTAGATGTACGCCATGGAAAGCTCCAAGCAGCAGCTACCTTTTATTTCTTAAAAAATTATCTATGTATCAGCAAAGGTGTGGAGAGAAACCCGTCTTAGGTCTGCCTGACCTGTGTGTGACCAGGCAGAGACTGCTGCGCTGCTCCTCCTGGACTCCTGGTGGCATTGCCACCATTGCCACCAGCTCACAGTGGCCGCTGCCCTGCTCCTTCTGGTGACACTGCTACCCCTGCAGTGACCACTGCCCTGCTCCTCCTGTGCTCACGGTGGCATTGCCACCACCACCCCCCACACTCGGGGTCCCTGGGACACCGGTCCAGCTCAGATGAGCCAGCGGGGCCGCTGCCTCCGGGGCTGCTCAGGGAAGTACCGTGGTTTATATTCACGTATTTTCTATCCAGACCCTCAGACCAGGTCTGCCCAATGGAATATTTCTTCACAGCTTTGCAATAGATTCGCAGCCGACCGAGTCAACTGATGCTCTGTAGATGTGGAGAGGGAAGAAGGGAAGGGGCCAAGCACAAAACCCTTCTTTAATCTTTTGGAAGTCGTTGTCAGTCGCTAACCTGGGCGCATCCTTCATCCTTCTCCAAGCTACAAGTCAGAGAAAAGGGGATTTAGCTTCCTACGCACAGTGAACCTCGTCCCCACACCTCAGTCCAGCCAATGTATAAAAGTGAAACAGTCTCTCAAACTAAAAAAAAAAACAAAAACCAAAAAAAGAAAAAAAGAGAAAAACCAGTCACACTGCGCTCAGTCTTTGGTTTCCAAGTTCAAAGGAGGAATCTGCTTCAAAGCTTGAAGCAGAGCCGAGGAGTCGATGGGGGAATGGGCCGGGACAGGAGAAGGCAGTCTCTGGGGCATCAGCAGAGGGGGGGAGATTTTGTCGGGGTTCATGAAGCCCGTCAGAGCTGCGGCAGAGGCCGGCAGGCTGGGGTACAGCACGGGGACCGAGGCCGGGTACCAGCACTTCTCCAGCATGGGCAGGTAGGCGGTGGCGGACGGCGGGATCAGGTAGAAAGGCAGGCACAGGGGAGGCTGGTGAGCGTGGGGGCCCAGGAAGCTGCTGGAAGAGCCCATCATGTCACCCCCAAAAGGACCCTCGTCCTGCGGCGACTCCAGCCTGCTCCTTTTGGCCGGCGGGTCCTCAGTCTCTTGCTTAATAGAGCTTATTCTCTCCTGGACGGCGTACTTGAGGTCGGTATCCTTTTTGAAATAGGGCTGTTCCGATTTGGAGTCACTTTTCTCCAGCTCTCCCCCGTACCCGCTGTCCGTGTCCGTGTCGCTGCCGCTCTGCTCCCCGCTGGAGTGAGCGAATGTCCGCTGGATCACGGGCACGCAGTTCTTCCCGTGGCCCTCGCCCAGGGGCGCCGGCTTCTCCTTCAAGTCCACCATTTTGGGAGGGATGTCCCCGGCCTTGCGGGCGGCCCCGCCCTGCAGCACCTCGCTGGCCATCCGGTGCAGGTGGCTGACCAGCTGCGACGACTTCAGCTCCTTGCCGTTCTCGTGCTTTGCCAGGTATTGCAGCATTTCCTTGGCACACATCTGGAAACCGGATCGAAACATTTCCTGGCTGGAATCGAGGTTTCTCGATGACAGGTCACCTAAGGAAACATTAACAGAAAGAAATTAAAAATTAACAGCATGCTAAATAGTTCCAGTTCCATCTCCGAGGCGGACCGGAGGCGATGCTGGACTTGGGTTACAGCACAGCCAGAGGGGAATGCGGTGGCCAAGCTGGACTCCAGGAACAGAAATCCCCAGATTTCTCCAGAAATGGACAATTCCATTGGAACATCCACCTGTGCACTTTTGCAACATAACTTTACGTAAAGTGCTGCCTGCTCTTTTCTGTTATTTACCGTAAAAATCCACCTTCAACAGGTAGTGGAGTGCGGAGAGGGGAGTGAGTCAAGCTGTGGCTTCTCCGGGAAAGCCCCGGGGCAGGCAGGGTGCACCTCGACCTGCACCCCGGGGCAGGGAGCTCCCGGCCCTGCCAGCAGCTCCACCAGCCCCAGGGGACTCCGCTGCTCCGGCAGCTCCACTGCACTCCCTGTGGCTGCCGGGGCAGGGACAGCGCCTCCGAAAAATTCGGGTTTACCGAATCCGATTCACGTGAGAGCCACATGTGAAAACAGCAGGAGGAAGTGCATCTAAGGCTGATAAGCTGAAGCACCGGGTCCCCTCTGCCTGCAGAGCGCAGGCCAGCTCGGTTTTAAAGAAACTTAAAAAGGTACGTATAGAAAACAGATTTATATCTATTTCCAGAGAAAAACAACCAAATTAACCAGACTGGGTTGTCTACAGCTCACAAACACAAATGGGGAGAATGCCCAGGTTTGCTGTGACTCCCCAAAGCCAAAAACTAAAATTACTTAAAACCCAGTATAATTTTAAACAACTCCCAGGGCTCTCTGCACTGACCATCTTGAGCAATGCATCTTTTTTTGTGAAAGCTCATAAGCAAAGACTGAGAAAATGACAGCATGAAAGGCCAGAATTCCTGTCTCCTCCCTTCTCGGGAACAAGGTGTCACAACCGCATTTCACAGGCTCCCCAGGGAAAGTCCATCACACACACACACAGGCTCTCACCATGCCGGCTGAACACTCACCCGCCTGCAAACCGTTCTGCAGAGCGATGATCTTCTGCTGCTGCTGCTCGATGAGATTGGTCAGTGCCTTCACGTGCTTCAAGGTGAGCTCCAGAACCACAGCCTTCTCCAGGTGTCCTAGAGTCTGGGAGCACAGGGACAGCTTGGCACCCGCCGCCGGCTCGGCCGCGCAGGCAGGAGCTGCCAGTGCCTTCCCGGGAGCCGCGGTGAGACCCTGAGCAGGCAGGACTACCACCGGCAGCGTTCCGTGGAAATAAGTTAAAAAGCAGGCTACGGAAAAGGCTCTCAGGGAGCCCTGTGGGTACTTTCGGACCAGCCGCATAGCCCGCAAAGAAGCGTTTATTTCTGGGTTCTGCTGCCCCTGCTGGCACGGTGACCGGGGGAGCCCGGCCGGGGACTGCTCCCGCCCGGGGCGGATCGGCGGGCAGCTCCCGGGGAAGTTTGGGACTCTTACACCCTGCCCGGGCGTGCGGAACCACGGAGAATAAAAATTTAAAAAAAACCAAAAAGCCCCCAAAAAACCAAAAATCCCCCCCCAAACCGGCGGTGAAGCGGCAGCAGAGCGCGGCCGCGGGGGAGCCGCTGCCCCGTCCCTCCGCCCGTACCTACCGTCAGCTTGAGGTGCTCGGGCAGCAGGTCCTTCAGCTGCGCGATGCACTCGTTGATCCTGTCGCGCCTCTTCTTCTCGATCAGCCGGTGCGGCAGCTTGTAGGTCTCCTGCGGGGCCGGGGCAGCGGGTCAGCGGGGGGACAGCCCGGCCCGCCCGGCCCCGCGCTCCTCCCGTCCCGAGTGCGCCCGGAGCGGCCGAGCCCCCGGCCCGGG
>VZRH01005237.1:364902-386071 GCA_013397555.1 Urocynchramus pylzowi
ATGCCATCCAGTGCCCTACCGTGCCATACAGTGCCCTACCGTGCCACTCAGTGCCCTACCGGGCCATGCCGTGCCACACCGTGCCGCACAGTGCCGTGCCACACCGTGCCATGCTGCACTACACCGTGCCACACCGTGCCCTGCCATACCGGGTGGTAACACTGCTGTGTCCCGAGATCGGGGAGAAAGGAAAAAAAAAACAGCCAAAAAAATCACCCCCAAAGCAACACAGGCACAAAGCATGGACCCGGAGAAAGCTGCAGCTGAGGAAGTTCGGAAATGTGGGGGGAAATAAAATGAGTGAGAGTCGCTACAATGTGGCTCTGGGGAAGTGGTGGCGCTGCAGGGAAGTTTGGGGGGGTAGGACCCCATCTCTGGGGGTACCCAGGGCTTGGAGTCACTTTCTCCAGTGAAAGGTATCCATCCCTGCCCTGGCAGGAGGTTGGAACGAGGTGGGCTTTGATATCCCTTCCAACCCAAACCATTCTGTGACTCTGTGATCTGCAGGAAATTCTCCCCTGTGAGGGTGGGGAGGCCCTGGCACGGGTTCCCAGAGAAGCTGTGGCTGCCCCATTCCCAGAAGTGTTGCATGGAGCGACCTGGTCTAGTGGAAGGTGTCCCTGTGCATGGCAGGGGGTGGAATGATGATCATTTAAGGTCCCCTCCAGCCAGACCGTTCCCTGACATGCCGTGCCCGTGCCCGCCCGTGGACGCCAGCGGTTGCACAACGCCGAGCCACGATAATGGTTTGTGTCTACCTGCCAAGGCAGAGCTCTCCTCCAGGGCCGTGGTCACTTCCCTGCCGAGTGCTGAGCAAGTAGAGGCAGGCTCAGCTGATAAAAGGTGCATTTACCAAGATAAGGGAACAGCAGAGCTCCAGCACTGAGCTGCTGCTACTGCCTGCAGAGCCCTGGCTGCTCCACCTCGGAAGGAATCCGAGGGCAGGAGGTGCTACACGAGAGCACAGAGAGGTTTTAGATGGGTGATGGAGACAGGCTGTTTGAGGCTTACCCCCGTCCAAAGGTGTCTGTTGTGATCAGGAAGAATCCCAAGGGAAGTTGGAGTCTCAGAAAGATGCTAGCCATAAATGTAAGGTCTATAAAGCCCCAAAATCTCCTCTACAAGCTCCCAGCAGCACCTCCGGTGTGAGCACTGTGTCAGTGACATGGGGCTTCCCACAAAACAGATGTTTGGGTTGTCCCACTCAACATGGTCCTCTCAGTGTTTGACATCCGAGCCTGCAAACCTGGTGATTATGGCCAGGATCATGGAATCCCAGAATGGTTTGGGTTGGGAGGGACCTTAAAGACATCTCAGTCCAGCCCCCTGCCATGGGCAGGACCTTGAGGGTCTCTGTGGCGCCGTGGAGGAGAGGAGCCGGGCTGAGCACGGAGCCCTGAGTAGCACAGAGTCACGGCTCCGAGCTGTGGCCTCCCTCAGCAGAGCTGCCCTTTCCTGCAGGCACTGAACAGAGTGGGCAATTCCCATCAGGAGACACGGGGGTGATGTGCTGGTCCCCTGCTGCAGCTCAGGGCACCCTGACCAGCCTCAGAAACGAGCCCTGGAGCACACAGCTCGTTCTCTCTGCGCCCCCAAGACCAAAGCTGTTCTTTTCCAAACAAAGGGTGAAAAAAACACAGACAATTTTTCATCTGTCCCATCACTGACCCTTTGTCCAAGGCAACAGAAATAATTAGAGCTCGCTGCGGCCTTTTGCTAATGAAAAATGAGGTTTGGGGCCAACCTTCCCTGCATTTGAAGTTCAGGCTCCAAGAGTACGTGGACGGCTTCATGCCCGTGGATTGTCTGACTCCTGCATGCTCCTTCAGATATTCGGTACATTCCTGCAGTGGGTGGTGAGCCACAAATCAGGGTCAGAGGTAATCCCCAATTATTTAGCCCTTTTACTCTTCTCGTGCTTGCCAAACAATTCTCCATATCAGGATTTGCTCATGACCTTAAGGGACGTTGCCAAGGATTTAGGAGTCCCCCTAAAAGGAGGATCCAAATGAAGTTATTACATTCTTGGGCATCAAGTGAGATTGCTCGAGAGTTGAGTTACATTTTCCTGGGGATCAGTTTTCATGAGCAAGGACTGATGCAATCATCAATTCGCCTTCTCGCTCGCGTTTGCCGAATTATTTCTACATGGAGGGCTCCTTTACACCACACGATTCAGGCAGCAACAAAATGTTTAAAAAGGCTGAATTCCCTCAAGCCATCCGTGGAGCAGCAGCTCTCCTGAGCGCTCCTCCAGCAGGGCTGGGAGTCACAGGACCGCGACAGCTCGTGTCCCAGGGGATTTGCAGTTACTTACAGAGGCACGAGAAGGTGAGAGTTTGGGGGCTGGTCTGGGGTGGGCTGGGAATCCGAGACTCAGGATCTGCCCCTTCCCCGGGACTGTCCCCTCCCGACCGCAGGGATTTGGGGGAAAACGTTCCAAAAATCCCTGGCACTGCCGTCTGCTGGAAGCCTATGTGGGCAGCGCCGGGAGTTAACAGATGGGTTGTGGATTCGAGCTTACGATAAGGTTACTGAGGGTGGTTTTGTTTTAAAATGTCTCTTACTTAATATATCCATGAAGGCCAGGCATGTGCCTGTGGCCTGTAATCAAATCGCTGACTCTCCCTCTCTCCCATTTCCAGCAATCCCGGCTCGGGTTACTGGCACCGGAGGTGAAAGCTCAGCCCAGCCCGGGCTGGGCGCGCTGGGATGCGCTCAGCCCTCGGCATCCTCGGCCCCGAGCCGCCGGCAGGAACACCCCGTGCTTTCCGCACCCGGGAAAGTTCCTGCGGGAGCCAGGCTGTCTCTGACAGAGCTGGGAGCGGGCTTCTCTCCTGTGCTCAGCAAACGTGACGGCTCCGCTCCGCAGCTGCCGCTCCCGCCTGCGGGACGGACGGGAGGCTCCGGCGGGGGGACAGCGCCTCCGTCCCCACGGGGCCTGCGGTCCTGCGGAGCGCTGCCAGGGCGGGATGCAGCCAGCCAGGAGCTCCCGGGAGAGCTGCACGCAGCCAGCCAGGAGCTCCCGGGAGAGCTGCACGCCTCCTTTCCCAGCCGCACTGGCAGAGCCCACACCCCTCAGCCAAGGCCGGTCCCAAGGGACACCGTGGGACCTCACAGCGCAGGGTGTGAGGAGCAGTTTGACACCCACCAGGGCTCTGCCTCAGCCTTCTGGGAGCTGCACAAGCCCGTTTTGATGTGAGGCCGGGTGGTTTCAGCTGTGTGTGACTCTCGATAGCACAGCTGGCCGCGCTCACTGCTGCGGAACCGTCAGGAACCGTCACGAGTCAGAAGTCGAGATTTAATATTGCAAATATGTGCATCCATCGCTGCTTAATTGCATTGGTTTAGGCTGCCATGGGCTCTGCCTGGATAAAGCACTGGGGAAACACAGCAAGAGCTGTTGTCTCTGTGCCCTCCCTCCGGCACGACCCTGGAGCGCTGCCGGGCACGTGAGAGCGGCGGGAATGACGCTGGCATCGCTCAGCGAAACTCGCCCGAGGACTATTCAAATGAAAGCCATTCCCCTCTTTGAGCAGAGATGTTTGCCAGCACCCAGTGCAGCAGTGGGAGGAACATGTAGGTGGAAACTATTTGGAAGTGGCAAAATTTGTGGACATTAATAAGAGACTTTAGCCCACTTTGATAGTGTGTTTAATAAAACACCCCGGTGACACGCTGGCCTGCCAAGCCCCGGCAGCTCACGCTGTTTAACCAGTTCCCCCCCGGCTCTTGCACCATCTCGTGAGAAAGAACCCCGGGCGTGCATACCCGGCACACCCCGGGGCTGCACAGCCTCAGCTCTGCCTGCACACGGCCTAACCACGGAACCAGGGACTCATGGAAAGGGCTGCCTTGGAAGGGACCTTAAAGTGATCCAGCTCCACCCCTGCCGTGGGCAGGGACACCTCCCACCAGACCAGGCTGCTCCCATCCAACCTGGCCTTGGACACTTCCAGGGATGGGAGCCCACAAGCCCCAGAGCCATTTCAGAGGTGACATCCTGGCTGCTGCAGCTGGGGCAGGGGACAGCGAGGGGTGACAGCGGGGTTTGGAGGGGCAGGGAGGATGAGGAGCGGCTTCTCCCCCCGCTGCTGGCGCTGTCTGCTGGATGCTCTGCACAATGGGATCTGATCACATCCCTCCTCCTGCCTCACATCAAACAGTGAGTCAGCGCTGGAGCCCCATCAGATGTCTCTGCCTCGGCTCTCAGAGCTGGGAAGCAGAGAGGATGGTGGCTGGGAGTATGCAAAGCAAGGAAAGCAGGGTGCCTTCAGATCTGCCACTTGGAAAATACCACGGTATTTATTTTCCACTGGCACCCACGTACCCCGGCAGGAATCAACACCACCGAGGCTCCCAGTCTGGGGAGATGTTGTTCTTTCGGGGGATGCAGGTAACAACAGCTACGGGGCTGAACTGCATCATGTCTGAGTCAAATATTAACATAGAGAATATTCTCAACTTGCTAATTGAGTCAAAAAAATTACACACCCACCCCTAAAAATAATAATAAAATAAAGCTGGGACGGGCAGAAGAAGAGCCCAGGAGTGTGTTCCTCCTGCAGTTCGTGTGAGGACATGAGTGAGTTAAACCTTGACCTCTCAACTCAAGGTTTTGGGACAAGGTCTGTGTGAGCTCCCTGCCCATGAGGGGGTGAGGCACCCGAGGGCTGGGTCGGGGGGAGTTGGTTCAAACTGCAAATGCCATCAGCACAGGGCTGAGCAGGGGCTGCTCCTCAGGGCACAGGGGAGAGTGGGGCAGGCCAGAGTGGGGAGCTGGGGGCTGCAGTGCTGCCTGGGAGGTGGTGGAGTCACCGCCCCTGGAAGTGCTCAAGGGCTGTCTGGATGGGGGACACGGTTTAGGGCTGATGGGGGGACCGGATGATCCTGAAGATCTCTTCCAACCTTGCTGATTCTGTGATTCCATGTGATTCTGGGAAGGGGCACCAGGGAATCCAAAGGACTTTGCCAAGAAGCCACCAGCTCCTGTGGCTGGAGCCAAGGGAGAGCAAGGCCATGTGCTGCACGTGGCCTTCCTTAGCTCACTCTGGTCTTTGTGTGATCCCGTGGGAGCTGCTTGGAGGGCTGGGGCTGAGGGCTGCAGTTGTCTGGATTAACTGGGGCTGCTTAAGGTGGGTGGGTGGCTGTGCTGGGGGAGGAAAAGGCAGACCAACTCATCAGGACTTAATGAATATTTGGCCCCTTGGAATAAATGGGATGCAAAGAAAATGAAGGCAGCAGGGGAAGTGCAGGTGCACGAGGCCAGACAAGCCGTACACATGACACTGTTTCCTCGTCAGGCAGACTGAAAAAACCCTTGGCCAGGAATATCACAGAGCTCTGGGGCAGTCTGGAGCAGCCGTGGGAGAATGCAACCCGTCATTTTCTAAATAAGAAGCCAAACCTCTGAATCCAGATCCACCTCCTCCCAAACTCCCGGTCTGATCCCATGTGCATCACGAGCCAGATGTGGCTTGGGCATTTCTCCTGCTGCAAATTCAGCTGAAATAAGCACAAAGAGGAATTCAATAGAATAGGAAATGTTCACGGTGGATTTCTGCCTAATCAAGATCACACATGGTTCTGCTGACTGTGTTCCTCCAGCATGGAGCTGGGACCCTCCTCCATCACTCGTGGACCCCTCCGTGCCAAACACAGCCCTGATTCCAGCCCCCAAAACACCACCTGGAGGGGAAGGTTTAGGTTTAGGGAAAACACAGCCCACCAGGACAGAGAGAAAGGCAAAGGACACCCAAGGCATCCCCACGAGGAGTAGTATTTGACAGGAATGTCTCTCATAGTGCCCTTCCCTCTGTATCAGCAGGGATCTGGCTGAGAAGTCCTGGAGCAAACCACAACTGAGAGTGTTGCTGTCTTCCCCAAATACTTTCTCTAATGAGGTTTTTAAATAGTTTTGCCCCGCCTACACTGGCAGCCAGAGCACTTTCATCTCCAGGTGAATGGGAACCGAGGTGGGACTCAGCTGTCTGCCGGGAGGATCATTTCCATACTGCAGAGGCACAGCAGGGAAGAGCCCCTGGGAGCTGATCCCGGTGCAAACATTCACCTCGTGCATCAGTGCTGGAGAGGCAGAGAGCGCTGGGGCACTGTGGGCTGGCAGGACGGGACAGCCCTCAGCTTCCACCTGGGCCCAAGAGAACGGCCCTGAGCCCACAGGTGCCCGCTGGAAGACGAGGTTTGTGAGCAGGACTCCATTTGTCACAACCTGCTCCGAGTAACCGCACACCTCTCGTTCTTAGGTGGCAAAGATCACATCTGTCCCGGAGGCTTTTGGGTGGGTGTGGAAGTGCTTTCCACAGCGAGGCATCTCGCCCCCTTCTCCTCCCCTGCTGCTGCCGGCGGAGCGGCGCTGACGTCGCCGGGGAGGCGAGCGCTCGCCCACCCGCAGCAGCCGAGGAGGAGCCCGGCCTCCCGGAATTCCAGAACCACCGAGGCTGGAAAAGGCCTCCGAGATCATCGAGTGCAAGCTGTGCCCGGTGCCCACCTTGCCATCCAGCCCTTCCTTGGACCCCTCCAGGGATGGGCACTCCAGACCTCTCTGGGCAGCCCCTGCCACGGCCCGACCACCCTTTCCATGGGGAATATTCCGCCTGAATTGAGGCCGTTCCCTCTCCTCCCGTTCCCTGGGAGCAGAGCCCCCCCGGTTGTCCCCTCCTGTCAGGGAGTTGTGCAGAGCCACAAGGTCCCCCCGAGCCTCCTTTGCTCCAGGCTGATCTCATTCCTCTGCAGGGGTGTCTCCCACAGGCATCAGAAAATCATAGGCTATCCCGAGCTGGGAGAGGCCACAGGGATCATCGAGTCCAGCTGCTGGCCCTGCACAGGACACCCCAACCACCACATCAGAGTGGCCACCGTGCTGGCCTCACACACAGGGCTGCAGGGCTGAGCGGGCTCTGAGAGGTCAGTCAGGGCTCTGAGCTCTTCTTCTAAGGGAAAAGAAACCATTTCATGCCCAAATATTCACATGGGCTACACTGCAGTAGTCTGGGGAAAGAGAAATGGCCACACAAGCTTATTACAGCTGTCCCTTCTGATTTTATGAACTGCACGTCCCTATCATGGAAATAAAGCCCAGCCCAGGAGAGCTGTGAACATCTGCAGCTGCTGCCCAGATGTGGTTGCCCGGAGCCTGAGCAGAGGTTTCGGGGGAAAACCCCTGTCTGCCTTGCACCAAATGCCAAAACAGAGGACACAGGTTTTGCTTTGTAACCCTCGACCAAGGAGACACTAGGTGCCTTTGATCTCCAGATAGAAAAATGATCTTTTGATTTCAGATTATGAAAATGAGGAACCATCTGCTAAGAAACAGCCCTGGACCCACGTTTTATTGAGGCCAGATGGTGTCCAGGGTTCCTACGTAGGAATTCAATTAGCTGCCTGTGTCTGCGTCAGCGAGTCTGGATCCACCCAGTCATGTTTTTGGAACAAATATTGTAATATTCCCATGGATCCTCCAGACAGTGGGAGGTGTTTCCTTCACTGTGAAGGTTTTGGGAAGTGGTGACTTTGTCTCATTTTCATCATTTTCATCCCTGCTCTGCATTTCTAGTCCCTCGCTTCTCGAGGCTGAGGGTTTTCCCTGGATCTCTGAGCCAGCTGTGCTGAGTGAAGACATCCCTGACTCCAGTTTGCCCATCAGGGCTGAGGTTTCAGCCCCTGGGAACCTCTCCCATCCACCCCTCCTGCACGGGGACTGAATTTCAGCATTATTTGGAATGTAAAATCATCTCCAACAGCAGCCAGACCTGCTCCAGTCTCCTTTCCACGGTGCTTACAGGGCTTTACTCAGGGTTTAGCTCTGCTGAGAGCAAGGTCCCTGTTGCCAGCACCTTGCAGCCTGGAAGGGTGGCACAGCGGGAGACCTCTCACAGGATGCAGGATGTGGGAATGAGCAGTTCCCTGAGCAGCCACCAGCCCCAGCACGGGTGGATTTCCTGCCTGGACAGCCAGGCTCTGCAGATCCCAATTAGCTCCCCTCACCTTTCCAGTCCAACAGTCTGGAAGTCCCTGCCTGGTTTTTTATACAGGTGTGGCTCAGCACCACGTTACCCTCAGCAAGCTGCATATTTGCAGCAATTTCCCTCACTACAGGGTTGGAAGGGGGAAAATCCTGCAGTGGGAAGGGGCTGGGCTGGGCAGCAGCCTCAGGAGCAGCAGGTTGTGATTTGGGGCTGGAAGGGCCTCACTCACATCTCTGAGCTCACCTTCTCTGCATGCTGGGAACTCACCTGCCTTGAAAAATGTTCCTGAGCAGGAAATATCCCTGGCAAAGGGACAGCATTTGTTGTTTTCCCTTGACTGTGTTGTTTCCTCTTGACTTTTTGGGGAGGGATGGGGCTGTCAAGCTCAATTGCTGCTCACAGACACAGGGTCTGCCACTGCCCATGGTGACATCTCTTGTTTCAGGGTTCCTCACCCACGAGCTGTGCTTGACTCTGGTTTTCCACCACTGGCAGTGCTGGGAGGTCCATCCTCCCTCTCCCTGCCTTTCCTGCCATGGAATCACACTCTGTCTGGGCATGCTGTGCCTGGGAATCCCCAGGGCACCTTTCCGGGCTGGCTCCGCTCCTCACCCTGCACGGCTGTGATTACAGCCCCATTACCAAATTAGAGGATTATAAGCATAATAACGCACAGAGAAACTACTAATTTCCAATGATTTCTCCTTTTAAAAAGAAAATCCAAGCCCTTTAGCAGATGGGCTTTGCAAAGAGCTCTGAAGGAGCAGCCATGAGGGAAAAAGCCACGGAGCAGAGGGATGAGAAAATGGAGCAGGTTCTCATTAAGGTGCAAGGTGTGTGAATAATTACTTGAGGAAGCACAGGGAAGGCAGGGCTGGATCCCACAGCCACTGCAGGCTCCTCCTGTGCAGCTGCTGCAGGCCTGGAACACGATTTCACAGCTCTGCCCAACCCAAGCGTCCCTCACCCCTTCCTTCCCAGGAATTCCCAGGAATCCATACCTGATCCCATGTGCCACTTGGGGTTTTCCCTCCTGTTGGTGCTGAGCTGCTCAATAGAGCTGTTATTGCTCCAAAACCCAGGATTTTAGGCAGCTGCTTCAAGTTTGACACCCCTCAACACGGATTAGTCAGCTTTACACCGTGCTCATCGCTCTGCTCATGCAGCTCCATTGACAATCTCACCCCCACCACATGTCCTGGTTTTCCAGCCTCACCGTTTGTGTTATTCCAAGGACCCACCCCAGCTCCTTGGATCTGCTGGCAGGTCCTTTGGGATTCCCTTAGAGCAGCAGGCAGCAGCTTTAGGGCTCCCAAACCTCGATGCAGAACCTTCCAGAAACACTGAATCCACCCACCCAGCCCCATCTCCATCACACATTACCAACGTCACCCCCTGCAAACCACTTTGAGGAAGGTTAAGAGTTGGCTGGTTGAAGCCAAAGTTGTGACTAATATTTTTTGGGGAAAGTACTTGATGTCAAAACAAGTGAGAAGTGAAGTGGAGACATGTGGTAGAGAGATGTGGGAAGGGATGGAGGGGCTTTTTGGTGCCAAATTTCCCTCTTCCCTGAAGGGAGAACCCAAGTTGCCTTATTTCTTCATGTAGAAAGAGACAGAGAAGGAAAACAGAGAAGGAAAACAGAGAAGGAAAACAGAGAAGGAAAACAGAGAAGGAAAACTTCCTTCTTTACTTCTTTTAGATCCTTGCGTTTCTAGAAAGCTGCTGAATCACCCCCTAGGATACAGTGTCATGGAAAAGGGTCCCCTGGTCATGACAGTGGCCCCAGGGCAGGCCCCTGCTGGGTTCCAGAGCTGCTGGAGCCCCTCAGTGTCACCCCCAGCCCCTGCCCAGAGCGGGCAGGAGCTGCCAGAGCCCCCAGCAGTCCCTTTTCCTCATGGCTCCTTCCCACAGGCTGCAGGTTTCAGGTTTTCCAAGCCTTTTCCCAGCCAGATCAAGGTGTGCAGGCACACAAACACCTGGAAAAGCAGTGAGTGGGGTCCAGCCCCAGGGCCAGCCAACACGTCCAGGACCCCTGCTCCAGAGCCGGCCGGGCTCAGGGGTTACACGGAAACGTGGGCGCTCCGTGACTCGGGAAGAGAAATAAAACCAATTATTTTCAGTCATTTAGAGCAGGCAAAGGACTCAACCCTCAGAACCACTTTGCTTCCAGGAGTTATTCAAACCCTATGGAGCCACATATATTTGCTTATTAACGAAGTGCCTGTGCTGGCCGAGCCTCCTCCCTCCCGGTGCCTGCGGAGGCTCAGCTGCAGAGCTCATTTCCTATTTACATCCCCAAAAAGCCCAGTTTAGCAGCGGTGCTGCCCCTGCAGCCAGCAAGGTGCGCTGTGCAGGTGTGGGAGGCTGACTCACCCTGCAGCAGCCACAGGTTATCTGCCTCCTGTGGCTCCCGGTGCTTCCCCGGCACAGGCAGCTCCAAGCACACCCAAATAAAGTCCCAAATCAGCCCTGTCTGGCCTCACCCTCTTTCTCAGCAGAGGGTTTGGACAGCTTCCACGGATCTTTTTCTCTTCCTCCCAGAGGAAGTTGGCCTCACAAGCAACTCCCTGTGGAGGCTGAGCCAGAAGGTGTGACCTGGGCTGCTGTCCCTCTCTCCCGACCTCTCCTGATGGGAATAACACCCTCCAAGTCTCTCCTACACCTGAGCTGTGCTTTCCTCTTCCCCACACACAGCAGCCCCTCCCCAGAGCTGCCCAAGCACCCTCATTAGCCCTGGATGGGGCAGCCCCAGGTGGGCTGAGGGCACAAGTGGGGGCTGATTCCTTACCCCACGGGTAGCTAAAGGAGGCAGCCAGGCATGAGGATCTGCCCATGGGAACAAAACATCCCACCACATTCTCCTTTCAGCTGGGCCTGTTGCAATAGCACGAGGGGGGGATGGTTTTAAACTTAAAAGAGGAGAGATTCAGACTGGATATCAGGATGAAATTCTTCCCTGTGAGGGAGGCGAGGCCCTGGCACAGGTTCCCAGAGAAGCTGTGGTTGCCCCTTCCCTGGAAGTGTCCAAGGGCAGCTTGGATGGGACTTGGAGCCACCTGGGATAGTGGAAGGTGTCCCTGCCCAGGGCAGGGAGTGGAATGGGATGGTTCTTAAGGTCCCTCCCCACCCAAACCATTCCATGACTCTATAAACAGCTGCCTGGAGCCCGTCAACTTTGGCTACTCTTTACAAACCCATCGGAAATACTAAAATACCCTGATTTTGGTTTGCCATCCCTTGGGAGCAGTGGTATTGTTCCCAGCCAGCAGCCAGGAGCTGTCAGGATGCCCAGACCATGACATGACTGGCTGACTGCCCCTGACAACCCCAGCTTCACTGGAAATGACGGGGCTGGGCTGGACATCCGGGTGCTGTAGCTTTGCCAGGCTCCAGCCCTCTCGGTGCTAACGTGCAGCAAGAGGCTCTTCCTGGGGACAGACAGGATAAAAACTGAGTTACCACTGCCAGCTCACCAGGAGCAGGACTCATTGCAGACAATCTTCAGGGACAGGGACCTCAGGAACAACCCACCTGAGCAGAGGCTGCTCCATTAATCACTCTGGCTGCCCCCAGACGCAGCGAGGTTTGAGGCTCCCTCCTCCATCCGAGACGCCGTGTCACACTGTGACTGGATCCTGTGCTGAAATGCAGCTGCCGGAATTATGGAGGTGGAAGACCTTTATTTAGCCCAATCTTCCATCATGAAACCTCCTCCAGACTTCCAGCAACCCCCTCCCAGAGCACTGAGTAACAGGACCGGCGCAGCTGCCTGCCATGACCTCCCCCGAGCCGCCGAGCCTTGTGTATTTTGGATACCAAACTATTTCCATCAGAAAGTAACTTCCTCAAAAAGTTAGTGGGAGATCTTGGGGCTTATTTTTTCTTATGGGATTTAAAAATACGGATAAATTCTATTTATGTTTGCAAAGAAACCTCCGAAACCTCCTTTAGCCATAAAACAATTTGGGAGCCCGACCTGCCCTCGGGCTGTGGCCTCTCCCCAGCCAGGGCTGTCGTTTGAGGCATCACTTAGCAACCCCTTTGTGCTGTGCTGGGGTCACCACACCCACCACCACATCACACATCTGCACAGCCAACTTTCCAGAAAATCGAAATTAAAAAACCAACAACAACAACAACAACAACAAAAAACCCAACTCTTTTGGCGGCTTATTCCCACTACTCCAACGTTACCGATTTGGGGTGGAAATTCCCTGGCAGGAGCTTCTGTTTCTATTCTGTGTCTTGTTGGGAAACGTGGTGGGGAGGGGTTTGGGAGATGAGCTGGGGGTGCCAGAGCTGCAGCCTCCCTGTGGAGCCCCTCAGAGCCCTCGGAGGTGGCCCCAGCAGGCTGGGCACCCTCAGGACCCTGGCTGCTGCAGGACACGCTGCTCCATGAGCTCCTGCCTGGGGATGCTCCCGGCCTCCACTGCAGGAGCAGCTCTGTCAAGAGGTGCACCCCACACCCTACACCTCCCCTGCACACAGAGACACCCCTGCCACAGCACAGTGGGCTCACAGGTGGAAGCCAGAGCCTCCCTCCCTGGTGAGGAGAGCATGGACACACATGGACCTGGCACTCCCACAGCAGGAATCTCCTCCAGCTCCCAGCCAAGGACAGGATCAGTGGCCAAAGGAAGGCCTGACCTCCATCACACCCTCCCAGGACAACCAGCCATGTGGGGAACTTGTCCCACCTTTAATCACACACAGCTTTCCCTGTGTGACACTGAGAGCTGCCATGGAGCCACGGTGATGCCACCAGGGCTGGCAGGACGTGACAGTCACCTCACTCTCCATGGGACATTGGTGATCCACCACTGATGATCCACCACTGTCCTCTTGCTTCTTTCCAATTGCAAGACAGGAAAACCCCTGGAGCCCCACAGGGCCATGCCTGAGGGCAGCTGAGCAGCACAGAGTGACTCAGGGCAGGGGGCTCAAGGTCAGCCTGGTCACAGGGTCCCACCAGTCCCCCTGGCCCTGGGGCAAGTGGGATGGGGAAGGCCCTGGCTCAGGTGGGCACAGGGGCACTGCTGGGCTGGCTTCCAGCTGGGGCTGGGGAAGCAGTGCTCGTTCTCATGTCTCTCACGAGGGTGTGTGGTGAGCCTGTTCAGATATCACACAGATCTGGCTGGCTGGATGCTCCCCACCCTCAGCATCCACCACACAAAGTTGTTCTTCACTGCTCTTGCCAGGCACTATCACTCCGTTGCCATATTTTATCTCCACGCGGTTTCTGCATGGAATTCTCTGCTCTGGGACTCTTTAGGGTGAAAAGCTCTGTGTAAGTTTGAAACTATCTCTGAGTGCCATTGAAATTACCTGGAAATAATAGAACCCCTTCAGTTCTGGAACCTCAGCACGAGGCAGGATTTCCTCTTGAGCTGTCCTTGGCCAGGCACAGTCCTGTGCTCACCGAGGTGTCTGAGCACCTGAAGTGACACCACACCAGGGTTCTGCTGTGGGGCTCACAGCTGATGGATTTTCACTGCTTGGGTAAAGTAAGGAAAAAGTGAAATACTGAAATGAATAGAAGTAAACACACAGCTTCATTAGAAGTGCATTACCCCCCTTCCATCAAAAATCTGATTTCTGCAGCCTGGCTGGCAATGCCTCATCACTTCAATGCCACATTATGGCCCACGACATCCCAACAATCACAGCAGTACAAATCTGTGCTGTTCCCTGCCTCCCTTCCCCAAGGCAAAGAATTAGGAATGGTGAAAACAAAATCATGGGACTGAAATAATAAGAATTAAAAGAAAAAAAAATAAAAAAAGAAAAAGAAGAAAAAAAAAGGAATCACAAGACCAGTGGTTTGGAGCTGGGTGGCAAAGGGAGGGAGCCCACAGCCAAGCAGGGACCTCTGCTCGGGCTCCCACCACCTGGACACACCACACAGAACTTTCTCAGCTGGGATTTCTCCCTCCTTTCTGCCTCTTTCCAGCTCCTCAAGTCTACACCTGAAAGAAGGCCCAGAGGAGCCAAACAGATTTACTGAATTTTATCCTTTTTTCCCCTATAAGGAAACGTTCTCTTTTCCCCCCATGAACATTTCAAACCTTGCACATTTTGGGGATGAAAGCTCCTCTCTGTGCCTACAGCTAAAGAGGGACTTGGACTTCCCAGCTGCCACTCTGGGCCTGATGCAAGCAGGAGCGCGAGCAAGCTGACTCCCATTTCCCGGGAGACAGATCAGCCAGATTTAGGGAAAACTGAGCAGTCTCCTGTGCCAGGACCCATGGCAGATGCTGGGGGAACGGCAGGGATGGAGCTCAGAGCCTGTGCTCGTTGCCAGGGATGCAGCACAGGCTCTGCTTGGCTCTCCTGGGGACCCCTTTGGGCTCTGCACCCAAGTACCTGAGCTGGGTGGACACCTGGGCCTGAGTGGGGGGACAGGTGATGGCCACACCTGGAAGTCCTGTAACTGCCCAGTGCATGTCAGAGGAGAAGCTTGGCCAGGTGTGTTGTCCCTTTGCCACCATGGCTGGAGCCAGGGAGAGGGACAGGGTGACACCTCCAGCCCAAACAGCCCTCAGGAGTCAGGGAGAGGGACAGGGTGACACCTCCAGCCCTCTGGAGCCAGGGAGAGGGACAGAGTGACACCTCCAGCCCAAAGAGCCCTCTGGAGCCAGGGAGAGGGACAGGGGGACACCTCCAGCCCAAAGAGCCCTCGGCAGGAGGGGAGGCCACCCCTGTGCTCTCCACGGGTGCAGCACCCCAGCACCTCACACACACTGCACAGTGGTGGCTCCCGGGCATTCCACATTCTTGCAAAGGAGAGGGGATTCTGGCACCTTCAGGAGAGAGAAAGGACTGTCACGAGCTGGAGGGCAGGGTTTGATGGTGAGATAAGCACCCTGCAAGTGTCCTCTCTCTTGGGATGACTATTCACACCTAATCCATCTCCCTCCATTACCCCTCATCCACCATCCTAAGGACCTTTTTCCCAAACTTCATCCCAAGGCCACTACTGTGTTCTTTGGCTCCACCACAGTACATTCACCACTTAAATTACTTTGCTAAATCCCTTGAGCTGTTACTCCCCAACAAGACCATCCCAAAGAACCCCAAAGGCAACCTGCACATTCCCAGAGTGCCTGTGCCTCTGGAGGTGTCGGGACTCTTCTCTCCCGTTGGCAAATCCAACTGTGCAGTAACCCCCACCGCCTGACTCCTGGTCTTGTGCCCTGATCACAAGACGATCTTTCCCTCTGCAAGAGCACCGGGAGCGAGGGATGAACCATCCCTTGTGTTGCCCAACACCTCCCCCACGGCCGTGCTCCACTCAGACCTTGGGACGTGGCCGGCAGCCAGGACCCTGCACAGCAAGGACACAATTCCCAGGCAGCTCCGAGCCTCCAAGGGCTTCCACCCCCTCCCTGGTAATCCCCGATTTTGACAGCACGGATTTGGGACTGAAGGTGAACCTCAGGCAGGCAAGTCTGCATCACAAGCAATATCAGCTCTGGCCATGGGAATCTTGTTTTAGGGGGAAAAAACCGAGATAACATCCTGGAAATTAAACACAACTTTCTGTATTCCCTCTTTTCCTTCTCCTGAGGCCAGGGAGGCCCCACTGCGTTCTTGACAAATACAAATGCAATAAACCAAACCCATTTACATGAGCCTACAGCAAGGATTCGATATCAAGATAAATTTTACTCAATGGAGCATCTTTATAAACTGAAATCTTGTGAATTCATCTTTTCAGGATATCCCCATTTCCCACCCTGCTCCAGAGCCCACTGGGAAATTTGGATCAGATCTGAGTGGGGACTCAACCTGCAAAGTGCAGCAGACCAGTCAGGGTCCTGGGGTACTGGGGCCAAACTGGTGAGAACTGGGGAGCCCAGCCCCGCTGCCCCTCCTCTGTGGATGCCATTGCTGGCACTGCACAGCACCACGAGCTCTGCTCTGCCTGGACCCGAGATGCTCAGGGGTTTCAGGTGCCACTGACAGACCTGCTCCCTCTTTGGTTCTGATTCCTGTCTGAATCAAAGTTTTGAGACTGTCCCAAGATAAAATAATGATCTCTAGATGAAGCAATGATCTATAGAGCAGAAGCAAAGCCAAGGACTGTGCTGGTGGTGCTCATGCTCCGGGTCAGGTGTTTGCTGTGCCTGTATTTACACACTTTGAGGAGTCATTCCCTGTCATGCAGAACTGCTTTCACGCAGTGTTAATATTTCTTGAGTATCCTGGAACTTTACTCCACATTCTTTGTCATTCTTTCTGTGATTAACAATGGCCCTCTCCAGAAGCAGATAATTTGAAAATACAAATGTTTTATTGATCACATTTTTACTGATCCGAACTGGACTGTCTCCTGAGGAGACAGACACCATGGCTTTGCATTACCCTGCTTGGCTTGACCCATTTTCCCCTCTCTTTCCAACGGAATCAAATCCTGTAACTAACCTTTAAGGCTTCCTTAGGCTTTATTTTGTTCCTATTAACCTTCTGCTTCTCTGGATAATTCTGCAGCCAAGAGTAGGTGTGACTCCCACGGCACAAGTCTCGCTGTGCTGTTGACTCATGTGCTGTGCTCAGCCAGCTCCTGGGATGGGAGGCTTATGCAACGTAGCGAGGTCTCCCGGAGCATATGCTGCTCCTGGAGCTGTGAGATCCCGCCGTGCTCTCCTGCTGGATGTGCCCCTGGGACACATGGATGTGCCCGTGGGACACATGGATGTGCCCGTGGGACGCACGCGCTGCCAGCCGGCCCTGGCTGCGCCCCGAGCACGCACACGGCCCCCCCACCCCAACATTTAACAGGCTCCCCCCTCCTCCACAGCTAAAAATCAAATATCTGTGCAGAGAGGCTGCTGGGCTCTGGGGAGGGGTGGTTGTGCAGCTGCCTCCCGCCCTGGGCTGCGGGAGCTCCCAGCGAGGAGCCCTCCCCGGGTTTTTAAAGGGCACTCAGTTCTAAACAGAGATTATATAAAGTGAACTTAACAGACGGTCAGATTTGGCCTGGCATGTTGGGAGGGTTCTCACACAGATCTTTTTTTTTAGGAGGGAAACTAGCAAGACATGTGGTGAAAAACACCCTATAGCTTGTAACTCCTGTCTCTGAGATCCAGCCATCTGTTCTCATGAACTTCAAGTGAGAAGCAGCCACCATTTTGAAGGCAGACACTTTAAAAAGTGAGAGGATCCAGCCCTGGATTTCTTGGGCAGAAAGGAATGCCTCTCCGATGCCTGTCTGAAAGGGCAATGCACGAACTGCAAATCTCTCTGGGCAAGATCATCCTCCCTGCACTGCACGGCTGAGCAAAGGCTGAGCTAATGGCTATAAAATAAAGGAATCACAGGATGGTCTGGGCTGGAAGGGACCTTAAAGCTCATTTCATTTTCCATCCCTGTGCCTTGGGCAGGGACACTTTCCACTATCCCAGACTGCTCCAAGCCTTGTCCAACCTGGCCTTGAACACTTCCAGGGATGAAGCAGCGACAGCTTCTCTGAGAAACCTGTGCCAGGGCATCACCACCCTCACAAGAAAGAATTTCTTCCTAATATCTAATTTAATCTCCCCTCTTTTAGTTTAAAACCATTCCTTCTTGTCCTAGCACCACCTGTCAGTGTAAATTCCTGACCCCCAGTGATCTGGGGCTGATGTGAGGAGCAGCAACCCCTGAGTGGGAAGCCAGGACTGGCACAGGCAGGGGACCCTGGCATCCCTGGCAGGCAGCTGGGGCTGAGCGAGCCAGAGCTGGCCGGGTCACGGCAGCCCCTGCTTCCCCCTGCGTGACTCGCTGCCACCCAGCCCATAAACTCACCAGATTCATAAACACAAAAACAAAACCTCCTTAAAAGCCCTGCTAGGGGAAAGGACAAACCCATCTCCTGCTGAGCAGCCCGCTGGGCTCCGAAGCCAGGATTTCCCAGAGCGAGCTGAAAACCCCAGGTTTGGGGCGAGGTGTCACCACGTCACCGCAGCCTTTGCTGGAGCTCCTGCTGGAAGGCGGCTGAAACATTAACCTGGGCTGGCCGTGGCACCTTTCCCAACAGGAGATGGAAGCCAGCAGCTGCTGATACGGAAAGCAACTGTTGGAGCCGCCGAGCACTGACACATGCGATCGCACGGAGCCACCGGCTCCTGCAAACGTGCTGCAGGAAATGACTAAACATCGAGTGCTTGTTATTGAGCAGGATTCCTGGAGACACGTAGGTGGTGTGGACAGCGTGGTATGTGCATTAAAGTGCAATTTAGGTCAATGATTCTTTGAAAGGACCATTCTCCCTTTTTTTCTCCCCCCTTTCTCCCTTCAGGGACATTTGCTATTCAAAGATTAACTTTTCCAGCTTTTTTTTTTTCTAAACAGTTCCCATCAGCTCTAAACAAAATTAAAAAGGGGGGAAGAACAGTAAAAATTGCCCTGGTTTAATATTGAAATCTCTCTGCAATTTTTTTCCTCATTTTAGCTGTTTTTAATGGTAAAACAGGATTCCAAGGAAGCTTTAGAGGGAACAGTGCGTGTTCAGACAAAACCAATCCTATTTCACGAGGTGTCTGAGTCTCACTTTTTAACAGGTGAACCCAAAATGAGAGCCAGCCCTGCAGGGACTGGACAGATTCAGGCTGTGGGAAGTGTCAGCACAGCTCCAGCTCACGCTGGGGCGTGCCAGGGCTGTGATCCACCTTTTCCATGGACCCTCCTGCGCCCAGCGGTTCCTGAAGCACCTCCAAGAATGTGAGGCGGTGCCTCCAGCACTGCCCCAGCACCCAGAGACCTCATCAGGAAACACAGATCTTCTCCAACAGCTGCCAAAAGCTGCACAAATCCATCCTTAGATCACATTTGCATTATTGCACAGAAAACCAGACTCCCACGGAGCCAATGGCTCCCTGCCCTCCCTGGAGACACAGGGACTCGGGGATGAGGCTGCCATGGAAAGCATTGCAGGGCTCAGCAGGGTGCTCACCTGCACTGGGAGCACAGCCACGGCTTCCTCCCCACCACTGAGCGACTCTGGCACTGCTTGCAGTGGGAATCAGAGAAATCTCAGCCTGGAATAGGTAGGATGTCTGCAGTGGGGCTGGGGGAAGGGAGCTGGGTGTGCTGCAGGACAGGCCTCTAACACAGGCATCACTATAGAAAAGGTCTCCTTGCTAAAGAGAAATAAATTATTGATGGCAACGCAATTTTCTGCAGTGAGAAATGCCAAAGACCCTTTCCAAACAGGAATGAGACCTGGCAGAATACTGGTCTTCTCAGGCCACCTACTTCTTTTTTTTTCCACCCAAGAACCAGCTAAACAAAATCCCAAGAAAAGCTCATTTGTATCCATTTAATTATTTAATCAATGGCCCTGCTTTCAAAGCTCCTCCTCACTCCAGCAAAGCCTGGTGTCCCACAGATCCTTGGATATCCAGAGGACAGCAAAGAATTTTAGTGGGCGACTCTTACAGGAGTTAAATTTAAATAAAATTCAGCTTAAAAGGCATTAAATTAAAGAGACAGAGTAAGAGGGAACAGGAGCTGGAAGGCTCACAAGGCTGACCTGAGAGCTTGGGTACAAAAGGTGGCTTTGAGGAGGGCGAGCAGAGCTCTGGGGTGCCCAGGTTATCCCAGTGTCCCTCCCAAAGCCTCAGGGGTGGTGCAGCAGCTGTGAGGGCAGCGAGCAGGGCCAGCAGGAGGGTGTTCAGGGGATTGTCTCCTGGCCAGGACATCACCTCCAGCAGCCTCGTGCCCCAGGCATGAACCTGTCCCCTCCTGACCCAGCAGATCCCAGCAGCAGTTGAGTCACCCAGACGTTTAACGGCGCCACTGGCCGGCTGCTGCTGCTGTTCTTGAACCAGGAGAGGGACCACAACAAACCAGAAGTCCAGATAATTTTAAAAAGCTTTTTCCTTGCTTTTTCCACTCTCTTCAAGCATTTCCCACACACATTTGGAGTGAGGGAATGGCTGTGGCTGACTCTGAAGTGCTGCTAATGGTGGCCAGGCACTGCTTCTCTACCAGTGAACATTTTCTGGGAAAAATATTTCAAATAATTGGAAAACCTCTGCTGAATTTGAGATGGGTCTCTGGAGGCTCCCATCAGCCTCGGTTAGAGGGCTTACAAGGGAGCTGGAGAAGGACTTTGGGTGATGGCCTGGAGTGACAGGACAAGGGGGAATGGACTTAAAATGACTGAGGGCAGGGTTTGATTGGATATGGGGAAAAATTCTTGGCTGTGAGGGTGATGAGATCCTGGCACAGGCTGCCTAGAGAAGCTGTGGCTGCCCCATCCCAGGAAGTGTCCAAGGTCAGGGAGTGAGATAAGTTTTAAAATGAAACCATTCTATGACTCATTTCCAACCCAAACCATTCTATAGTATTTTGGAGTCAGGATGGGTCAGCCCCATGGCAAAGGGATTGCACAAGCCACAGTTTCAGTGGAACTTCCTTCTGACGATGGGCTGCAGAAACACCTTGGGCATGCATCTCACAGGGCATAAAAACCCAAAGTAAAATGCAAAGGGGCTCAAAATGACCCCTTTGATGATGCAAAACACTACACAGAGCTGCCATTAGTTTTCTCACATTTCCCTCCCCACCTTTCCCTTGCTCCCCAGTTTTGGTTTGCTCCTGAGGTTGGGACCAGACAGTGGCAACACCAACCTCCCATCAGCAAGCTTTGCCTTGGCTGATTTTCCAGCATTAACTGCCTCCCAAGGCCATTTGTTCTGAGGTATAAAGCCTTTTTTTTCTCTGGGAATTGATCTGGCAATGCTTTTGGGATTGCTGCCAGGGAAAGAGTGTCCCTATTGCTCCTTCATTACCATCACAGCTACCGGGACCTCTGCTGCCTGTCTCAGGATCTTGGCTGCAGTTCCTGAGCCTGAACAATCTTTCCAAATGCAGGGAATTCCCTTTGGATAAAGGCACAGGGACCGTCACAGGAAAGCTTTGACTGTCATTCCTCAAACATATTCCTTCATGGCCTCGTGGGGAGCTGCCAACACGGCTGGAGCCAGCCAGCACCCCCGGGCTGGCTCCATCAGGCTCCAACCCAGCCCAGGGCACAAACGTCAATGGAACCCCCAGTGCAGATGCAGAAATCACTGTGCAGCAAAATCAAAATATAGGAGATCATCACTTTTTTTGTATTAACCCACTTAAAGGCCTTACACAGAAAAAAAAAAAAAAAAAAAAAAAAAAAAAAAAAAAAAAAACTACATACTCCA
>VZRH01005237.1:386084-400073 GCA_013397555.1 Urocynchramus pylzowi
AAAAAAAAAAAAAAAAAAAAAAAAGAAGCATTATTGGAGAGAAAAAGGATGCGCAAATACTGAGCATCATTAAAACAGGATCAACTCATACACACGTGGTAAGGAGAAGGAACTCCAACATTCCCATTCCTCTTAGGGCAGGGAGAAGCTGTGGTGACCCTACAGAGTTCCTGCTCCCAGCAGCTCCTGTCCTGGTTTCTGGATCAGAGGAGCAGCATCCTTCTCTCATCTGCTCTGGCACCACCCTGACCCTTTCCCAATCCCCTCCCATATCTCATCTGTTACTGCCATATACTTTTCTCCCCAGACACTCTGGAGCAGTTATTACTCACAGATGTAATTGCTTAGTGCTCCCTCAAGTCACAAACACAAGACATCAGAAGACATCTAAGAACAGTTTCTCCAAGGCCCTGAAGTATGGAGACAAAGGATGCCTTTTCCCAGGAAAACTTAAGGCAAACCATAGCCATGATGTTTAAGCCATGAAGATGTCTCGATTCCTGAATTGAAACAGGGATGAGTTTGCATTAACAATAACATTGCCCTTTTGCTAAAGACCCTGAGTTTGGGTTTCACAGGATCATTTAGGTTGGAAAAGACCTCCAAGATCACCGAGCCCAACCTTTAACCCTTGGTTTGGGAGCAGGGACGGCGCAGTGAGGAGCTCACGTGCCTCCTGATAACCACGCTTGACCACGTGACTGAGCAGCACACATCCCACTCAGGGCTCCTCACCTCACACACTGATCTCTGCTTTCATCTCCCAAACATAACATGGGTGGGATTTGTTTACACTGGGTGGAAGGACGAGCGAGAGCCAAGCCGGCGACCACAAGCGTTAGAAACTGGCAGAAAGGGCAGCAGCTGTTATGATGCAAAAGTACATATTTGCCTGAAGACTCTGGCTAGGAAACCATCAGAGAAATCCAGACTGATTCATGCTCTGCACCCTCCCCAGATGACTTCCGAGAGTCACGCCAGCCCTGCTGCCACAGCTGGAGCTGTGGTGGCTGCCCCAGGCCAGCTGCTGCCACCTGAGACACCGGGCTGGGACCACCCAGCTGCCTCCTCTGCCAGTGCAACACATCAGATAGATTTCTCTTTAATCAAAGTTCTGAAGAAAGATATTAAATGCTGGTTTAACTACAGCACCAACAGCTGAATCACAGCGGCTGAGCAAGCAAGCAGAGCCAGACAGTCCTGGTGCTGGGGAGCGCCAGGGGAGCAGGTGAAAGCAGGCAGGAATGCTCAGGGCTCCAGCACTGCACTGCCAAACCCACCCAGCCACACTCCCATGGCAGGGCCAGGAGAGAAATGCACATGGACTCCCTGTTTGCTACTGGGAGTAAAGCACGCCGAGCCTCATCTGTGTGACTTGATGCAGAACAAATCTCCTCGTTCCAGGGACAAGAGTCAGGGAAGTGGGAGAACAGGCTCTTCGAGACATGAAATCTTGGAAATGTGGACTGAAGTTTGAGCTTACAGAAGAAGACTGCATAAGTTGATTTACAATCTCTAAGCACCTCTCCCTCAGCCAGAGCTTCCCATTCACCCTCTTGAGGATAAGACAGAGAAATACTTCTCTGGGGGTTTTCTGAGGTTCCAATTCAGGTTTCCACATTTGCATGTGATATTAAATGAACGAAGTATGCTGCCTGAAGAAGCTTTCACCATCATATGTCCTGGTTTTGGCTGGGGTGGAGTTAGGTTTTTTTCCCCAGTAGCTGATACAGGGCTGTGCTTTGGATTTAGGATAAGACTAATGCTGATAATGCTCTGATGGTTTAGTTGTTGCTGAGCAGTGTTTACATTAAGTCAAGGACTTTTTCAGCGTCTCACCCCAAAATAACTTCCCCTAAAAAGTTCATAAATATGACAATTACCACAGATTGATGGGGTGGCTCAAATTTCCTAAGACTGGCAATTGTGGTTGCCACATCTCAACTCTCAGTGGAAGAGTTTCCCCCACTAGCCATATATCCCAGTATTCCATTGCTAGCAGCAATAACACTTTTGGGATCTTCTCCAAATTCTATCCAGCAATATTCTCAGACTAAGTGCCAGTCCCAGATAAATCAGTACCAATCAGCAGTACCTTCCTCCACTTCCAAATGGCTTGACTGTGCCCACAAGTCAGGACAGGAATTCTCAAATGAAAAGGCCAATCCATCAGGCTCTGGGATTTTGGGCAGCCCATCCTGGGATGGGACAGGCTTTTCTCTGCCAGGTGACACAGCAGATCATGGCCAGCATGGTCAGACCTCAGCTCCTGGGAGTGCAAACACCTTCATGGTGTGACTGGTTACTGTAAAAGGGGAAAAATGGGCTGCTCTGCAGAGAAATAGCAGCAAACCCTCCCTGAATGTTCTTCTCAGAAATGAATGAAGACTCCTTGGGAATATGTGGTTTGAGTAAAACCTGCTCCAGGGTGAGTTGCTCTGTTCTGCTGCGTGGCAGACTGACCTGCAGAGCTCTGTGTGTGACAGCAGCAGGGTGAGCAACGCCACACCAGAGCCAGAGGTGGATTTTTTGTCTATATGGTACTCCCAAGATATCCTCCTTCCCTTCAGGTCATGAACAGAGTTAGGCTGCTATTTTTCTGGGGGGTTGCAGTGTCTTTTTCCCTCCCAGTGCTTATAACAAGACTTCTATTCACAGTAATGCCACGAACTCCCTTACCCGGCCCTGAGGGAATGGCTGAGAGCATTCTGGTTGCTCGGCCAGACCACAGGCAAGAAAGCCATCAGCTGACAGTCCCAAACCCTCCAGCAGAGCCCTTGGAGTGGGATAGGACAGGGCCAAACACCAGCCCATGGGCACACGAAGGCCTGGGCAGCTGCTCTGCCCTCCCTGTCTGGTTTGCCCGTACAGCTGACACAGACCAGGGACCCCTGTGCACAGGGAATCACCTCTCCCACGGGAGGGCTGCAGCCCCAGCACTGGTGACAGAGGCCCTCGAGCCCAGAGGGGCTGAAAAGCTCTGCTTCTGTGCTTGGCTGTTTGAAGGGGCCCCTGGCACAGTGCCCTGGTGTCCTCCAGCCAGGGGAACTCCGTGCCCCACTGCTGCCCACATTTCCTCTCAGCAGGCTGCCCACTGCCCAAAGCAGCTGCTGGGGATTCACACTCTGAGGGTGCTACGTGCTGTTCCCACCCAACCACATCCCTCTGGGTTACAGGTGAATTGCATTAGGGAATCCAATGCATAATAAAGAAATGCGAGATATTTCCCTGCTTTTGTCTCCATCCTCCTTTCCAGCCTTGCATCAGCTTTTTCCTCCTCTCCTGCATTAACTTCAAACTGCCTCCCTCACCCTGAGAAGAACCCCGCAGCAATGCAATGTCTCCGGGCCCTCCAGCTTGAGGAGTTTACTGCCCACACTGGATTTATGCTGTGTTTGTTTATTCAATGGCCCAGTTAGGAAACTCAGAGTGGGATCTGTGCTTGGGATAGCCACAGATGTCAGGAAGACCTGCTGCAAGCACCTGGGCAATCTCTGGCCTCCAGACCAGTGCAGGGTCAGGCCACGCTGCACTGACAAGGAAAACAGGAGAACATCACTGCCCTTCTCTGTGAGAGAGATCACCCATTTCAGCAGGGCTGTGCACAGAGCTGGGCAACCAGCACCTGGCCTTGGGCCACTGGCAGCCAGTGGTTCCCAGCCCGGGGCTCTCCACAAGCTGGCATGCCATGGGCCTCAGCCCACAGGAACAGGCTCTGCCTCCTCAATTCCTACCTCCATGCTGTCAAAAGTGTGCCACAGAACTGTGGAATCACAGAAGAGTTGAGGTTGGAAGGGACCCTGCCATGGCAGGGACACCTTCCGTTATCCCAGGTTGCTCCAAGCCCTGTCCAAGCTGGCCTCAGACACTTCCAGGGATGGGGCAGACACAGTTGCTCTGGGAAAGCTGTGCCAGGGCCTCACCCATCTCTGAGTAAAGAATTTCTTCCTAACACCCCCTCTAAACCTTCAAGGATGCTGGCCCCACATCTCCAGCCTTTGTAACCAGTCCATAGTTTGTCACATCCAACTCACAGGCTTTGATAGCACTGACAGCCCTGCTCCTCCACTTTCTGTCCCTTATGTCACAACAAATTGTCTGGACACTGCAGGAAGCATTGAGGACACTTCTCTCAGTTTTATAGAAACAGAAATTTCTGTTCTGGGACTCTCTGGCTGAGTTAGCTTTGCTTTAAATGACACAGAGCAGCACACCCAACACAGAAAACAACAGAACCTGGCCCACAAGCATGAAAACTCAACATGAAACAAGGGTTCCATCAGCCTTCCCTGCTCTGGATTCAGGTGGTGGCCAGGCAGGCACAAGAAGAAGTTTCTCCTCTGGCTGGCAGCCAGCACTGAAGAAATGCCAAACCCGAGCACCTGGCTCCTGCCACACTCACACCAGCTCTGCTCCCACCTCCGTGGCCCACGACTTACTTTGATGCTATTCCGAAATCTCCTTCTCCCAGCTCCAAACCAAGACTTGAAATTATTAGAGGGAGTAATGCCTCTCAGGGCAGAATGCAAATTTAAAACACTTGTCCCAAATAACAGGAGGTAGTAATTAGGCTCCAGCACTCCAAAGCAGCATCCCTCAGCTACACCCTTTCCTGACTGCTCCGCTGATGTAGGACATGTGCCACGTGATGCCGTGAAAACCCAGGTTGCACAAGGATGATTTTCTTTATCTGTATAGAAATCAGCTCCCTGCTTTTAATTTTCTTCCTTCACTCTGTGCTCTGGTCTATGAGCTTTGCTCCCTGCTTGTTAAAACCTTTTGCTTCTTGTTGCTGTCCCTTACCCTGGTCCCACTGTTTTTTTCTTTTGTTTTATCTGCTCAAGGTGCCTGTTTCCTTAAATAGCTCTCTCTCTCTCTCTGTCTTATTCCTTCCTGCCTTTCCTTATCATCCTCTCTTTCTCACAGTTAACCAGAGTCTCCTTCCTCTTCCCTAGGCTTTCCTGTAAGGCCATTTGCATTCTTTCTCAATCACATCAAACAGGAGATTTCAATTTAGCAGCAATCAGGAAAACACCTCAGACATCCGCATGGCATCAGAGCCTCCTGCCACCTCTGTTCCCCAAATCCCCCTGAACTCTGGCTCCGTGAAGCAGGAGCTCAGCTTCACATGGCACCGAGGTGACAGAGTGTGTGAGGCACTGCCGTGCCCCGCTGCCACCGCGCCACTGCCAGAGCCACTGCCCTGCTCCGGGGACCGTGTCCTGGCTGACCAGAGCCACATCCTCCTGTGCATCTCTTCAGGCCAGCAAGGGCAGCTCTGCTGCTCCTGTGAGGCAAAAAATTGAAGTGAATGATGCTGACTGCCACAGGGTGAGGGCTGAGCTCACTCTCAAAAGGGATCAAATGCCAGAGGCAAAATAACTGGGACTCAGCTACCTTGCCCTGCTACTGCCCATGCCCTCGGGGAGGAGCAGAAAGCTAAAGAAGACAAGTCTTTACATGGCCTTTAGGAATTAGATATGTTCATTATAATCTGATTAAAATTCCTTACAAGTACACTTTAACGTTAGCTCCGGAATCAGGGAATGGTCGTGGATCTCCTCAAGCACAGGATTTGTGTTTAAGAAATTCTTTTGTTGTGGTAAATCCATGAAGAATGTGTCCAGTTGGGTTAGCACTGCCACAAGAGCCTCTGGGTCACTGCTCATCCCGACTGCCAGGTTAAAGATGGGCTGAGACTGAAATTCCAGGGAAAATAAGGCAACCTACAAATAAATGTTTTTTAAAAGGCCAATGGAAGCAAAATGAGTACAGGTTTGGTTTTTTTTTTTTTCACTCTCAAATTGTTTAAGGTAGAATTTGTAGGGGAAAACATCTCCAGCCCCTCTAAATGACTGTCTGCCAAAGATTCATGTACTGAGAAAGCAGAGGGGAAGGGAAGCAGCCTGGTGCCAATTACACCAAGCCGAGGCTCCAGGACTTTTTCTTCAGGGCAGCCAGAAAATTCATTGGAGTGATGTATCAATTGCCAGAATATTTTTGAATTTTTCTAATTCATCTGGAAGTTTACTTGCTCTGAGTATTGAGAGGCTTGTCTGCACTTTGGATCCTTCTGCAGCCACCAGGACAGCTTAAAAACGGCTTTGTTTTAAACTGGCAGCAGAGCTCTTGAGACATCCCCCACCAGGCATGGGGGCTCTGGACATGCCGTGAGCCTCGCAAAGCCGGGGCGGTGCTGCTACAGCAAAGGTGAGAACATCCCTGTCCTGAGGAGGGAATGTTCTCGGATGTTCTCTTCTCTTGAGGGAGATGGGCTGTGTCAGCCCTGTCCTGTGCTGGACCGTTCCCAAAAGGAGACGGGAGGGTGTGGGGGAGAGGGCTGGCTGCACACCGGAGCGAGGGGGAGCATGGTGCAGCGCTCGGGTCTCGGCTGCAGCTGCAGAGAGAGTTCTGGGGGAGGCTTGCTCCCACAGCCCCGGTGCATCCCGACTCCGGGACCAGCAGCCTCCTCCCAGCCAGCGCAGGGCTGATTTCACATCCTCCAGCCCGGCGCTGCTTCCCAAAAGCTGCGGCAGCTGCTGGCACGCAGTTACTACGGCGCTGCTTCCCGACGCGTGGCCACCCCGCTGCCCCATCCCTGCTCGTGGCTCGCTGCGTGGAGCGGCTGGAAGCCCCCGCGGCCGGAGGAAGGCGTTTGCCCGCTCCCCGGACCGGGACGAGCCCAGCGGCCGGGAGCGGGGCGCGCAGCCCCGGCAGGAAGCGCAGCGCACAGCGCGCTCTATTTTAATCCCGTCAAGGGTCTTCTCGGGAGCGAGGCAGAGCCCGGCTGTGCAGAGTTAAGAATGAATCCCTATTTTTAGCCTGTCCTGGGTGAGGTAAGTGCGCGTGAGTCAGACGCCGGCGTGGGATGTTGCATAAGCCGGGCCTGCGCCGCAGCTCCCGGCGCACGGGGGTGAGAGGAGGAGGATGGAGGGAGCCTTCCCTCGCCGCTTCCTGGCATTGTCATTTCAAGACAGACCCTTCACGGTATTTAAATGCAGGGTTCTTTCTTCCCTCCCCACCCTCCCCGAAAAAATTTAATTAGAAACAGCAGTAGGCTGGTTATGTAATGTGATTAATTGCAGCATTAGAGTGAAAAAATATAGGGCATACAGGTCTTAAAGATTCACATGCAAAGTCATGTGTGGGAGTGAGAGAGGCAAGGGTGAAACGCAAGACTTATCTGTTTGATTAGGTGCTTTTCACGGGGCACCGTGATTTATTCCCTGAGTAATTTCGTCGGAGGAAGCTGCAGATAGCTAAAGCAAAAAAAAATTTAAAAGGAGCAAATAAACATCCAGGAGACAACGAGCCAGAAGTGCTTTCACAGCACCTCTAAAGGTTAGTGTTGTACCTGGGAGCAGGATGTTCCCTCAGCTGCAGACCTGCCCCTTAAAGCACACACTCACACCAATAAAAAGGAGGTTTTCCCCTGACTCATGATGAAGGAGCTGCAGACACTGCAGCTTTCACTAAACTTTCACTATGCTGGAACGTTATTCCAGGGAACATGTGAAGCCTCAGATGAATTCTTTTCCCCTGCCTTTTGTGAGCCTCTCGGCAGGGGAGCCCCGGATTCCAGGCTGGCGTTCCCTCCCACCGGTGACCTCCAAGCACCCGTCGCTGAGGGCGCAGCGCTGGCGATGCTGCGCTGCCACGGCTGTTGATTAAATCCAGCCTAGTTCAATAATGGCAAGAAGTCAGCAGCGTGTTTGTTTGCTCCAGTGTCTACATGTCCATGGCTCCGCTGCAGAACAGCGGCTCTCGGGCTCCGAGTGAGCTCCTCTCCGCTCAGCTGAGCTCTGCCACGACTGAGGAAGCACCGCTGGCTGGATTTTAGCACTGCAGCTCTTCAGAGGGAAACGACTGCTGTTAATATTCATGCAAGGGGGGGAGATGAAAAGGCACCGAAGAAGGGAGCTCGTGGCAGGGTACCAAGGATGTCTCAGCAGGTTTTATCCTGTGCTCTTGCTGGGAAGAGGAGGGCTCACAGCCTGAGTGCAGCTGTTCTCACACCACAGATATTCTCCAGCATTGCCTTTATGCCAGCAACGCCTAAACTCAATTCTGAGGGTCCACTGAATCAAGTATTAATCTGAGGCAGCCTGAGCTCCCTCTGAAGTGAGCTCAGTCTAGTTCTAGAAAGCTTAATTCCTGGCAGCCTTAGCTGTAAAGCCATGGCTGGAAACACAAAAACCTCCAGACTTGTTCTCTCCTGAATAAAACCTTCATTTGTTACAGCTGTGCAATGATTTCAGAGGCTTCGGATTTGTCAAGCAGCTAAATGCCAAGATTAATTTAAAAACAGCTTTACAATTACCTTGAGTTTGCATCTTCTTTCTTGCTTTACTAATAAGCAAAACACTAAATGATTCATATTAGAAAAGAGATTTCAACAGTCTTCTCAGGGAGGCCAGGAGCTCACTCCAAGTGATAAATGCAGAAATTCCCTCCCATGAGGCTTCCAGTCCTAACTGGAGCCATAATGTGAGGGAGAGTGAATGGGCCAAGAAGTCCCAGGCCGTGAGCTGGGTTTGTGCAGCTACACAGCCTTGCAATATTCCTCAGCTGCTTTCCTGCCTTTCTAAAGCCTTCCTCTGCCTGCACATGACAGCCAAGCATGAAACACATCCCTGGAGTCAGCATTTGACTTCACCTGTCCCAATGCATGTGTTCCATGTCACTTGAGCACACTTCCTTCTGCAGAACCTATTTGGAGACAATTAGAGGGACAGATCCTGAAGATGCTGCTTTCCCTGGTGAAACTTTCCCTGGAACCATTTTCCTGTGGAAACTTTTTTCCTCTCTTAGAAACTGGACAAAGAAAATTTGTTCAGGTTTCTCAGTGCTAACTAAGTGCACAGTAAAATATCTCTTGAAGAAATCAAGATCAAAGCTTGCACAATTAGAGACAAACCAAAATCAAGGGCACCTTTACTGAAGCTCATTAAAAATATCCTTTGTACTGCTCTCCTGTGTGGCACCCAAAGTCTCTTGAATACTGTGGTCTAATGAGAATGCAGTGAGGGTTTTTTCCCTCCAGTATTTTTCTTTTCCATAGTTAGCAACTGTCATAGTTTAATTAAGGGATGTCACAGGCACGGAGCGCTGCCCCGAGATAATCAGACCCTGCTGGTAGATAACTGCTGAGGTGAAGACAAGCAGGAACAGCCACTGTGCAAGTGCCAAATCATCAAGGGAGGGCAAAGTTCAAAAATGGAACTGACAATCCTTCATTTATAGAGGTGGGAGATGCTTTTGCCAGCCTTTGTGAATGGGCCCCTCCACCCAGGTCTGCCTCACAACCCTTTCTGAGCTCTTGACTCCTCTCCGGCCTCTTTTTGCTCCCATGTTGTGCCTTGCAGGAAGATTCACTCTGAGGTATTCCTGGGTGTCTGCTGCTGGCACAGCATTTCCTTGGAGCAGCCACTGACATGGCCTAAGGAAGGATCCCAGCTCCCACCTGGACACCCCTTGGCTGTGAGCCCCGTGTAACCTCACTGAGAACTGACCCCCAGTCATTCAACTGCTACAAACACTCCTGCTGCCTTTAATTTAGTCTTTCAAAGCATGCACGTCTTTATTTGTTAATATTTACCAAAGCCCTTCCAGTCTTTGGCTCTTTGATTTTGCAACCTTTTATGATTCTCACTGGATGAAGTTTTCTTTTCCTGAGAAACAACCCAGCCCCAACCCAAGCAGCTGTGTGCTTCTCTCTCCTGCTGTTTGTGCTTGCTTTCATGGGAAGGTTGTCTCCCTCTCCTTTCCCTTTTCCACCCAGGTCATTATTGATCTGATCACTCCAGCAGCAGTTTTGTGCTAACAGCAGTCTCTGTGCTGTGCCCTCTGATGAATCCATGACCTGCTAACCATACTGATTTCTTGCTTGTTACCCTTGCCTGGATTCATTCACAGATCACACAACAGTTTTTTAGAGGGATGGTCCACACTTTATTTCACCAATTGCTTCTATTTCTCAACTTCTGTGGCACAACACCTTACAGGTTCCCCATCTCTTCAGAATTATCTTCCCATTATTGTACAGGTACTGTATTTCCAGCAAATATTTCCTTTTAATAGAAAATGTGCCCCAAAAATGGCATGCTGAATAAGTCCCTGAATAAGTTCATCATCACAAAGTGCTCTGAACATGGCTGGATGGGGCTCAGGTCCAGGCTCAATCCCTATTGCTGATGAGGAGCCCACCAGCCACACAGAAATAAAAGAAAACCTCTCTTTGGAATTATAACACCTCGTACAATTTTCTCATGGCACTGGGGACAATGCCAGCACGGGGCTACAGCATTTTCAGACTCCACAGGTCAAGCAAGATGGATAATTTTTCTTGGATCGTGGCTGATCCCTCACTGCATTATTAACAAGCAGCTGTATTTTGACCGGCTTTGATGTAAACTTTATCTGACCCAGTGGTGAGGTTCTCCAAGTGAGACCACCCCACAGAGGTCCTTGGGTGAGGGGTTCAGAAAGTAATTGTGAGTAACAAAGAGGAGCCAAATTAATTCCTTCACTCTGAAAAATGGTGTGTGTCTTCTGAGCCAGGAAACAAAAGGATTTCCATGGCATTCCCGTACAAAAGTATTAATGATTTCATTTCCGTGAAACCAGCTGCATAAAAAATTCTGTGGCTTTCCCAATAAACTGTGATAAAACCAAGCCCCCATACTGCTTAATTGCACTTATTAGCAAGCCAATTGTCTGTCACATTTATTTTGTTATGCGGGCAGTGTTTGTCAGAAGGAGCATGAGATTTTTAATCAAACTTGTAATAATCACCACAAGACAGATTTTTGAAGGGCACAACTTCACCCAAACAAGCACATTTATCATCACTGAGGACACAGAAGAGGTGGCTGTATCTTGGTATATGGAAACAGCTGGTTGTATAAAGATTTATTTCCTCCATCACTCCATCCTCACTCTGACTCTAATGCATTTGCAGACCTGCTTGATGGACCTTCGAGTGAGCCTGGGGCTCAGGTCCCTGCCCAGGTGAGGGGAGTCACAACGCACAGCACACAAATCATTGACAGACGCACGGATTTACGTGCTCAAAGACTGTCACGTTGCTTCTTTTCCAGCTGGGACAGCTGCATCTCTCTCTACCTGCTCCAGCAAACTTCAGCCCCACAGCTTTTCTCTGTCCAGAGAGCTGGTCCAGCACGGGCGTGCTCGGCGAGCACACGGCCGCGGGCAGAGGTCGCGGCAGCGCTGCCTCCCTGGCAGACGTGTTCCCAGTGGACTCTGGCCTCTCCTCGCTGCCACACCACCCCTGTCATTGCCCACAAGGTGCCCGGCACGAACATTTCCTAGGCTGCAGAAAGCACCGTGATTGAACTTTCCTTCCAGACGTTTATCTTAATAACCCACACACATCCTTAGCACGCCGCCCTGTTCTTGTTTGTTCCATGAATATTCCAGACGATCACAAAGGTTGTCCAACGCTCTCCACCATAAATCCTCTGTCTCAAGTTGATTACAACTTTGAAAAGGTTCACTGGCTCTCTCTGCCAAAGAAGCAAGGGGCCAGGGATATTTTATCCATGCTAAAATAATTCTAAAATAGTTTTTTGCGGAAAGGTCTGATGCCAACATGCCAACAAAACCTGGCAGTGGAGAAGGGTTAGTTCTGCCATCTTAACGATGAGGCCGTTGACTTGATAAGCTAAAGCTGATAAGCTTCTGAGAAGCTGCAGTTGTTGCATTTCTCAGCAGAGGTTTGATAGATGCTCCCAGCTGAATTCCCCGAGAATCTCATTGATGTGAGGCCCAGTGGGCTCTCCTCTGCAACTGCAGATGCTCTGGGCTCAGCCTGGAGCCTTCCAGCTGAAGATGGGATATTTAACTTCCTTGTTTTCCTAGGAATCTTTGAGGGTGGAAGCTGCCCCACTCAAACTAGGTGGTTTTTTTTCAGAAACTGGTAGAGAGCAGCAGGGTTGGAAGGGAGACTGAGGGCCAGGCAAGGATGTAAGCACAAGCAGCCCTGAGAGGGGAAGGCAGAGGAACAGGCTGAAGGACAGAGTCCTGATGGGCCCAAGCCCAATGTCTGGCAGTTCCCTTTCAGAGCTTCAACCAGATCCTAAATCTTCTAACTCCCGCTGCACTTCGACCATCTGCAAGTGTCCATGAAACCTTCTGGTCCTGTGCAAAAAGCTGTGAGAGCATGGCTGACTGCCCCAGAGCTGGCTTGGGGCATGTGGGTCTCTCACAGCCACAGGCAGCACCCCGAGTTACAAAGGTAAAGCAGAACACCGAGTCCTTGCTCGTTAAGAAACACCCTCCGCTCTTCTCACCGGCTAGACAGGGCTCTGTGCAAAAAGCAGGAGATGAATATCTAATAAGGCTTCTAATCCATGCCCAGAGATAAGCCAAATTAATTTTGCACAGGCATCTCTTTTCAGTCCCGGATTTGGCAGCCACAGAATTGGCCTTTGAGGAATGTTTCATGTCTGTGCTTTAATCATTTGGGGCTTCACTGTGCCAGCTGTGGTACAAGTGGGGACAATAATGACCAAGGAGACATTTATGGGTGGCAAAATAGACCCAGCAGCCACTTTTGTGTAGTAAAAAAAAGATCCAGGTGGGTACAAGTGGCAGGAGAACATTGAGGTACCACAGGTGGGTGAGGGATGGTCACTAATGACTCATGGGGGCAATTTAGAGATTGCATGGAGACCCCGGAGCAACCTTCCAGTATCTGAAATGGGCTACAAAGAAGCTGGAGAGGGATCCCACCATGACCTGTAGTGATAGGACAAGGAATAATGGGTACGAAACAAAAGAGGGAAAATTTAGTTTAGATATTACAAAGTACTTCCCTGGGATGGTGGGGAGGCCCTGGCACAGCTTCCCAGAGAAGCTGTGTCTGCCCCATCCCTGAAAGCGTCCAAGGCCAGGTTGGATGGGGCTTGGAGCAACCTGGGGTGGTGGGAGGTGTCCCTGCCCATGGCAGGGGGGCATGGACAGGATTTAAGGTCCCTTCTAACCCCTTAACATTCCATGATTCCGTGAATTTGGAAAGGACAGTGAGTGACCCTTGCGTGCAGCACAAGCAGCGAGGCAGCGCTGAGGACGCTCACACACACGCGTAGGTGCGAAGAAGGAAATGTCACNAGTGATAGGACAAGGAATAATGGGTACGAAACAAAAGAGGGAAAATTTAGTTTAGATATTACAAAGTACTTCCCTGGGATGGTGGGGAGGCCCTGGCACAGCTTCCCAGAGAAGCTGTGTCTGCCCCATCCCTGAAAGCGTCCAAGGCCAGGTTGGATGGGGCTTGGAGCAACCTGGGGTGGTGGGAGGTGTCCCTGCCCATGGCAGGGGGGCATGGACAGGATTTAAGGTCCCTTCTAACCCCTTAACATTCCATGATTCCGTGAATTTGGAAAGGACAGTGAGTGACCCTTGCGTGCAGCACAAGCAGCGAGGCAGCGCTGAGGACGCTCACACACACGCGTAGGTGCGAAGAAGGAAATGTCACGTTCATTTTACACCGCTTCCCACGCTCTTCCATCAGCAGGATCGCTGCCCGGGACAGGGGCCGGGACATCCACTGTGTCCCTGGGGAGCGGAATTCACACCATTTCTGAGGGAAGCTGAGGGGGGGTGAGGTGAGGGGTGAGCGGTGTGCAGTTCCCCGGGGCCGGGCCGGCTGTGAGGGCGCGTTCCCCGCGGCACGGTCCGTGAGGGGCGGGCGCTGTGTGACTGCCCCGGGGCCGGGCCGGCTGTGAGGGCGCGTTCCCCGCGGCACGGTCCGTGAGGGGCGGGCGCTGTGTGACTGCCCCGGGGCCGGGCCGGCTGTGAGGGCGCGTTCCCCGCGGCACGGTCCGTGAGGGGCGGGCGCTGTGTGACTGCCCCGGGGCCGGGCCGGCTGTGAGGGAGCGTTCCCCGCGGCACGGTCCGTGAGGGGCGGACCGGGCCGGCTGTGAGGGAGCGTTCCCCGCGGCACGGTCCGTGAGGGGCGGACCGGGC
>VZRH01005237.1:400117-550051 GCA_013397555.1 Urocynchramus pylzowi
CCGCCCGCCTTCCTGCCGCCCCCGCCGCCGCCTGGCAGCCGCCCCGCGGGGCTTTCCAGCGCCGGTGCCGCGCCCGGCACGGGGGGGCCAAAAGGCGAGAAAAGCCCCCAAACCCACGAGCTGCGCCAGCCGCGGGGGCCAGGACCGCCTTCGGCCGAGCCCCGTTAGGGGCTGGGGACGGACGGGGTGCAGGTAGCGGCTGCCGCGCATCACCGCCCGTCCCTTGAGCCGCCGCCAGCCGGGCTGTTCTCAGCCATTCTAAGATAAAATAAAAACACAGCACTGCTGGATTTTTATCAGCTAAACCCCGGGGCTGCCTCATGGGCAGGAATGTCACCCGCAGCCCCGAGAGTGATCCCGGGCTCCCGCGTAGCCGTGGACGCGCCCGCTGTGCCGGTCCCGCACAGCGCCAATGCCCGAATTCCCGAATTCCCGAATTCCCGGCCCCGCGGAGCGGCTCTGTGCCTTTGGAAATGTTGAGCTCACCTTTTGCTAAGCACATTCCCCGGGGATTTCGGGAGGTGCAGCAGGCATTTGAAATAGAAGAACATGTGAGACCTTGTTCTTTCCAAAAGGCCTAAGCATGCACTTGCATAATATTCAAGTGTTATCCCTGTAATTACATTAGGTTTTACTTTTCACAATATTAAAAAAAAAAAAAAAAGTTCAATCAGAACTTCACTTTGCAGAAACTAATATTTCTTCTTTAAACATTTTATAGATAATATTTGACTTTAAAAATGAAAAACACTGCTTCTCAGGCTGTTACCTCGCAGTTTATTATTTATCAGTGCAGAACTGCAGTTGCTTGGGATCTGGCTGATCCACTTGACTCAGGCTTGCAAGGACAATGTGATTTTCCAGATTTTGTTATGTTGGGACTTATATACCTGGAACCCAGTGGGCAATTTATGGCTGCAACGTCACGTCTGATGTGCCAGTGCCATTAGTGGCATTCTGGGCTGGTCTTAAATGCTTCATCTGCCCCAGTCAATGCACTATAGTGGTTCGGCAGAAAGTGGTAATTTAGCACAATCGATGTCTTGCTTCCTTGAAGAAAGAAACCTCTCAGGGTTTTTAATTCAACGTCTCCTAATCTGCTGGAGGTATTGTATTTCCCCAATATAATCCTGGAAAAAACAGTTGTTCTTAAATAAAATATGCTTAATATATAAGTGATACCTTAAGTAAAAGTTGAGCCCTGATAGGGCACAGAGAGACGTGATCTCTCTTTAAAACAATGTGAAATGCAGTCCAAATGTGTTCGTGTTTGTTCCAGTAATGAGGGAAAGGTGGTGGTGGTTAACAAGAACCAAGAGAAAAACCCCCGGCACAGTCATTTTTAAAGTCAAACAGAGGTCGTGCCAAGCCAAGAAGGAAAATGTTTTCTGCTGTATTTTCACATGACTTCGAGGGGATTGGAGAAGCTGCTGCTGCTGCCTTGCCCTGGCACCAGGAGCATCCGTGGGTTAAACCTGAGTGTTCCAGGGTGGGTGGCCTTGGCCAGCTGGATGCATGGAGAGGTCTAGGGTACATATATATATATATATATATATACACTCACCATTGAAAAATAAGTTGACTACAACACAGGGCTTCTTACATTAAAAGAAAAATTTTAAGTGCATCAACAAATGGTTACTGCAAGTACCAGTGACTTTCCCAAACACCTTTTTGTTTTATTGTACCAATTTTTCTACTCAGTGGCCACTTTTTATAGCAGGTGTATCTTGAGGAGGAGAAAGCTTTTTCTGTAGTGCAAGAGATGGCAAATCCAAATCCCAGCGGGGCTGGTGCAGAGAGGTGATGGTAGTGTGGAGAAACCTGGAACAATCTCTAACATCCCATGCCAGGAATCACCCTTCCCATCAAAAACGTGCAGAAGAGAAATTGATAGTACAGGAATGGAGAAGGTAAAAGAAGGTCTGTGAAATATTTGGCCATTTTGTATTTAAATCACTTCTCTGTAGCTTGTATGCAAAGTGCCAGCCCGATGCAAATCAACACTGCTGAGTCATGGCCAGAGTGGGGGAAAAAAGGTAATTTAAAGTGTGACCCGAGAACATCGTGAGGGAAAGAAAAATCTTTTGAGTTTGGAATTTGAGCCACTCCTTCATGACAGTCACAGTGTACAATTAGGGGACAGTATATCAAGATAAGAAATTCTTAAAACAACTTCTATCAAACATTCATAAAGCCCAAATTATTGCAAATATCAGGTAAGGAACTGCAAAAATATTTTTCATCTCAGCAGTTTTTCAACAGCTTAAAAAAGAAGGCTTCAACTTCTTAAAGTCAAAGGTATAGCAGAGTAGATGGGTAAAATTCTGAATAGCAGCTAAACCAGCTATCAGCTCTGGGGATATTTTATATAAAATAAGAATATATCAACGAAAAGGACATGATTTTCTTGGTCATTCTGGGTTAATATCTCTAAATATTTTGGGGTTCATTCTGCAGAGGTTCTGGTGCAAGGCTGCAGGGTTTATCTTAACCCTGTTTTTCCCAGCGCTGCGGATGCAGGGCGGTGCTGGAGGGAGTTTGTGGAGACACAGGGAGGGGGGAAAGCTGCTTTGCTACTGCAGCGAAACACCTGCAGCATTCCGTGCCGTTCCCCCTGCCCGTCGCTTTCCGGGAAGGGATCCTGGCGCAGGGCTCAGGGCAGGGGATGGATCTGGAGGGAGGGTTATCACTGTCCTGTGTCGCGCTGGTGCTCGCAGGAGGGGGGCAAAGTCCTCCTTGTCACTCTGGCGTCACTCGGGCATTTATCTTCAAAGGGCCCGTCCGCAGGGAGCTGTAACGGGGCGGAGGGAGAGAGGTGGGAACGAGGACTTCGGGCTGAGCCGTGGCTGCACCGGCAGCACTGCAACCCGCGGCACTGAACTTGGGGTGTTCAGGGGGCTTTGTCAGCTCCCTTGAAGTGTGTGAGGGTGCTGGCTCTCCGTCCCCAGCACAGCTCTTTGCTTGAATTCCCATCCCAGTTGTGCTGGTGGCTGAGGCTTAGAAACCTGTTAGAAGACAATTTTATCCCCGTTGTTTCCTACCAATCACATCCTTCCACTCTGGCATTTCCCTGCCTTTCCCTCTTAGTTTGGGTGAGGCCACCTGAGGAGAAGATCCCTGGCCAGAGTTTGGGCAACAGCTCTGCCTCTGAGTGGGTGTTACGAGAAAAACCCCTGAGCATTCAAATGAAGGACAAGAGCAACAGCTGTAGTAGAGTTTATATTTCAGTGATCATGGGACTTTGGGTCGTTTCCTATCTGTTTTTCAGTAACGTGTCTGGTGGTTATAAAATGAGCAGTATTTATCTGACCCGGGAGGCAGAGACATTACCTCATTGTCACGGGGTCAGTGGCAATTAGACTGCAAAGCCCAGCCAAGCAGTGCCGCTGGGTACAATAGTCTGTGGCAGGCTTAACCTTTACGGTCACCGCTGCTGCGGGGCACGGCATCAGAATAGCCAGAACAGAAATGCCCTTTCCTCCCCAAACCCCTCCCAGGCAGCTCACACACGCTCCTCCCTGTATATGCTAAAAGACTGCAATATATTAATTTAGGCAGGATGGATGGCTTAATGATTTATATCAGTCTCGATTTGGAGTTAAAAATTAAGTTCGTCCCCAAAAAGGTGTAGTAAGGACTGAGTGTAACGCTAGAGCAATAATTTTTAGACATCAGCCAGTTCGTGGTTACTGTAAATACAGTGTACAAAGGTGAGCAGCCAGGTCAGCAGCCGTGCCAGCGTCACCGGCCCAATTTAACCTGCACCTGGAGACAATGACAACGGCACCGGGGAGCAGCCAATACCCGCTGCTGCCCACCAGCAGCTGAGCCTGTGCTCGAGGGCATTCAGAACTGAAACCAGGTGCTTTCCCTCTCCGGAGGTGGCACCCTGATATTTCTGGTCTGTTCACACACAGTTGTACGTCACGCACAGCTCCTGTCTGTGGGTGACAGGCTCGAATCGCAAGCTAACCCCAGCTGTGAATTTAAGGGCCATTCACTTTCAGAGAGCACCTTGAACAGTCACCCCAGAGGAGGCACTGACTGAGGGATGCTGGTCACAGCTCCCCGGTGTTACTCACTAGTGCCTGCAAGGATTTGTCAGGGGTGGGCAGGATGCTGCGGGAATGCGCCGCAGGAGCAGGAGCCGTGCCTCGGCCTGGCCGCCTGCCACCAGGGCTTTCCTGCTCCCTGCAGTCACCCGATCCTCTGATTCACACTGTCTGCCCGGCCTGCTCCTGCACGAGTTCATGCACCACCTCTGGGCTCTTGGTTCAGGAAAATTGAGTGTTCAGCCTATTCGTTTTTTCACTATATAAAATGTGGGGCTTGGCACAGGCTGAGGTAACCCTGGTCTCCCAGAGAGACAAGCTGGGAGAGAGGGGAGGGGGCAGCCCTCTAGGTACTGTACAAGCATGTAATCTTCCCTCTTGCTTTACAATTCCAGTTACTCAGAATTAGGGCGAGGGTGTGGGTAAAGGAGCAAGATTTTCTCCTACAGCCATGTCAGACTGAGTGCTAGACCCACTGAAAGACCAGGAACTAGGCTTAGAAAAGGTCTGAAAAGCAAAAATCCAAGAGTTTGTTCTTACCTTGTAGGCACCAACTCAGAGTTTGGGGTCTCATTTCATGGACAGGCGATGGGGAGGAAAGGGTGGGTGTATATGGGAGGCAGGAAAGCCTCTGGCACAGGGATGTGGCCTCTGGTCAGCACTGAACATGCTTCCAGCTGCTTTTCTCCATGCTGGAATCACAGCTGGGAGCTCTGCCCAGGGCAAGGTGGGAAGCAAAGCACAGTATGCACTGGGCAGCAGCCTGGAAGAGCCAGGTAAAAGCTTTAACTAGCCAGTTGTCCCTGAGATAGGAGCTGCTTCATTCCTCCTTGGACACTAATTCCTTCAAACCCCTCCCAGGTGAGGGGATCCTGCAGCCCACAGCCTTTCTATCCATGCCTCCTCCAGGCAACAGCCAAGGATTTTTATTCACTCCACCCCTGCCCTGTGCATCTGTGCCAACTTTGAGGAGTTGGTACAGCATTCCCTTAATAAATGGATTGCTCTGTTTGGGGTGGTACAAGGTGGCTCCTTCTGGGCCATCCATTCATCCCAGACATCCTTTGCACTGATGCCCTTGGCTCTGTGCAGGAAATTTTCACAGGGCCAGGAAGAAACTTAGGAGCGGCCGTGATGGCACTGACATCAAAGGGCTATGAGGAACCTGCCTTTCCATCTCTTCCCAACATTTACATTGAGCAGGTTTTGGAGGCCACTGTTTCCTTCTATTCCTCCCACTTCCTAATTTTAGGGAAAAAAGGGAGCAAGCTCTGGTTGCCAACCACAAACACACACCTTTGGGAGAGAGGCTCCTGACGCAGCAGAGCAGGATGTCTGCGAGCACATTCAGGAGGAGCCCATCAGCAGCATTTCCCTGTGGATGACTCATCCCGCCCGGCCAGCCCTGCCTGTTTGAGGTTTTCCATAGTCCTAGTCCTGGCTTCTTCCAGACTTGGAGCAGCTGTAGGTTTGGGGGTGTCTCCAGGGTGAGTCTGGATTTCCATGCATTTTGGGTTTACATAGCTTAATTCTCTCATCAGCTCTAGATCTAAGTGGACACAATCCAGGTTGCTCTCTGCAGAAGTCTGCTGGATATTGAGGTGACCTTTTGTGCCAGAATGAGATTCACTGGCAGCAAAAATTCAAATTAAAGGCAATAAGTACATTTATCAGTAAAGGCAGTCAGTCACAGGGCCACATTGCAAAGTTCAACACCAAATTTAGCATCACATGGAGGTGTTCTTGATGATGTGGGGCAGTTTTCCCACCACTTTGGGGTTGGACACGGGGAGATACTCTGTGATTTGGGTCCTGCAGGTAGCTGTGCTACTGCACAACCACAAGTTGCACCAGGGAAGGTTTAGATTAGATGTTAGGGAAATTTTTTCACAGAAAAGGTTGTAAAGCATTAGAACATGCTGCCCAAGGAAGCGGAGGAGTCACCATCCCTGCAAGTGTCCCAAAAAAACTGTGGAAGTGACATTGAGGACACGGTTTAGTGGTGAACATGGTGGCAGGGCTGGGTTGACCATTGACTTGATGATCTTAAAGGTCTTTTCCAACCTTAACAATTCTGTGATTCTACTTGATTATAACGGTTCTTTGGTTTGTGAATAAGGAATGATCCTGTGATTAAATTGATGTGAAAACTCCCGTGGTGTGTAAATAGATGCAAGCTGCAGTTTTTAGCTCCTTTTGGGGTTGCTAACACCGAGGGGATAGAATTTTCTTCTTGGAATGTGATTGTACATGATGTTTGCACCCATCATTCATAAGGAAAAGTTTCTTACAGACTTAACAGATTGTGTTTCCATCTCTGCTGCGTAAAAACAGTGTTATGGACACAAGCGAAATGGAAATCATAACACAGCATCTCCACTATTTTAAGAGTCATATTGGAACACACGGAACAGAGATGGAATTCCACTCTCCTCACTGCCTTCAGATTTGGTGTTCTGTGTATTTACTTAGCGCTAGAAAAGGAAAGTGAAAACAAAGCCGTTGCCTCAATAAAGCCCAGGAACAGACTTTGCTCCTGCCCATTCCCTTGGGACCAGGCACCATTTCCAGGCAGTGGAAGGCCTCTGGGCAAGCAAGAGCTGCAAAGTCATTCCTGCGATGAGACAAGAAAGGGGGAAAAAAAGGCTGAGAGTCAGGGTGAGAAGAGCCAGCTGAGGAGAGCTACTGGGTGAGAAAGCCGAGAGACAGGTCTGAGGGATGATAGTGCTTCTGGAGGGAAGGGCTGCCTGGAAATGGGTCTGGCTGTTCCTGCTCCGTGGGGCTCCTGGGGAAGCACCTGCCTCGAGGCCATTTATCCAGCTGTCAGCATGTTCTCACACAGACTCTGGATGCATCCCAGCATTGGGAGTTCAGCTGCGCACAGGGTGCTTTTCCCATCTCCTGGTTATTGTTGAATTACAGGCTTTTTTCCTGTGTTGCGCTGGCTCAAACTGCTCCTCTTTCTCCCATGGAGACCTGAAAACAGGGAGAAGATTGGGCACTTCCACACCAGCAGTCAAGCTCTAAATCAATCAGATTTTCTGGGGTTTTTTGTTGTTTTCCTTTTTTTTTCCCCCCTATGAACTTCCCCATGCAATTCCAGCTGCATCTCCTGAGTAACTCTGATTCGGTCCAGAGTTATTCTTTAATTTTTTTCCTGACACAGTTTCAATTCCAAGTGTCCCCTCACACACATAACTGCAGCACAGAGCCAGGACTGGGCAGGCTGCTCTGATCCCAGTGTCCGGTGTGGCACCTCCTGCGTGCACGTCACAATTTCGGGGTGACTAAGCACATTGGCAGTGGTGTTCAGTGGCATCTCTAGAGCACTGCTCTATATTTGTCTTTCCTTCCTCTGTTTGTGTCGGTTTAACAGAAAAAAAGCGGGTCCAAGCTACGTGCTGACAAGACTTGGCGATTCTGGATGGCAGGAGGGGTACGAGGCTCAGCGCAGCGAGTACTGGAAAGATATTTGTCACTGCAGATTCTGCTTGTCATATGCAGAGATGACATGCAGATCTCCCTCTGACAGATTGATAGTCATTCCGAGATGCATCCACCCACAAAAACCACAGACATGCTGCTTGACTCAAATCTTGACTTTAACCACAACTTTGTGATGCAAAACTGGTGGAGTTTTTGGTACTTTTTGTTAAAAATGAAATCTTTATAGGGGTTTTCCAGCATCCTTGCTAGTTACTAAAAACAAACCAACATCAGCCTACTGGATGGGACAGCTCAGTTTACTCGTGGGTGGCTTTGACATTCAGCTCATTAACATGTTTAGTCTGAAAGAATGTTGGAAAGGTAGTAAATAAAAAATTGGATGGAGAAATACAGCATCTCTGCAGAAGTTACTCCTTATGTCGCAGTGACAATGCCAGTTTCACTTAGAAGGAATATTTGTCCTGATTCTACTCCAAATACGCACAGCTCGTCCCGAGCGAGCTCAAAGGCTGGTCAGTGTGTTTGTAGAAGTCAGTGCACCGTGCTGAGCGTAAAGGTTACGCTCTGTGCTGGTCGTGGCCAGGAAGTTCACAGCTTGGCACGGAACTTCCAGCACGGCGTGGGAGAACCTGGGCTCGCTGGCCCACAGCCAGGGAGTCTCCCAGGGAAAGAGGGAGCCACCCCAGTCCGTCAGCACGTGCTTTGTGTCCCCAGGTGGGGAAGGCACTTGACATGGAACTGGCTTTGGCTGTTCTGAGCTGGGGTGGCTCCACAGGCATCCCCCGGGACCTCCTGTGCACTCCTGCCACAAGCTCTGGGATGGCCCCTATGGAGCAGGGACGTTGGACCAGGTGATCCCTTCCCACCTGACCCATTCTGGGATCGGATGTGCGCCTGGAATTGCAGCCAGTGGGTCTGCAGAGCACAGAGAACACACATGGCAGTGCCTTCAGCTGCTTATGTTGGAAATGGGAAAGGGAAAGCACTCCAAATAAGTTTCTCTTGTTCGGAAACACAATGGGCAATTTAAAACCCCTATTAGGCATGTGTGTAGGAGCGTTTCCCATCTGGGGAGACCAGGGGGATTGCTGTGGAGCTGTATTATGACTTCCCTGATATCAATCAAGCCCCCATTATGTAACGAGGTCTCCATCACGCGCGCCCCAGCGCGAGGCCCCGCCGCGAGCACCGAGGCTGCAATCCCGGCTCCTTTGTCCTGCCCTCCGCCAATTTGCTGCAAAATTGAGGATGAGGCTTGAATTTGCCATTGTGGCGGCGCTGGGGCCGTGGCTTTGCTTTCAGAGCAGTTATTTGCATTGCCTTGATTAGCATGTCACCTGCTTCATTAGTGGAGAAAAGGCTCCTCCACGCACTCAGCCAGTCATGCAAATTGAGGAATGCACGGAGATCCTTCCCCTCTAGGACTTTCCATTATTAGCAAAATTGGTAGATTCGGTTCGTTCCTTCCTCTTCAGAAGGTCACTTTTGATTTCCACCTCCAAATGGAAGTTCTTCTTTAAGAGACAAAGTAATCGTGGTCCCAAACTTTTAACATCCAGCAGTCCTGCTTAATGAAACCTGATGCCAAAGGAAAACCCAGGTGTGTGCAGGGCAGGTGGAACCTCCCTGGTTTCAATCTAATCCTTAAACCAACAGCCATGTGTCTGTCACCCAATCATTAATTTTACTGGATGTCAGCGATGTGTTTTTAGAGCCAAAAAGCTCCCTCCTGTGCAGAACCTAAGCTTACATTACAGACGCCTTTCCCAGGTTTTGGAGGATTTTTTTCACTTTAGAGTCCAGTAATTGTGAATAAAGCTTTTTGTGATGTCAGAGATAATCAGTTTTTGTGGAAAAGAGTACCCCAAATGGGGAAATTAAACAGATCCCTCACACAGCTTTTCTCTGAGATCAGGAAGTTGCCATGGGGCACCAGATCTCAGTCCAGAATGGGAAAGTCCTGACACAGATTTGACCTCAGAAGCTGCAGGGACAGAATCACCACCAGCCCCAGCAGGGTTTTCACCATTCCCTGTCTTTGCTGGCACAGCCACCATGGGCAGAGGAGCTCAGCCAGAAAGAAAAATTTTAAAATGCTTAGAAAACCCAAGAGTGAATGAAGAAAAAAGGAAAAATGTGATGGTCACGCATGAAATGTCACTACAGAAATGACTGTGCAGACATCAATGACCTGTTCGTGGGCTGAGGGGAGGAACAGAGTCACCTTCCCCTGCTGACCAGCTGACACAGCCTCCGCTCAGGCTGGGGACACAGTGTGACCTCCTGAGCCACCTCTGCCACTCCTGGAGCCACCCACCTGCCCTGCACCACTGCATCCCCACTGCTGGGCCGGGGGCTGTGCTCTGCTTCTCTTGCTGCAGCTGCACCCGAGGGAGAGACCCTCCCTTTTTGCACCTCCCCGCAGCCCCTGGGAAGGCAGAGCCGCGGCGAGAGGCCCGGGTTCCGCCCCGCTGGTTCCACGCGGATCGCAGAGCGGAGCAGGGCTGTGCCAGTGCCGAGGCACTCGGCCGTTCTGCCTTTTTAAGGTAAAGATGAAGCAACACGGCACATCCTCAGGGGTGCCCTCTCAGGCTGGCCTCCGCCGCCTCCCTCTCACCTGACTGGCAGAGGCTCCGGGAAGCCTGACAAATTTGTGTGTCTGCTGATCCCTGGATGGCAGGAGGGCAAGGAGTGAGTCAGGTACGAGTCTCTGCTGCTCAGGGAAAACGAAATCCTGCTCCTCCACCGCGCCACGCCGGCGGCAGCCGCAGCGCCGCGCTCCCTCTGCACACACCTTGCTGCACAGGGGAAGACAGATTTGCCAGGAGATATTTATGGAAATACATGTGATTAAGGAGTCACAATCTCACCGATAAATCTGGCTGGGAGACTGCTGGTCAGGCTGCCCTCCTTCCTCCCTCCCCCTCGGGCGCCCTCCCGCTGAGCTCTCCTGATGACCTGAGCTAGGGGCACGCACCCACCTCAGACAGTTGTGTGCACTTCCCAGATTAAAGATGATTAATTGTACCAGGTAGTTCCTGCTACATCTTAATCAAATACACATAATCAGCAACGCTCCTGTGCGCACGATACTTGGAGCTGGAGGGGTTTTTAACTCTCACATGCTGCAATGACAGCCACAAACCTAAACTATCAGTGGGGAGAGTGTGAAGTATCCCCACCCAGAGTGACCACAGGTGAAGCTCCCTGGGTGCCAGTGCCTCTCACTGCTCGAGGAGGGGCATGCTCTGGTTTTAAAAAAATCAACCTCTGCCCCTCTGGGCACTGGGGAAAGTCCCATCCTTGCCTGCCAGGCCCCTGTGACACAGCATCCCAGGATACATGGGTGTGAAAGAACTGCCACACACAACCTTGGGGGGGACACAAACCACCAGCAGCCTCTGACCATAGAGTATTTTGCATCATTTATTTAAATACCTATATTTATGCATTTACAAATTTTCATAGCTCTTTCTGTAGCTTTTTTTCTTTTTTTTTTTTCTTTTGTAGACAGTATTGCAGAGAAGTCAGCTTCTGTAAAATGAGGTCCATGTATAAAACTATGCAGCGGATTGGAGGAAAAAAAACCAACCAAACAACAACCCGACAAGTTTCCTTTCACACTCTGGAGAATCAGAAACCAAAGAAAGTGACCGAATGAAAGGGGGCAGGGAGAGGAAGGGGTGGGACAGAGCAGCCTCAAACCAGTGGCTCTCACACAAGCATTACACACATCAGTGCTCAGCTACAGGACACGTTTCAGTCGGTGCAGTGCCTGTTTGCTAAAGCTTTAGCAGGCACGTAGGTCTCTAATGAAAAAATAGAAGGAGAGGATCCTACACACTGAGAATGCAAAGCCTGGACAGCCTCGGCTCGGTCCTGGGAGACTGCACCGACTCGCCAGCAGGGCATCCTCATTCCAAACTTCATTTTGCATAAAAAGTTCCCTTTAAGAAATCTTAGCATTTAAAAAACCCGGTGTCTGAGCTCTTCTAGCCTCAGTACTCTAAAGAAATCTCTTGAAAAATACCTCCTGCTTTCCTCACTCGGAAGCTTCAAAATAATGTTTTGCTTTAATCGATACCAATTGAACAGCTCACGGAGTCCCAGCATCATCCCTGGGAGGAAGAGGCAACAAATATGGCATTGCAAGATATTTACACACATGGTACAAAAATGTCCAAGGGTATGAAAAAATCACCAGTTACACAATTTTGCAGCAGCCTCATTTACACCTGTAATTTTATACCATTTATTACATTGTACTAACACACCAGATCCAAAGATGTGCACTCCCTTTAGGACATTCAGGAGTTCCAAATATATTGTGATTGCATAATTCATATTGCACAATTGTATAAAAACATAAATACTAGCTATTCTATTCTTTTTTTTTTTTAAATACAAAATACATGTCACATAGTCAAATAATCTTTTCAAGTGCAATTCAGGTGCTCTCTCTTAAGTCCTTCCAAGGAAAAGGCAATTTTGATAGTTTTGGCACAAAGTTTAACCTCTGTCCCGTGCCAACAGTTCTAATCACAATCCACACGCCCCCAGCTCGATAAGAGTAGCAGTCATATACATCTAAGTATAAAACCAGGGTATTTACAGGATGCACAGAAGGTTCAGGGAGCAGCCTCCGGGCTGGGGATGTTGGGGGTGTCCCGGAGGGGCCGTGACCCCCCAGCTCAGGCTGGTTGCTGCTGCAGGTTCACATTCATGGGCGGGGGGTGTCCAAGGAGACCGATGCGCTGCTTCTGCTTCCTCTGCTCTGTCATCTGGAAAATTAACAAGTTTGCTCATTAGGCCTCGGCGCTTCCTGTGCGTCAGCTGGCCCAAGGGCCTGCCGTGCCTGGCGCTCGCCGCGGAGCACCGGCTCCAGCCAGCGCCCGCTCCCGGGGCAGGGGCTGGCTGCAGGCCTGGCACGGCCACCAGCCCAGCCCGCCTGTGTGCCCGGGACAGCCCGGCAGAGCCCGGCAGCCAGCGGGAAGCGGAGCGGGGAGCAGCCTGCAGAAACCTCCCCTGTCAGGAATTCTCTGTAACCCGTCCAGCAGAGGGGGCGGAAAAGGGGCGAGCCCGGCAGGCAGGCTGGGAATACCCTTGCCTTTGCTGGAAAACACTGAGCACTCCCCGCTCTCATCCCGAGTGAGCCAGCAGCCCTCCCCATCTGCCAAGGCAGGACTTAACCACCTCGCTGCCACACACCCCGAACTTCGGCGTCCCCCATCTGCTTCCCACTCATTAAATAACGTTCTCCTGATCGGTGAACCGTGCACGGAAAATGGATCACTGTTATTCCTGATATGAGAAATGGCCACAATCCAACGGCTCCACTCTGCTCTTTTAAAACTGTGGGAGGTTTCTGACAAGTTACATAAGCCATGTAAGGAATGATCCGGCTGGGCAGGGTCTGGGAGCGAGCAGCTGGATCCCACAGCTGGATCCCACAGCTCCCACTGCACTGTGGCTGCAGAGGAGCTGACACATGGGATGGCTCACAGGGAACGCCAGGACAGCGCCTCATCCCTGCCCCACCGAGGGCACCTGGGCTCCCCCAAGAGCCCCCACACCCTCAGGGCCCAGCACACCATGGCACGTGATCCACACTCCCATCCTGCTCCTTCCAGCTACAGCCACCATTTAACTTCTCCAGTTTTTGCTGTTTAGTGACAAAGGCCAGTCAGTGTCACTGCTTGTGGGAGCAACCCCAGCAGAAGGGAGGTGGCGTGTACATGTTTGGTTCGTTTGTAACACACTTGGGATCAGGGAATTGGTAAAGTTGGAAAAGACCTCCAAGATCAAATCCAACAGTCAACCCAGCCCCACCACCCTGCTCACCACTAAACCCCTTGAGTGTGCCTGTTCAGAACCCCAGTTCCAGGGCTGATGGGGTTTCCCAGCTGGGACAGGGTGTCCTGGTGCCCGGCCAGTGGCTGACCTCGGGTCTGGGGTTCTCTGTAGGGAATGGGATTGCTCCAAACAGGCAGTGCTGGACAGTCTCCCAAGGTCCCTCTGCTGCACACCCCCCACCTCACCGTGTGCCAGTGGCACTCCTTAAACCACCAGGAAAAGGGCTGGAACACCAGCATTCCTCTTGAAACCGTAACTAACCTTGACCTCAGGCCAGCACCTTGCTCACTGCCGGGCCCCAGGGGAGGCAGAGCTGCTGTGTTCTCTTTCCCCAGGGCTGACTGCAGCTCCCGAGGCCAGGGCACACCTCCTGCTCCCCTGCACAGCTGCTGGAATTCTCTCCACAAACAGCTCCTAACACTTCACAGGGAATGGGAGCAGGAGGAGAGGGGTCCTCTCAAAGCTCTCTGAGCACACACACAACCCACTCCCTGCTGAACCTGAATGTTAAACTGCTGCTAAGATAACCCACGAGTGGAAATGCAGAGGCCACAAGGACTTGGTTTAAAAATGCCCCTTTACATTAATTATCTTCACTGAGCAAACCGAGGCACAATTTCACACTGCCAATAAACTGATTCAGAGGACGCGTGGAATAAAAATGAAAAGAAAGAGGAATAATGAAAAGGGACTGTAGGAGATATTTTTCAGGCTGTGTAGAAAAGGGATTGTGCACCCTGGTGCAGGTGTTTGTAGAAGATGTGGCTTTAAAAAAAGGAAGAATAAAGCAACCAACCATAAATAAGTGGGAGAAATGCAATTTTAGTGTCAATGCAAAACATTATTAATCCTGCACTATGCTTAATGCTTGTGTGGAGGGCACAGGGCTGCAGGAGGGAGCAACTTATTGCCATCACATTTACTGGAGAGTGAATCTCCTGCAAAAGCTTTCCAGTGACAGCACACCTGGGCTAACAGGCCATAAAAGCCATGCACAGCAAATCCCCAGGGAGCTGCCAGGCCCTGGAATTGTGACAGGACCCAAACACTGCCCAAGGGGCCCGGGGCTCAGCTGAGCCAGGCTGGGCTCCCCAGTAACGCCTGGGCCTGACAGAGGCAGCCTGGCTCCAAGGGTTATGGTGAGCTGGAGTCACCTCCAGGAACAGGGCACCAGCTGGGGCAGGAGCAGGGTCCCCACTGGGCACCTGCCTGTGCCCTGTCACCCTGAGTCACACCTGGAGCCCAGGGGGGCTGTCCCCAGCCAGGCCCAGCCCCAGGAGCGATGCTCACACTCTGGGAAGGATTTCTGGGTGATTACATCTAATCCCCTGCTGCTGCAGACAATTATGGTGTAATCTTTTCACACAGAATTAAAGTGATCAGGATTTTAATGGCTCTTGGTGCACTTTGGGGAAGCAGGCAGGCTGGAACTCGGCTTCTAATAATTAGAGTCTCCAGAAACCTAACGAGCTTGAAGAGCAAATGAATGAGAGGCTTTCCCTTTATTTAATTACAAGAAAATAAATACAAATAAAAATTCCCTGAGTTAGTTCCTTTCCTGGAGACAGTTCCTGATCAGGAGGAGGGATATACTGGCTTTGTCACATAACTGGAGCATCCTGCATCTTCAGCAGGGCTCTCAATAATGGTACTTAGGGGAATTCCTAAAAGCTATCACCACACTAATGAAGTTGGTTTCCTCTCTTGCTTTTACAGTCAAATAGCTCTCTAAAAGCTAAACCCTTCATTCTTATTTTCACAAAGAGCAAGGAGAGGTTTTAGTGCATGGTCAGCCAAGAGGGCTGCAAGCTTCAGAAAGAAATGTGTCGTGAGGCTGTGGCCGGTGGGGAGGCTCCTGAGCCCGCAGAGCACTTGGAGAGAGAGAGCCTTCAGCAGGGACACACGGGACACACGGGGCAGGATTATTGTTTCCAGGCAAAACAGCCAAACCACTGCCCAGAATTAAAGCCCAGACAAAAGAGCAACTGCCTCTGCCCTCCATCCTCAGAGCAACTGGAGCAAGGGGCTCTGTGGCACCGTGCCTGAGAACTAATTACAGCCCGGGGCAGCGAGGCTGTCAGCTCCCAGTCCCCCACATTAATCCCTTCCTTGCCTCCACAGGGGGCTCGGGACAGGGCCCAGCTCCAGCCCAAGTGCAGAGCGTGATCGGAAGGCAGGAGCTGATCTCAGGCAGTGCTGGCTGCCAGGGCCTCCTGACAGGGGAGTGCTTCATGCAGACACCCAGCCAGCCCAGCAGAGGTGGGCAGCAGGGATGCCACTGGAGCTGGGAGAGGAACTGACCCAGAGCTGCTGGGCCACTCCTGCCCCAGGCAGCTCCATCCACCACCCGGGTGCAAGTCAGCAATTAATCTTACCCAGTGCCAATACCTACATCAATTCACTAATTGAACCATCTGGCTCAGGTTATTAATGCACAGAGATAAGCAGCCACCACAAACAGCTCCTGCCAGCACAGGCAGCAGTGCTTTCCCTCCAGTCAGGCTGGAATCCCCAGGGACAACACCAGCTGAAGCCCTGCTGCCTCTATCTTTCACAAAGCCATGGCTGGGGCTGGGCTGGGCACCAGCCCCACGATGCCCTCGAGCCCAGCCAAGGCAGAAGCCACCCAGCTCTTGCTGCAGAGAAGCTGCTGCACCAGAAAAACCCTGCGAGGTCTGTGGAGCTCTCGCTGGTTCACAGCAGCAGCAGCAGAGCGTGGTGCAGTGCAAACCCTCCTGGGGATGTGTGAGCTGCAGGCTGAGGGTGGCAGCAGCCAAATCACATCTGCACAGCAGCACAGCCGCAGCTCGGAGGGACCAGCACCACCAGTAACCACTCGAGTGTTTCTCCAGTTTCTCGGTGGGTTTTGAGGTGCACACGGTGACACAGCCCTTGTGTCAGTGTCACACCCTCTGGCTGACAGGATCGCGCTCTGCTCTTCGGGTTAAAACCCCAAACAACAACACCACCACCACCACAGGCTCCCTGCACCAGCCTGGACTGATTCAAGTTAACTCTGGGGGTTTTTTTAACACAAGTTTTCCCTTTCTGATGTGGCCACTTTCGAACTCGCCACTGGGTCAGCACCAGGCAGGTCGGCTGGAGCACGGGGCTCTGGAGGGACATCTGCTTTGTTCACTTCTTTCCTAAGCACCAGTTCCTCTGGGAAGCTCCCCCTGGGGCCTGGAGAAGCCGTGGAGCTGCAGAGCCCCAGCTGCAGGAGGGGCTGGCAGGAGCCTGCGCTGCCCACGGCGCTGCGTGCCCGCTCCTTACCTGATCCTTGAGCTCTGAGAGCTGCCCAGAGAGGTTGGTCACGAGCTTCATGGTGGACTCCAACTTCTCCTGCAGGTTCCTCAGCTCGTTCTGCTCTCCCTCCGAGTCGCTGCTGACCAGTGACATGGCCCTCATGCGGGGGAACCAGTCCAGGTTTCTCTCCTGAGGATCACACAGCAGGGCACAATTAGTGTTTGCCACGTGAAAACCTGCCCCAGAGCACAGGAGACAGAGCTCTTCAGCCAGGGACATTCCTCGGATGCAGCAGCTCCGTACTTATCTCTAGTTATCTGCAGTTATCTGCATTTGCATCTCACTGGAAAGTTTGCAAAGTGCCAGCCCGAGGCACCGCTGGGAATTGGGGCTGCTCAGTGCTGGAGTTTCCTCCCCAGCTACTCACTGCCCCCAGCCCTTGCTCCCTCACATACACCTCAGGAGAAATGCACAAACACTGGACATTAACCCAGATTTCACGTCTGGACAAGCATTTCCCAGTGCTAGAAATCCACTGCCACCTCACAATCTTTTAATTTGTGTTTGAGGAAGATTTTCTGCTTTTTTTGGTCAAGCAAAGCTTGGCTGTGCTCTCTGATAAAAGAAACCAAGTTCTGGAAATTCTTCCATAGCTGAAATACTTCCTTTTTAATGAAAAATAAAATCATATTTTGACTGTCTGGTTCAGCTAAAATGAGGGACAGACACGTTACAATGCACTGCCTGCAGAGTTTTCCTTCAGCCATAGGAACTCCCTCATAGTCCATGTTTAAGTTACAGTCAGGAATGTCACTGGACACAGGAATGTCACTGGACACACACTCAGCCTGAGGAGCTGTACAGAGTCACACAGGCACTCGTGTACTCGCCAGAGATGTTAAAAATAAAGGCAGGAGCGGAACAGAAAGCCACAAAAGAGGAGGAGGGGTGCACCCCACGTCCTGACACCTTACAGTTCAACATCAAACTGGTTTCCCATCCAGTCTGGTTCTCCTCCCACGCTGGAGATATGCTCTGAAATGGAAGCTGAACTCAGGCTGGCAGAGATAAGGGGGTGTGTGCTCTCACAGGTGACACAGCTGGGGAGGTTTGGACACACCAGGCACGGTGATGGGTGACTGCATTAACACCAAGGGATGCTGTTAATCAAAAATCAATCAACACTGCTGATTAGCAGTGACCAAAGCTCACCCCACTGGCTGGCCAGCTCTTCTCTGGGCTCCCAGCTTGTTTCTGCAGCACTGCAAACTCCTGGCTTTTTGTCGTTCCCTGCCTAAATCTCCAGCTCCAACCCCTTCCCTCCATGCTCCCCCTCATTCCCAGGAGCATCCATCCTGCTTAACCAGGGCTGTGCACCTCTACAGAGAGCTCCAGTCACATCCTCTCTGCAATTCAGATACCATGCCAAGACTCATCAGCTTAAATTAGCTGCTTCTGATGTGCCTGGAGTTTCCTTTTGCCAGGATGAGAAGGCAGAAAGCAGGCCCTTTCCCATGCAGGCACCACAGCATTCCCACGTGATGCAGAACTGCCAGGAAGGCTGTTTGCTCCTGATCTCTGTTTACAGGGCAGATGGTTTCTGCTAATAAAAGGGAAAAAAAATAAATCTATGTACAAAAAAAATATGCCTTTACCAAGACAAGTGCCAAAATATTTTGGACTTTAGGAAACGCCAGTCCCACAATTAAGGTTTAATAGCAGGAACAGGCAGCACTGCACTGTGTTCTTCCAGCTGTAGTAAAAGCCTCATTAGGGAGGAGGGGGCAGCTCAACATTTGTGCTCAGGTCCAGCATCTCCCACCCAGGGAAAACCAACTACACCAACTGCACTTCCCCCTGTTCCTCCAGGGAAGAAACAAGGGCAGAGGACGAGGAAAATTAGACTAAAATGCAATTTATATTATAAACCTCAGGCCCATGTCCTGAGGTTTCTAGGCAGACACAAGAGCCCTGAAGCTCCTGCCTGCCCCTTTCTTGCTCCAGAAATATTTTCCTTGTTCCCAAAAATGTTTGTAAGGCCATCCCCAGAGTGTTCCCAGGCCCCATAATTGAGAAGGATGAAAGGGATGAGGGAAGCACCGACTTTCCCTACCTGCAGTGTTTCATAACAAATACCCCAAGCACTTTCCAACATTACTCTGCAATTTAAGCCAGCGCTGCAGCTGCTGCAGAGGCTGTGACTTGATGGTTCCAGGCCTGGAAGGTGAAATCAAACAGCACCCACAGCTTCTGCAGCCTCCTCAGAGCTCCCAAACTCACTGCGTTTCTGAAAGCCCCAGCCCTCAAAGTCAGTAAATCTTGGCTTTGATTTGAACAAAACCAACAAAGCACCTCTAGCTCTCATGTCAAGGTTGAAAGAGTAAAACCAAACCATGCTTCACGTGCACTGCACAGGCTGAGGCAGGGGAAGGCTGAGGACCAGGAGCCACAGCCCCCTGGGTGTCTGAGCTGGGGGCCAGGGCTCACGGCTCAGCTGGACCTGGCAATGCCCTGCTAAGTGCTGACCCACCTGGAAAGGGTAAAGGGAATTCCCTGTGCAGGGACAGCCTCAGGGAGGGAGCTGGACATCCCCTGCCCACCCAGAGTGGGCTGCACTGCTCTGCCTCCCCACTCCCCCAGCTGCTTAGCACCACCCAAACCCAGCATTTATCTGCACGTGTCCAACTGCCACCCGGCAAGAAACAAGGGGTGTCCACCCAAGCAGGCTGGGAAAGCACAGGGAGAGAGGTGCAGATAAATCCCCTGGATTTACCCCTGCAGGCAGTGCAGGCACCAGGTAATGCTGCCTGGCTGGTGCTGGGACTCTCCAGGACACAGCTCTGCCTTCTGCACACACTCCTCATCCTGGATTTCACTGGAAACCTTGAGCCTGTTCTTCAGCCTCCCCCAGCCCCGCAGAGAGGAGCTGGATGTGACCAGGCTGCTGACACACAGCCTGTCCCTGTCCCTGCTGGGCGTGTGGGGGTGTTTTCTTTCAAATAAATAAATATTTAAGCAGAGCCAGCACCAACGGAACGGAGCAGGAATGCTGAAAGGTCAGGGGATGGTGATCCTGCTGGGCCAGCCTGGCTCCCAGCACTGCCACTCAGGGGTCAATAAAAGATTTATATCTCCATGATCCAGTTTCTGCTGAACTTCAGCTCAGCCCTGGGGTGCCTCTGAAGATACGGCCTCACATCCATCTTGGGGCTCTGGAGGTGCTTCAGGGGCACTGAGTGAGCCTGGACAGGGGAGGCTGCCCGGGCTCCTGGGCAGCTGCTGGCACCCACAGACCTATGCCCTTTGCACCCTCTGCCCTGGGATCCCGGGGTGCCCCCAGCTCCTAATTCCCAGGATCCCAGGGTGCCCCCAGCTCCCCATTCCCAGGATCCCAGGGTGCACTCTGCTCCTCTTCCCAGGATCCCGGGGTGCCCCAGCTCCTCATTCCCAGGATCCCGGGGTGCCCCCAGCTCCCCATTCCTAAGATCCCAGGGTGCACTCTGCTCCTCTTCCCAGGATCCCGGGGTGCCCCCAGCTCCCTCTTCCCAGGACCCCAGGGTACCCCCAGCTCCCCATTCCCAGGATCCTGGGGTACACTCTGCTTCTCTTCCCAGGATCCCGGGGTGCCCCCAGCTCCCCATTCCCAAGATCCTGGGGTAAACTCTGCTCCTCTTCCCAGGATCCCGTGGTGCCCCAGCTCCCCATTCCCAGGATCCCGGGGTGCCCCCAGCTCCCCATTCCCAGGATCCTGGGGTACACTCTGCTCCCCATTCCCAGGATCCCGGGGTGCCCTCAGCTCCCCATTCCCAGGATCCCGGGGTACACTCTGCTTCTCTTCCCGGGGTGCCCCAGCTCCTGTTCCCAGCACAGGCACAGTCCCCGCGCTGCAGCAGCCGGAGCCAGCGCAGCCGCTGCCGGAAGCCGGCTGACCACAAGGGCTGGGTTTCGGGTTGCAGCTCTTTTCTAGGTAAAGTTGGAAAAGTCCCTGTTGTAAGGCAAGCCCCAGCGAGTGTCAGCAGGGGTGGGGGTGCTGCCCATCCCCGCTGGAAAGGCAGAGGAAGCGCGGATGTGAGCGCTGCACACGCCGCTCATTCTGAGAAGCGCCGGCTCCTCCCGGCTTCTGCCGAAGAGCTGGTTCTGAGAAAGGCTGAGAGGCGACCTCAGCACCAGCTGTGCCAGGAGAGGCATCAGCTCTGCTCCTCCTGGGCAAGGGACGGCAGCTCACGGCAGGGAGAGGGGCTCTGCTCGCCCCGAGGACTCACCACTCCTCTCCAGGGTCCCCATGTGCCCTGTGCCTCAGAGTTACAGGGTGCTGAAGGGCTAATTCCACCCTCTCCAAAATAAATCCCTACAGCTACCATCAAAGGGCTGCCCAGCAGCATCATTCACAGAATCACAGAATTATTTTGCTTGGAAGAAACCTCCAAGATCACCAAGTCCAAGCTGTGCCCCATCCCCACCTTGTCACCCAGCCCAGAGCACTGAGTGCCACGTCCAGTTGTTTCTTGAACACAAGCAGGGAAAAGCAGCAGCAGCAAATTTCAGTTTCTGTCATTGGAAGTTAAAAATCAGACCCACACAGCTACAAAAGAGTTCTGTGAAGCACTCTGAAAATGCATCTGTTTGTTTGTGGTGAGATGGGACTCCTCTTGGGTCTTTCTTGAGCTTCCTGGAAAAATCCCCACATCAGGTTCTCTCTCTGCTGCAAAGGGCTCACCATCACTTCTTCCACACCCAGCTGCACTTCTCCCCTCCCTAAAAACCAGCACTTGATGGAGTCTCCCCCCCTCCACACTCAGAACATCCTCAACTCCTCACATGCCCCGTGTTGTTCCACAGGAGGTCGACAACACAAGGTTTAGGGTGCAACAACCTCCTTTTCCCTGTTAAATACCCAAGTGGCACTTGGGCTGGCACAGAGCAGGGCACCTGGAACACAGACACCATTCCCAAAGGTGCAGGATGACCATGGCCCTACACCCCTGAGACAGCTCTGCTGTGGGTGACTCCCTGGAGCCCAGCCAACACCACCCAGCCCGATGCACCGTGGGGATCGGGGCTCCTGCTGGCCACGTCCTGCCTCCCGAGAGGACAAGGCCACCTCCCCACACCAGCCTCCTCGGGGCTGTTTGGATCCCACTGAAATAGGGCACCTTACGCCTCCACAGCTGGGCAGGACAAGCAATTCCCCAGCAGAGGCCGAGCTCCACGGCTGTGGCAGTGGCTGCTGTCACCCACATCCTCTTGCACAAGGTCCGGCGGGGTCAGGGCGGTGACTCAGGGCCGGCCTCGCCCCAGCCCGGGGCCACCTCCTCGGCTCACTGGCCCCAGGGGCTTTCTGCTCCCAGCCCTTTGTGTTCCCAGTGCGTCACCCCACGGTTTCCAGGCAGGAGCCTTCCCCCTCTCCCAGGGCGCTGGCGCTGCTCCAGGAGCAGGACACGGCACCCACCCTGGCAGCTGCTTGGGATCCACCCAAACCCAGTTATGCAAACCTCCCATTCCCCAGAACTGGCCCCAAGCCTTTCCTTCTGCTTTCATCCACCCAGGCCTTCTTCATACACACGCTCAGCCCAAGGGAAACCTCTGCCTGGTCAGCTGGGATGCCAACCTGAGATTCCCAGCATGGATACCAGGTGGTCTATCAGGGAAAATCAAGCACTGGGTCGGAAGGGATCTTAAAGCTCATCTTGTCCCACCCCCTGCCATGGCAGGGACACCCTCCACTGTCCCAGGCTGCTCCAAGCCCCGTCCAACCTGGCCTTGGGCACTGCCAGGGATGGGGAAGCCACAGCTGCTCCGGGCACCCTGTGCCAGGGCTGGGGAAGATGAGGTTGGCCATTCCTTTCTCCCAGTGCAGCTCCTGGTTTGCACCAAGGGTGGAACAAGTTCCTCCCCTAAAGCTCAGCCCGTGCCTATGACACAGTGTTTCCAGCAGCCCAGGGCCTGCTGCCAAACACTCTGGGCTCTTCCAAGCCTCTGCCATGATTTCTTGTTTAACCCTGTAATTATATTGGCTAACTCTGGCCAGCTATCTCAAGATGCAGCTTGTTGGGAAGTTACCACCAAACAAAGCACTGTCAGCTCCAGGTCACATCCTGACCTCCTTGGTCTTCCTCCTCCTCCTCTCCCAGCCTGTACCAGTATCACAGTGACTGGTAGCCCCAAAACCCCAATTTCCTCATCTGTAACCGAGTCATTTGCACAGGCTGCTCACTCCTGTGTCTGCAGCTGGTTTGCTCAATATTGATATGACAAATCTCTCCTATTTGACTCTGCCTGCACTACAGGATTTCCAGGCACAAATGACAGATGAACATAACTACGTTTCCAACACTTTCTCAGACTGCAATTTCACGTACATATGTCTTTCACCAGTGCTGGAATCATTAAGGGCCTTTTGGAATGCTTGGGTTGGAAGTATCCTGGTCTGCCCTTGTCATTCCTGGGGTGCTGCAGTGCAAAGCCAGTCTTGGCCATCTCCAGCTGAACTGGGTTTCACGGAGAGCCCGGGACACGGCCACTCCTCAAAGCCATCACCACTGGTGAGTGCCACGTTCCTGCTGGGTTTCATGGCACTGTGACTGTCCCTGCTGGATAACTCCTTGGGAAAGGGTTCAAGCCACACTTGCACTTCTGAAAGGATGCAATTTAAAAGAAACATTTTCCTTCACAGGACAGAGCTTACCAAGGACACCAAGGAAAAAGCCCAATAATACACTGAAATCCCCAGGTTTCTACACAGAGGTTAGCTAAGGTACAAAAGGAAATCTACAGCCTTCATTCCTGTTCCAAATTCCTTTAAGGATACCTGTGCCATCTCTCCTATTTGTAAATGGTTCCTTTTCAATGACAACACAACCCAGATTTGGAACTCCGTGCCCTCGATCCGGACATGGGAGCTTGGGCAACCGTGACACCTCTGCCTCATTTCTGTCATAAAGGCTGCTAATGACACAGATCCTGCCTGGATCCAAAACAGGGAGCTGCAGGGAACTGCAGGAGCTGGCTGGGAAGCTCCATGCTAACAACTTTTCCAAAGCAGCCTCTGTTTTTTAATGAGCACATCTGCATGCACAAGCCCTGAGAGCCGTGGCTCGTACCCACGCTGCTCGAGGTGCAGAGCAGGGGATGCAGGAGTGGGGCATGCAAATATTTGTCTGTGCTGTGACAGCCATGCAGCTGCCTGCAGACAGCTTAGGAATGCACACAAACCCGGGTGCCTGTGTGGTTTTCTCCTCAGCGAGCTGCAGAGTGAGAGATTTTACATATTCTAAATGCCTGCACACAGCTGGCTGTGGCAGAGCCCTGCCAAGGCCCCGGTGACAGCTGAGCTGGCAGGGCTGCTGTGCTGCCCAGGCTGCCACAGCAACTGCAGGCAAAGGCCAGAACTCCAGGAGGAATTCTCAAGGCAGGATGGGAAGATAAGACATTCAAATGAACTAATCTGCAGGGAGTTGCACGGAGTTCACATGAGTCATCTGGGTGTGGATGTCAATGTCTGGCCAAGGCGATAAGTGGATCCCCCCACCTCCCACACACAGGGTGTTATTCAGACATCACCTGATCTTCCTGGTGACTGCAGAGCCTCCAGAACCGGGGCCTTTGTTCCTGGGAATCACGGGAGGCACCCTCAGCATCCTTCCCATGAAGCCTGCTCCAAGCAGGGAGCCAGCCCCTCTGCCTGCAGTGCCCCTCTGCAGGATGGGGCAGACACATCCCTGCTCTGGCCAGGAGAGCTGGGCAAACACCAGGAGCTGAAGATCACCTCTGCCACCAAGAGAAGTCTCATCACACCCACAGCACTGTCTGTGCCACTCAAGTGGTATTAAGGAGGTGGCTCAGGGATGCACCAAGGCATCTTGGTGGCCAAGGGCAGCTGCTCCACGCCAAGCTGCTGAAATCCATTTGCCATCTCCTGGCACCCACGAGGCTGCCAGGGCAGGGGCAGCAGGGCAGCAGTGGGGTGTGCACAGCCTCAGCTTCCCCCTCCCCACCCCTGCAGCCCCACTCCCTGAGCATCTCCAGCACAGATTCCTGAGATACCCCGAGTTTTACATCATCTGTGGCAGCAGGCACACGCTCCCCTGGCTGATGAAAGGGAATATTATCCCTGTTTACAGCGGCAGGAATTCCAGCCTCTATCAGCAGCCTGGACCTGCAGCTACAAGCCCAGGGCAGCCTGGCCCTGCACAGGACTCAACCAAACCAGTCCAGATCCCAGAGCCACCAACAGCCCCAAACTGGTCCCAGGACAGGGCCATGGGAGGGGAGTGACAGTGCTGGAAGTTGAGTCACAGCAGCACTGTCAGAACAGTTAACAGATTTTATTTTACAGAATCCCAGACTGGTTTGGGTTGGAAGGGACCTTAAAGCTCATATCATTGGGCAGGGACACCTCCCACTAGCCCAGGCTGCTCAGGTCAGATCACTGCTGGGTTTTGTTAATTTTGATTTTTTGATCAGCCTTCAGTGCCCTAAACTCAACTCTATTTCCAAGTGTACCTGTTGACTTCTTTCCTTATGATGTGCTTGAACTTAATGAGTTTCTGTCTGTGAAGAAATATAAAATTCACTAAGGGATTGTAGTTAATACTTGATTTTCAAGGCTACAATTTCTTTTAATGTGGGGCCAGGATTGTGAAGGGTGCAGGATGAATGCTATGGGCCAGATCCAGCTCTGCCATACCCAATACAGAGGGAACACTCAAAACTGCCTTTTTACACACATTTTTTTCAGACAAGAAAGCATCAAAATTCAAGATCACTCTTAAAGGTGCTTGAATATTCACTAACTGCATAAATGAAATTGTCCAGGATTCTTTTGATACCATAGTGCTTAAAATATCTTTAAAGCACTGCACAAACAGCACTAGAAGCAGCTCACAAACTGACAGTGGATATAATTTAAGTGTCCCAAATTCTTTAATTTTTTTTCTTGGCTGTTCTGTAGCGTTGGAACAACCCACAAATACCAAATGGCAAAGCCAATTTTTAAAATTGTATTTTCTTAATTTTTTTTCCTCCATTTACCGAGGGGCAGAAATCCAAGAGTATTCTGAAGGCATTTTGTTGGGAGTCAGAGCACAGGTGAAGCATTTGAGGTGTGCTCTGCCATCACAGTGGGACTTGGAGCACATGATGCTTCCTACCCCACCTCCTAAAAATGGGTACAGGCAGCAGCTGAACGCTGGTCCCACGCACAGCCCGGGGAGGACGTGCCCCATCTCTGTCACTATCCAAGATGCTACAGTGCCACCTTCAGTCTGAAACACGGGAGGAAAATCCCTTTAAAAGCCAGCCATGCCCCAAGGAGGCTTCCCAGGAGAGGCTGGTGGCTGCCACACGAACCAGAAGGCAGCACCTCCACAGTGAATCTCTGCCTTGGCACTCATGGAATTAATTTAATTTAAAGCTTTCCTTGGTTTGTCCCTCTGATTCATGGGATTTTGCCCAGAGGGACTGAGGGTGGGGAGTCCCCATCCCCTGCAAGGCCAGGCTGGACACTGGGTGGGATTTAGGGTCCCTCCCAACCCAAACCAATCTGGAATTCTAGGAGCACAGAAAGCTTGAGGAACAGATGAACCAGGCCCCACCCAAATTATCCCTAAAAACACCTTAAATGGGAAAAAAAAAACAACTTCTGGCTCCTACAGCAGGATTTAAAACAGGTCTGGTAGAGAAACAGATTCATCATGTTTTACACCCAGACTTTAGGGCAGAAAAGGAAGTTCTAATGTTAAAGGACACTGGGAAGAAATTGATTTTCAGAGTAAGCTTTGCCAAATGGCTGCTCAGGAATGGACTGCAGAGGACTCCAGAGTCAGGGCACAGCAGAGCACTGAGGTGAAATCCACATTTCCTGCCTATTCCACACTCCTGCAGTTACACCCCACATTCATCAGCCCTCACTGAGACCTGCTCTCAGATCTTCATTTAAAACTGGCTCATGAAATGCAAAACCCCACCAACTACAGACACACTCCAAACCTCTACCTAGAGCACATGGTTACATAAAATTGCATCTGCATGAGACACTCTGGCTATGCATAATTTATCCCTACTCCCATCCACACACAGTAATTAGCCCTTGCTGACACTTAATGAATGGGAGTTCTCATAGAAGTTCTCCAGTTTTTGTGCTTCATGCAAACATATTCAGTGACTAATTTTTGGTTCTTATCTAATTCAAACCGTTCATCTGAAATAATGAATTGGTTGCCAATTGAAACTTTTTTTAAACTGGTTTTAACAACAACAAAAACACAGCAAAAAAAATCATCTTTTAGAAGCAAAAGCACAACACAATATTGTCTTTTAGAAGCAAAAACCCTTCAGAAGTGCAGTGCTTCCTCCTGAAGTCATGCGTGCTGTGGGGGGATAAAGGAAGGGAGCAAAATAATCAGCCAGACTGGAAAGCAGCAGTGATGCACTTGTTATCTCACTGTGCTAATCCTCCATCAGGTGACTGCTCACAAGATTTCTTTAAGCCCTCATTACTGAGGCAGAAATCCAGAAGTAGGACGGGCACTTTGGTGACCCCAGAATAGCCCGTTTGACCTGGGCGAGGGCTCGGGGGGCTGACAGAGCCACCCCGAGGGAGCTGGCACCTCACAGCAGATGTGCAGGGAGGGGAGGCAGCAGAGTGCTCTGCTCTAAAGAAATCACACTGAAATTCTATAAATCAAACAGCTTTTGCTCCCCAGCCAAAAGACACAAATTAGTGACTGGGCTTCGGATGTAATTCCAGGAGCTCTGAACCTGCAGCTTGGCAGAGATGAGGCTTTTAATTCTCTCATTAAAAGCCCTTCCAATTGAGTAGACATTAATTGTAGTTTTTCACAATAATAAGCTCAAATCATATGACAACAAATCCTCCAAGTCAGTTGGAGATATTTATACCAGGACAGGTTATAACCTGTTGGTTGTGCTTCAGACACTTCCACCAGCTTGAAAATGCTCTCCCTAAATGTGAATTTAAGGCAGAAGAGCTCCTCTTCCCCTGATCCAGGCCATGGGGAGTACCTGGCTGTCACCACTCACTGTCACCTACTCCAGCACACACACAGAGGGCTCAGGAGGCTGGGAAGTCACAGGTACATTTAGAGAATAAATTAAATACAATACAGAGCACTGTGCCCAATATTCCACTGGATTGGTCTAATCTAGGAAAAAAAAAAAGGCAAAACTCCAAACTCACCTTGATCATTTCTGCCACATAACTCTCTGGTCCTGTGTATTCTGTGGAATCTTTGACTTTCACTAAGACAATAAAGCACAAATAGTGCCACATGTTGTGCTCTTCCTTGATGTGCTCTTCAAAGGTCACTGTCTTGTTGTCGAACTTATCTCTCTCCAAACCTGCAGAGGACACAGGGAGAGCCCTGAGTGTTTGCCAGCTGGGGACCAGGAAAATCAGCTCTAGGACAAAACTGATTTCTAAAGTCTGCTGCACTTCTGCAAGTCACAGTCATGCTGGAATGGACACTGAGTATTGGGATAAAATGTGACAAACACCCAGGAAGAGAGGGAGGAAGAGAAGGAAAGAGAGAAGGAAAGAGAGAGAGAAGGAAAGAGAGAGAGAAGGAAAGAGAGAGAGAAGGAAAGAGAGAGAGAAGGAAAGAGAGAGAGAAGGAAAGAGAGAGAGAAGGAAAGAGAGAGAGAAGGAAAGAGAGAGAGAAGGAAAGAGAGAGAGAAGGAAAGAGAGAGAGAAGGAAAGAGAGAGAGAAGGAAAGAGAGAGAGAAGGAAAGAGAGAGAGAAGGAAAGAGAGAGAGAAGGAAAGAGAGAGAGAAGGAAAGAGAGAGAGAAGGAAAGAGAGAGAGAAGGAAAGAGAGAGAGAAGGAAAGAGAGAGAGAAGGAAAGAGAGAGAGAAGGAAAGAGAGAGAGAAGGAAAGAGAGAGAGAAGGAAAGAGAGAGAGAAGGAAAGAGAGAGAGAAGGAAAGAGAGAGAGAAGGAAAGAGAGAGAGAAGGAAAGAGAGAGAGAAGGAAAGAGAGAGAGAAGGAAAGAGAGAGAGAAGGAAAGAGAGAGAGAAGGAAAGAGAGAGAGAAGGAAAGAGAGAGAGAAGGAAAGAGAGAGAGAAGGAAAGAGAGAGAGAAGGAAAGAGAGAGAGAAGGAAAGAGAGAGAGAAGGAAAGAGAGAGAGAAGGAAAGAGAGAGAGAAGGAAAGAGAGAGAGAAGGAAAGAGAGAAGGAAAAGGAAAAAAGATCAGAGAAGAAAGAGAAGAAGAAGAGGAAGAAGAGAAGGAAGAGAAGGAGTAAAGTGTAACAAGTACTGCTTATATTTATTATACATAACAGAATAAAATTGGTTAAAAAAGGCAACAGCCCTGTAGCAAGCAGTTAGTTGGATTTCATAACACATCTCCTATTTTTGGGCAAACTGATAGCAAAAGCAACGTTTGCTTTGCAGCAAATTTCCAAAGGTTATCCTGTCAGGCTGGGTGTTATGCAACATGGCAGGACCATGTCAGTCAACCACAGCACCTCCACTCCCAACCTCCTGCTGGGAAAAGCTTCCACAGGCACGCTTGGAAAAAATGACTGCTCATAAAAATCTCTCCTGTTCCCGTAGGAAACTGTTCTTCGAGGCAGAGGAGAGGCAAGAACTGAAGTCTTGAGGAAAAATGGTATCCTGAGCATTCCCCATCTGTTCCTGCTGCCAAGCTGCAGTGCACGTGGTGCCCAGGAACATGAACTGGCTGAGGAATGCAAGGAGGAACAGCCAGCAATTCAAGGCTTTTTTCCTCTGAGTTTGCAGCCTTCCCTGGCTCACCCAGAGTAACCCCTTCTTGTTAAGTGTGTCTCCACACTTACCACAAATGAAGCAAGTTGTTTTTAAAATTTCTTCTTTCTTCTGTTTTTCGCTCCTTAAATCAGCAAAGGTGTCAATGATCACCCCAAAAATCAGGTTCAGGACAATGATGATGACCATGAAGAAGAACAACAGATCATAGATCACTCTAGCAGCAAAGAGAGGCTCCTGCAAGATACATTTTGGAATTATTAACAGCCCAATTAGGTACACATCTCACCCTTATTACCACCCTGCCCCACACCCCTTTGCCTGAGATTCTCCACTGCTGATGCTCTCCAAGGAGAACTCACAATTCACAACATTAAATGAAACTAAAAATGCAAAGATCACTGAAAGAAAAGCCAAACTAGCCAGCTGCCCGTGTGGGATCTCTGCAGAGCTGCTCTTCCTGTGTCCAAGATTTTGGACTTCTCTCACTTTCACAAGATAAAAAAACAACTCTCACACACTGAAATTTGTTCTCACCCCTCCCTGTAGCCCATCCAAGTTATATCCTTATATTAATCTGCAGTATATCAACAGAGGATCAGTGTGGGCCATAAAGGTTTTAACTGGAATTTAATTATCATTAATTGCATTTAACAGCCATGTAAATGAACACTAAGGTAGACTTTTCAGTACACATTCCACATTTATTGCAAGCCTGAATATCCAAAATATCCAAACCCCATTTTCACAATCATCCTGCCAGTCAAGTGCCAAACTTATTATTAAGAATTAAGTAACTTTAAAGGCTAAGTTTTAGAAGAAAACTCTGAAATGTCAGGTAAAACAAAAAAGCACTGCCCCCAGTGTGGCTTTGGGAGTGACAGCCTGAGCCTCAGATCACAGAACCACTGCAGAATGGTAGAATGGGTGGGAAGGGACCTTGTAGATCATCCAGTGCCACCCCTGCCCTGGCAGGGACACCTCCCACTGTCCCAGGTGCTCCCAGCCCCAGTGTCCAGCCTGGCCTTGGGCACTGCCAGGGATCCAGCTGCTCTGGGCACCCTGTGCCAGGGCTGCCCACCCTCCCAGGGAACAATTCCTTCCTAAATGATGGACACAAAAGCTTAAGCAGCAGCCAGAGGAGGAGCCAGAGGGGTGTTATGGAAAATTCCTGCTGCTTAGCCTGGTCCTCACTCTGATGACAGCTCCAAACCACACCATCCTTCCTCCCCCACACTCCCATCAGCCTAGCCTGGTCCCTGTCCTCTCATCCCTCCCATCTGACACATTACCTCTCCCTAGGGATGCTCCCACAAGAGCTCGTGCCACCGGCATCCGCCAGCCACCAGAGCCTTTCCCTGAGCCACCTCACGCTCCTCCCTCCCTGATCCGCACTCGTGTCCTTCCTTCAGCTCCTCAGCTCCCAGCTCAGACTCTTGGCTGCCCCACTGCTGCTCTCCTGGGCCCACTCTGGGCTCCCAGAGCCACGAAGGCCCGTGAGGAGCGGCGGGCGCTCGGTGCGACCCCGGGACGTCACCCCGGGCGCAGCGCGGCCCTGCCCGTGCTCGGAGCGGCGCACTCGCGCTCTCCCCAGCAAAGCAGGTCCCAGCCCTGCTCAGCAGCACTCCTCCACCCCCAGCCATGGTAATTTACCTCTTTGGAAGGTTTCCTGAGCACATCACCTACTCCACCCCCGCTCCTGAGCCCGTGACTCAGAACAGTAACAATGCACATCAGCAGCGTCTCGCACGTATGCTCCTTGTTCTCTTCCTCCATCTCCTCAGTGATCAGCTCTGGGAACACAGCAAGCAAAGACACGTTTCAGTGCCAAGATTAGCTCTAAATCCTCCTCTCCATTCTTTGCTGGGTATGCTCTCTCCCCCCTCAGACTGCCAGCCTGTGTTGCAAATCCCTGTGGGTTCATTCCCCAAATAATCACAGAACAGAGTGGGTTGGGGGGACCTCTGCAGATCATCCATCCGAGCCCTGCCCAGGCAGGGTCACCTGGAGCAGGGACACAGAACACATCCAGGTGGGTTTGGGATGTCTCCAGAAAGGGAAACTCCACCATTCTCTGGGCAGCTGCTCCAGGGTTCTGCCCCCTCCATGGAAAGAAACTCTTCCTCACGTTGATGCAAAACCTGTTTTAGTTTGTGGCCACTGCTCCTTGTCCTGTCACTTGGAACCACTGGGAAGGATCTGAAACCATTCTCTGACATCCCCTGGGGATAGTGTATGGATTGATGGGATCCCCTCTCAGTCTTCCTTGGACTAAACAGGCCTGAACAGTCTCTCCCCATGAGGGAGATGCTCCAGACCCCTCCTCATCCGTGGCCTCCCTTGGACCCTCTCCAGAGCCCCCCTGGGAGCAGATCTCCTCCCTGCCCTCCTCTCCCCACCATCAGTTTCCTTCTGTGCCTGAACTGCTGCCTGTGACTCGGTGAAATCTCTTTCCATCCCTGCTTGCAGGCACAGCTCAGCTCACCAGATGCCTGTTTATACAGAACCCGAGCTTTTTGACAGCTCAGAGGACAAAGTGTTGCCTCTTCCACTCTCCCCTGGTGCCTGACAGATTGCACAGCCTTTGGGCTGCACTCAAAATGGCAACTTCCACTCGGAGCTTTCAAATGGCTAAAAGATCACTGCTTGTGGAAACAGCATTCTGCTAGAAAAGCAACACACCTCTTCTGACCTTCTCTTCGCTCGGCTCGAGGCTCCAGCTTCACTGCTTCGCTTGCAAAGCTGCTAAAACCCCCTCCCTAACCTCACACACTCCCCTGTACCCACTAAACATCTCCCGACTTTCATTTCATCACAAAAATGCTCATGAGCAGATCCCACCTTCCCACAGCCAGCCCTGGAGAGGCCCCAGCCCCTGTGCCACCCTGAAACAACCTAAACCCGAGAGCAGTGGCCAAATATGGGGCACCATGAACATCCCTGACCGCACAAGACCCCGGCATCATGCTGATTATTTGTGATACAAAAACATCCCTGAGCTTTCCTTCCTGCAGCCAGCGAGAAGGAGCTGAAAGAAGCAGCTTTTCCTGCAGCAAGGCAGGAATTTTACTTTCTCAGAGTAAAGTAAAATGATGCAAAATTATGCTCCCCTGAGCAAAGCAGAGCCCTCTCCTCCTGTGAGCAGGGGCTGGTGGCCATCGGTGACCTTTGATGGCCAGGCAAGAGCTGCCCTTCCCAGAGCAACTGGGATGTTCTGTCTGCCCCTCCCAGCCAGCACCGTAAATCTCCCACATGGAAATTGCATTTTCTAGAAATAAAACTGAAATATTTCAACACCCAGGTAATATCTCACTTTCTTCATCTCCAAGCCCCCCAAACCTACCCTCGTCTACTTAATCCATCGAGACTTCCTGCCACGATGTTAAAACAGTTTCCTTAGTTTGAGACAGAACAATGCTGCCAATAAACCATATTTCACAGGGCATTATCCTCTGAGATCACATTTAATAGCCTCATGTTTTAAAATAATAAACTTTGCAAAGAGGCAAACTGCATCTCTTCCTTCTGCAATTGATGCAGAAAATTAAAGAGTATGGCAGTGTTTTATGAAGTCTGGTTTAGTTGTAAGTTTCTCTGCTTTAGTCACTTCATGTAACAGATGTTATTTATGCTGCTGGCCTAAAGTGATCCTATTTCAAGTTAATTTTGTGATAGCTTTGTTCTCAAATTTATTGCAGAGGATTTTCTAAAGAAGTTATTTTAATTGGAGGTGATCAACTAAAAAAAGAGTGAAAACTCAGGGTGTGAGTTAGGAATCCCAGAGTGGTACTCACGGTCGGAGGGGATGACGGAGGAGCAGTTCTCACTGCTCCCTGCCTTGCACACATCTGAGTAGAGGAACTCGCCAGTCATGGTCTCACCCGGCTCTGTGCGATCTGAAACCACAAAATGCTGCCTCAAAGGATGCTTTAGCACCTTGCAAGGGGACTCCTCAGGTATCAGGGTTCCCCACCATACTCAGTGTGCAATTACAAGGCATTTAGAGCAGTATCTTACCCTACAGATTTTAGAAGGGCACAGTTACTTCCTGATTTACACATTTCATGGTTTTAAATTCAACCACAAAAGCTTTTTTATTCCACAGAATCCCAGATTCACCGAGGTTGGAAAAGACCTCCAAGATTCTTCATCTACTGGCTGATGCCCCACCTTGTCCCCAGCCCAGAGCACTGAGTGCCACATCCTTGGACACCTCCAGGGATGGGCACCCCAAACCTCCCTGGGCAGCCCCTTCCAAGGCCTGAGCACCCTTTCCATGGAGGAATTCCTCCTGCTGTCCCACCTGGCCACCCCTGGCACAGCTGGAGCCCCTCCCCTTGTCCTCTCCATGCCTTGGGGAACGAGAGCCAACACAACCCAGGGCAACGAGCTGCTGGCACCGACCTGGCAGCAGGGTCTCGTTGGGGAGCTTGTCCACCTCCAGGATGAAGTCATCCTTGAAGAAGAGGTAGCCCACGATGGAGAACAGGTAGACCAGGATGAGGGCCAGCACGGCCGTGAGGATGATGGAGCGCCCGTTGCGGGTGACGCTCTTGATGACGTTGAGCAGCGTCTCCTCCCGGTACACCAGGTCAAAGAGCTGGGGACAGCCAACAACAGCCCATGGAGCACCACCACGCTGGTGCCACGTGTCCTGGCCCTTGCCCTCGGGAGCAGGAGGATCTGAGGCAGCTGTGCCCTCCCCTGCAGCAGCCCTGCTGCGGGCAGCTGTGCCTGCCTCACTGCTAGACACACACCAGGCTGCCAGCACAGACTGCTAGCTGGGTTTTATTGTAGGGTTATCTACCCCCTCACAGCCTCCAAACACCTCACTTCAATTTGCAATTTGCTATTTTCTTTAAATCTTGATTTATCGAGCATTTCATAAATAAGCAATATTTTCCCCCAAAATCTGTGTTTAGATTTCTCTGCTGATGTTTCCTTCATTTTTCACTGGGTCTGGGACAACCCACAGCAGAGCCCAGCATGTTGTGGCCATGCTGGTGGATCACAGGACAGGTATTTGTTACATTGGACCTCCATGAACACAGAAATAACCAGCTCAGGAACCAGAGGATGTGGCAAGCACCAATCAGAGCCACAAAAACAGCCTGTTCTGAATGGGATTTCAGCTTTGCTTCAACTGTGACACATCTTCTCCACCACCACTAGATCCCCTCCTTCAGTGTTATCCTAGAAGCACTGTGAAGGTGAATCCCACCCCAGACAGAGGGAACATCTGTGCCAGGATCCATGTCCATCCCGTGAGGGCTGGAGCCTGGACAGAGCCATGGAGACACTCCAAAGTCACCCAGCTGCTCACAAAGCACAGACACTGTGTTACAGCTGTTGATAATAACACAGCAAAGCATCTCAGCCCATCTCATTCTACCCATGGGCAGGGACACCTCCCACTGTCCCAGGCTGCTCCCAGCCCTGTCCAGCCTGGCCTGGGGCACTGCCAGGGATCCAGGGGCAGCCCCAGCTGCTCTGGGCACCCTGTGTCAGGGCCTGCCCACCCTCCCAGGGAAGAATTTCTTCCTCATCTCTCATCTAAGCCTCTCCTCTTTTGGTTTAAAAACCTTCCCCCGTGTCTTCTCCCTGTCTGTCTGTGCAAGAAGTCACACATCAGCAGAAGGGATGTGGCAGGAGTCCTGCTGTCTCCCTCAGTAACTTCTCCTACAGAAAACCTCCAGTCTGTGGCTCTTCCCAGTGTCTGTTCAACAGCCTCCCAGCAGAAAAGCAGAAATTGTCCTGGGTGTGCCCAAGATGGGACTTCACAAACAGACCAGAAGATGTTCTGAGGGCCAAGCAAACACCCACCAAGAGGCTGTAAAAGAACTCGTGCACGAAGAGCCCCAGGGCACAGATCAGCAGGTACAGCAGGTGATAGAGGAACTCCACGTCCATGATCATGGCCTTGTATCCTCGCGTGAAGGTTCCGCAGTTACCCACGAAACTCATCAGGAAAATGATTTTATTACAAACCTAAGGAAAGATCAACTATAAATTACTTACAATATCAGGGAACAAAGGCTATTTTTTCAAGCTGGAGGTAACCTGGCACCTTTCTGGCCAATCCCTGCCGAGGCCTGACCACCTTTCCATGGGGAAATTCCTGCTGGTGTCCACCCTGAGCCCCCCAGCCCAGCCTGGGGCTGTACCCTCTCCTTCTGTCCCTGTTCTCTGGGACCCCCCCAGCTGTCCCCTCCTGGCAGGAGCTGTGCAGAGCCACAAGGGCCCCCCTGAGCCTCCTTTTCTCCAGGCTGGGCCCCTCCCCAGCTCCCTCAGCTGTTCCCCATCAGACTCACGATGCAACACTTAGTGAGCCTCACACAGCCCCATAAACACTGAGGCACTTTGGGTGAATAACCTCGTGCTTTAGGTCACAGACTCCTCCCCATGCCTGTCTGAAGCTGGAGCTGCTCCTACACTGAGCAAAACCTCAGAGCTGTCTGCAGCCTGGGGAACCAGGATTAAATGAACAACACAGAGCACCCGTGTGAGGAGCAGCCCCAGGAGGGAATCACTCCTCCCCCTGGTCCCACACCGTGTCCCAGGCTACTCCTGCTCCACATCTTCAGGAGCACGTAAGGAACCCTACATAAGGGGCAAGAGGAGGTCAGAAAAGCCCACTGGGCCCTTACATTGAACGCTCCCAGAAGGAACAAGGTGGGCTGCAGGCCCACGGAGAAGATGAGGCGCAGGATGGTGGAGGCGATCAGGGCGCGGATGCCGTGGGGCTTGGGCAGGGCGATGACGATGGCCAGGGAGATGAGCATGGCTGTCCACAGCAAGCCAGACAAGTGGGGCTCCAGCGTGCCTGGCAGAGGCAAAACAGACCCATTCCTGCACAACCAAACCCACCAGAGCCCTGCCCTTTGCCCTGCCCTCGGTGGGGCATCACCCAGCCCACGCTCAGCCATCCTGGGGCACAGCCTGAGCCCAAAGCCTGCAGCAGGCTTTGATTACCAACCTGTTACTAAATCTTTATGCAGGTGATAAGTGCTAGAGGATCTTCATTTTGGTGCTCACACCTGAGTGCTGAGGGCCCTCAGCAGAGGCAGTGCCTGGGCAGGTGAGGACACTCCCAGACACCCCCCTGATGTGCTCCTGGTCAGACCCTCACACCCATTTTTGGCATCTCCTGCTGTTTCTGGGTCTGTTTAGACTCTCCCCTGAGACTGGCTGCTCACACGACACCGAGCCCGTGTAGCTAAAAATACACTTCCCTGAAAGAGCCATAAAAAAGATCCAGCCCAAACCACTCAGATTTATGCAAAATGTGAGCCACTTCTTTCTCAAAGCTGACTTACATTTTTGTCTTCAAGCAACTGGCTCCTCAACAGACAAAAAAGCAAGATCCCCCAAATTTCACAGCACTCTGCAGCCCTTCTGCAAGCACATTCTCACAGAACTTGTGTCTGGCTGGCAAGATCCTCACTCAGGGCTTTTCCCCCCTGCTCCCAAATTCAGGCAGCTTAGGAAATATTACTCTCATCTGACTACCACGAGCAGCCATCTAATCTTGTTCCAAATCACTGCAGATTAATAAAGACAGCAGAGGATGGATGGAAATTAAAAGTTAATAAGCGTAAAGTTGAACAGCTGTTTTGGCTGCCTGGGGGGAGTTTGGGCTCCTGGAGCTGTCACACAGCACAAGGTGCAGAGCTGGGAATGGAGTCACTGGGTGGGAACAAGCAACAGCACGGGGAGGGGACAGAGGAAATGTGCAGCAGCTTATCTAGGAACGACTTCTCTAAAATCTAAATAAGATTTATTGGGAATATATTTGCTTTCAGGAGTTGCAGCAGCTCCCAGCAGGCCTGAAGAAACACCTGGAGTGAGTGAGGCCCTCAGGTGTTCCCTGAACACCCACCTGGGCCCAGCCCAGAACCCCAGGCTGCCCAGCAGCACCAGGAGGGCAGTGCCAGGACCTCTTGGGACCCAGCTGTGCCACCTCAGGGCAGAGCAGGGCCACAGGCTCCCCTCTGCTTCCAGGGACAGAGGCTGGGAGCAGTGTCCTTGTCCTGGCACACTCCTCAACTGCTGCACCCACCCTGACCCCAAAGCCACGGGGACTCCCTACACAGCCACAGGCAGGAGGAACATGCAACCAGCAGGAAGTTCTGCCTGTCTCTGGAATTCTCACCATTCCACTACTGAATTCCAGGCATCCAGTTTTGTTTCTGCTCCTCAAGTCAGAAGTTTTACAGCTTCTGCTACTGTCAGATGCTCATCAGCTGCTCAGTTCACCATGTCTGAGCAATTCAAGACACTGACAACTTCCCCCAAACAGTCTGTTTGGAAGAGACTTTTTTTTTTTTTAAGCTAAATATAAGATACACATGTATTTATTTATTTTACTTTTTGGATTCTCACAAGAAGAGGAAGAGGTTTTATCAAAATGTTACCTGATAAATAAAGAATTTCAAATATATAGGGTAGGGCACCCTTCAAAATGCCAAAGGATCCCCCCACAGTCTTGCAGTTTGTGATCTCAGGGAGCTCATTTAACCAGCAGCTTTCCTGGCAGCCATAAACTCAGAGCTTTTAACTTGGGATCTTTGCAACCAGAGACAGAAATTCAGTTGCTCTTTGGGCTTGTTAGAACCTTCCAGCCAGGATCTGAGCTGTCCCCACTCTGCAGACACCGGGTGTGACACTGAGGAACAGCAGCTGCAGCCACAGCCTGCTGGTCCTGATGGCAGAAGGTAAAACTGCTCTCTTCCCCCTCTGAGAAACTCTGGAATTTGGTCTAAAATATCCTTCTGACAGGCTTTTTCAGGATGCAAACCCCCTCCACACAAGGAAAAAGCTCCTACCTAGGCATTCCCATCATTGTGCAAGTGCTGCAGGTGACACTGCTGAGAAGATCCCTGCAGCTCTCCCAGCTGCTGCTGGCAGGGCTCCAGCCCTGCCCTGCCCAGGTGCAGCTCTGGGAGAGGCTGGATCTGCTCAGTGCTCACTGAGCTGCCTCTGAGAGCCACCAGGGACCTGCCACTGTGCAATTCCATGGTGCCATCCCAGAATCTGTGGCAGGGATGTGGCACCTGCTCCTCGTGGGAATCCTCTGCTCCCCACACCCCCGGGGCAGGCAATGCTGGGAATGGGCTCCTCTCCCTCATCCTCCACGGATTCCTGCTGGCCACTGCCCCCCCTGCCAAGGCAGGGTGATGTCACCCACCCCCAGCACTCACAGGCCTCCTGGAGCACCAGGAAAAGTGTGTGGAAAATGCCATTAATAAACTGCAAGCTCAAGGAAAACAACACATTCAACATTTCTCCTATTTTTAGCTCAATCCTTAATTACAGGACTTTAAACTGAAGTAGAACAGTCAAGCAATTAAAGGTGGATGTTTATGTCAGGTAATTTTTTCCCCTAGGAAAAAGCATGGCTCTACATTTTCCTTAAAAATACCTCAAGAAAGAGTAAGAGAGCAGCACAATTTAAAAGAAGGCAATGTAAAAAGCCAAATTCTGTTCTCCTACCCCCAAAATGCAAACAGCAGTGCACATGAGTGGGGAGAGCAGAATTTGGCTCACTACACCTTATTTGTTCACATGGTTTTTTAGGTTAAATATCAGTACCTCCTCGGATTCCTTTGAATGGGTAGAAAAATGCCACGAGCAAGTTCATGAGCACAGCCAGGTTAAAGGAAATGCTGCTCCAGAAGGACATGTTCCGAGCACACCAGTACAGGAAAGGCTGAGCTGAAAGAGAGAAAATTATTTCTTTTTAATGGAGGGTTTAGTAAAAGTAAGAGTCTCTATAAAATAAAATATCACCACCAAAACAAGTTTGTTTTTGGTTTGACCAAAAGCACAGCATCAAAAGTAATAATATTCATGGCTTATTCTGAAGTTTATTTAATTATCCTTCATCCTGGGGGCCCTTCAAGTTTCCTAGATGGTGTTTTAAGGCAAAGGATCCCTGTTTCAAACATGGTTTAGCAACAGCAAGAGAACAAGCTGAGAAACTGCAGAGATCAAGCACTTGAGGCCTCCCCTAATGATACACTTTGTACTCAGAGTCACACCACGAACAATTTGGAGGAGGAAAATGAGCTCCAGCCACATCCCTCTGTGTCTGCTGCTGCCAGCAGCTCACCTGCACCAGACAGTGCCACCTGCAAATCCATTTTCTGCTGAGAACAGCCCAAAATAGCCCCAGAATAACCAGGGGTTGAAGCTCCTTGGCCTTCCCTCTGCCCTGGGGCCAAAGGACTCAGCACATCTGCACAGAGCTCAATGTACAACCAACAGCACATTGAAATCCTTAATGTCACCCAGAAACACTTCTCAAAAAGACTCCTAATTTTAATAATCCCTGCAGCCAGAACCAAGAGGCAGAAAGCAGAAAGATTCCTTTGCTGAAGTGGTCGTGAACCCAATGAAAGCTGCCTTGCATTAATTCCCTCTGCATCCAGGCAAAATCCCCCTGATTTTAGCTCCTGCAGGCTTACTGCACAGCAAACTGTGTCCTCCTGAAATCTAGACTAGTGGAAAAAATCCATTAAAAATGCTCTCAAAGAAGGGAAAGGACTGTTTTGCTCTGGTGGAAGGAGGGAGTTTGTTGAGATATCAGCGAGCAAAGAAAAAGCTCTCAGTAAAATTTAGGAAGAAGCTGAAAATGCAGACTTGGGGCTGAATGGTAATTTATAACATGCAGAAGTTCTGTGCTTTGCAGTACCACCACCTCTCTCCAGAAAATCCCATCCTCTAACACCCCCAGCTAAAAAAAAGGGGTACAGAATTCTACAACATCTCAATGTTCTCAATTTCCTTTTAACTGGAAGAATGTGCAACCAGGTTTAATTAATTTATATGGAATTATGTAAGGGTGATTATAAAGGTTCAGGTTTAACTTCAAACCTCCCTGTGGTGATGGACACTGGCTCTCTGTCTGTGTGGTGTTTCTGCCTGCCTTTGGCAGCTCATTTCCATTCTTAATTAACAATTAAGAGACTTCTGGTGCTCAGATTATGGGCCAGCACCAGGAGCTGAAGGGAGAAGTACACGGATCTTTATTTTAGAAGTCTCTTTGAGGACTGAATAGACTCTAACTGGCATCACATGAGCACACACAGCACTGCCAGAGGTCACAGCTCCAACACAAACCACTGAAAATGTGAGAAACAGCTGTATGAAAGCCAAAAATCACTCAGAGGACAGACAAGACCTGCATATTAGAGACAGAATAAATGATCCCAGTTTTTTAAAGGAAAAAAAAAAAAGAAATATTCTCCACTTCTGCAGGTGGATCTTGGCTAATTTGTGGTCTGTTGTTAATGATGGATGCCTTCACAGCTTGTTTGGAGACAGCCTCGAAGACAAAGCGACTCAAACAACAAAATCTAACAGGATATATGGATGCTGTTGAAGTTGCAATTTGTTTAGGATGTCACACTCCTGGACTTCTTGCAGAGCTCTCAGATTTTTGGAAGCAGTCCCACATCTGCCCCAGGAGGGGTTCCAGAGCAGTCCTGCTCTTGCACTAAAAGCTGGAGTGGAGCTGGTGCAGGGGAGGGGAGCAGCAGGGCGATCAGATGGCAGGGGCTGAGTCCAGCAGGAAGGAGCTGCCTTATCTCACATTTCACAGGGTCACTGCTGGTCAGTTCTCAGCACTGCCCCCTGAGCCTCAGCTGCAGCATTCAGCCTTCAGCTGAACAAGAACAAAAATATCAAGCAAATGAACTGAAAAGTTTACTGGGGGACGTGGTGGCACTGTGTGAGTTAAAATACAATTTAAAGGGATTTCCCAGCTGCCAGTGGGAACATCGGAGGGAAAATGCTTGAAAACACCTGTGTTCAGACATTTTAGCATCACAGGGATGGAAGGGACTTATCAACCTGTCAGCCAGTCTACTTGCCAAAAAAGGATGAATTCTACTTTACAATTACACAGAAATGCATCTTTAACTTGTTCTTAAACATCTGCATCCATAGAGATGCCCTGAGTCCACAGAACATTTATGGTTGGAAAAGACCTTTACAATCACCAAGTCCAGCCTTGCTGCATGCCCAGCCTTACTCCCCCCTGCATCCAGCAGAGGCCATGCTCCCTTCAGCTGGGTCCTCCCTGTCTCCTTCTCATTACACCAACTCCTCCACACATTTGTTCCTTCCTGCTGGATCTCAAAAAGGACGACCTGTGCTGCTCTCCTTCCCACTCTGCCCTGGATCCCCTCCAGAGGGTTCCTGTTGCTCCAGCACTCAGCCTGCCTTTATCCAGCACCCTGCCAGCGTGCAGAGGAGCAGCTCTGGCAGACCAGCGTCGAGGCTGCCGCCGCACTGGGGAACCACCTGCTGCTCCAATCCCAAAATCCCCACCTCAGCGCTCCGCCCCACGTGGAGCAGCACTGACCCACCTCGCAGCTTCTTCTGCCAGTTCATCTCATTGAAGAGGTCCTCAGACTTGAGGAAGAAGTCGTTGATCTTGCTGCCCTGCTCGTCCCTCTCGGTGGTGTAGTAGATGCGCAGCTTGGACTCCTTGGTGAGGAACTCGCAGATGCTGGGCACGGGGAACACGATCTGCTCCATGGTGCGGTCCGACCTGACAATCTGCACAGCAGCCTCCTCAGTCCTTCCCACTTCTAAATGCTTGGTTTTCTGCCTGTTTTGCTCCCCCTTTCAAACCAGCAGGTGCATTTCCAAGGAACGGCAGCTTAACACGGATTTCATTTATTTCACCTTTCAGAGCAGGTCTATATTTAGCTCCAGAACTGTAATTTCTATGCCGTGCTCTTATCCTGGCAGTACTGGTCTTAGCTGGGATTTCCAAGGGGCCCAGAGAATCCCACATCAAAGCTGGGATGGAGTTCGGAGCAATGTGGTGGCCCAATTCAAGAATGTTGGCAAATTTGAGCCAAATTTGGGCAAGTACAAGGGGTAACAGTGATATCTGTATTGCTTATCACAGAGTTTTGGGAAGTCACAGAACCATGGACTGGTTTGGATTGGAAGGACCTTAAAGCCCATCTCATTCCAGCCCCTGCCATGGGCAGGGACACTTTCCACTGTCCCAGGCTGCTCCAAGCCCTGTCCAACCTGGCCTGGGACACTGCCAGGGATCCAGGGACAGCCACAGCTCCTCCAAGAAATCTCTATATCAGTGAACATTTTACTTTTATAAAGCTCTTGGATGGCACACGAGGCCAAACTGTCATTTGAATCCAGAAAGAGTGGCAAAAAGCTATCACAAACTTTCTGGATTCAGCAACAGCACCGGCCAAAATGTAACAGAAGCGAAGCCACACTTCCTGCTGCCAAGAGAGCTCTGCTCAGCTCCATCCCCGAGCCCACACATGACAGCTCAGGAATAGCTCCCCCTGCCACTGCCAGGGAATTAAATAAATAACTCTCCCTGCATGTTCTGTATCAGAGGCAACAGTCCACACACAGGCAGGCAGAGCCATGACAGCAGCAGGAATAATGCCCCCAGGGCTGCCCTCCCCGTGGCTCAGCCCTGGGCTTCCCTACCTCGATCTGGGCCGTGTGCTTGGCGTAGAACTCCAGCGCCTCGTCCCCCTCGATCTGACCCCCTGGCTTCAGCATGTTCTGCAGCTCTTTGTTGTGACGAGCCAACTAAAATAAAGGAATGCACAGGGAGTGGGAGACACCAGATGTCTCTCTGTGATATTAAATTTCTGATTTTTGGCATAAAAAAAGAAATAGTACGCAGTCAGCTGCTAGGAAAGGGCAAAGTTGACAGAAGGCTTGTTCTGTTCCAACCAGACACCCTGCAGCTCTATTTTGGGAGCAAGTCAGAATGATTCAAATATGTATTTCTTTAATGCCAGTGTTGTACTCCTCTTTTCCCCATCCTCTCCCACCCTTTGCCTGGAATCTTTCTGATCACACAGAAATTCACATTCGGTCTGTCCTTCTACACCACCCTAACCCAAAGGTGTGCTCATCACCCAAAGATCCAGGCAGGGACAAAGAGAAAATCTGCATCAACTGAGCAGCAGATGTACAGAGCACTGCTCCAAAAATGCTGCTGGATGCTCCAAATTCATCCTGCAGCACAGTGAGGGTCTGTCTGCTCAGATGCTGGAGGAACAAGAAGTCTCGAATGCAGTGAGAGATGTAGCACCAATATATTAAGTAGATTTAGACACAGTTTTCTCCCCTTTGGTTTTTTTACCTTTCAAACACACATTGTATCAATACAATGGCTCTGCCTGGCTCCAGCAGAGAGAGAATGTGGCAAGGACCGAGATTTCTGATTACACTTTAATTGATCTGTGAGTAGAATTTCTTTGGGAGTATAAGGTAACCTTTGATACAGCTGAAAATAATACACTGCTGCTCAGTGCTGCCAAGAATTGAGCCACGTGTCCTCAGGAACTCGGTCCAGAGCCTGCCTGCTTCCCACGATAAAAGAAAATTCCCAAAATTTTCTTGTATTATACTATTTTTATTTCTAATTAAAATTAGGATTTGCTCTGATAACAGGAGAATGTGCAGTGAGTCTGTTTGAGAGATGAGCCATGAAAGCAGTTCCAGGGAAGAGCAGACTCTGGCTTTTCCCAGTTTGTGACTCGTGGTGGAACCCTACCTGATGAGCCAAGATATAAATGTTGTGTCCCACGTTCCTCGGAGACGCCGCGACATCTTCCCCGTTCTCTCCATCCTCAAACTCCACTTCTCCCTGCAGATAAGCCTTCTTGATCACTTCCACCTGGAGAAGGAGACAGGCAAGGAGAGGAGGCTCAGGCAAGGGGTGGAAGGCGCTGAGGGCAGCACACCCTCGGCACTCCCCCGGACGGGGACGGGGCAGAGCGGGGACATTCAAAGGGAGGTCAGTGGGTTTCTCAACACCCAGGATAAACTGAACTCAGCTTCAGCCCAGCTCACTGGCATGACAAACTGAACCTCACGTTTCCCTGAAGGTAACACGCTCCAGGCCACCCTCTCTGCACCTGCCTCACGTTCTGAGCCCGGCTCCAACGCAGCCCCGAGCACCGGGACGAGCCAACGGTGCTTGGGCTGTGCTTCGGATCTCCCGCTTGTGCTTCCACCAGTTCACACATCAACCAGCCCCAAAACCCTGCTAGGGCTTACTGGACAGCTCTGGGGCCACAAGGAACTGTCACTTCTCTGCCTCCTGTGCCAATGAAGAGTCAGGAGCTGGGGAGGATCCCAGGACTCACCAGCTCCTTGGGCCTCATGTTGTAGAGGATCCTCTCGGCGTTCTCGCTGTCGTGCCTGCTCTCCATGATGGCCAGGAGCAGCTTGGAAGCGTTGTTCTGAGGGCAGGGAAGAGCAATGGAATCACTGCCAGGAGCCCAAGAATGAGGGTACCCAGCCTGAGTGGCACCACTCTGCTGCCAGAAGGGCTGCAGGACACAGGTCCCACAGGCAGCAGCCACTGCAGGCAGAGTGTGCCAGCCAGCCCAGGGCTCTCACAGCCTCACCTCACCCAGCCCTCCCTCTCCTCTAATTACTGACCCACACAACTTAACAGGATTTTTTAGCAGTTTATTCCCCAAATCCTACCTATTGAAAGACATCATATTAACCCCAGCCAAGGTTTGAATTTCTCAAAATGCTGCTCGTGCTGTTTTGTTTTGATTTAAGGATACTGCAGCATCACCACAAGCTCTGAGCTCCCAAATGGTGCAGCTCAGCTCTGCTGAAGATGCTGCTGATTAAATCAAGGGACAGCCAGGGCTGAAGACACAGATGTGCTTTGCTGCTTTTAACTGAAATCACTCTGCAGTCTGCTCACGCCAAGGAACACAGGGAGGAAATGGGAAACTACCACAAGGCACCAGACTACTTTAATACGAACAATTAAGATTAAAATCCATCATGCCTGACAATAAAACCCAATAAAAGTATTTAATTTTGAAGTATAATGGTAATCGAGTCTAAAAGCATTTTTTATTTACAATAATAAAAAACCCACATTACCCATAATAATGGTGTGAGTCGGCAACGGAAAACAAGGAGACACTGCAGTGTCAGTCAGGGCAATAAGTCAGAAAGGAAATATTTCTCCAGCAGAGGCTGAAGCAAGAGTGCTCTGGGACTGCTGTTGCTGGAGGGGAACCTGCTCCTGCGTTTTTGTGTTTTGAAACCAGCAGCAGGGCTAATTATTTCAGCATTAATATGGACAGCCATAAAGAATTGTTGATTTAATGTTAACCTATTAAACAACACCAATAAAGTGTAAGGAAAGTAGTTGCAACATGAGAAATTTCACTTCCACTGTCCACATAAAAGCTCAGCAACAACAGAAGAGTTTTCATCAGCTTTAGACTTTTTACAGGAAGTGATTTTAGGATTCCTCAGCAGATGCTGACTGCCTGCATCCCCCATCTGAGAACTGGTGGCTCCATGTCATCATTTGAAAGATGAAACACCTGTGACAAACAACCTTGCCTGCAGCTCACTGATGTACATAATTTTTGGGCACTTATGAATACAACAAACACCCACCTAATTTCAACAGTAAAATCACGTTTTATCCCGCTGTTAAGGTGCCTCGCACAGAGCATTCACTTGCCTTCAGCTCCAACACGAGGTCCATCCTCTTCTTTCCCAGAGGGTTGATGTCATTGAGAATTAATGCTGTGATGATGTCAATGCCATTGGACTCGTGGGTAGCAATGCAGTTCTGTCCAAAGAAAAGTCACCAGGCTTCACTAATTGCCTGCACTACACACACAGCCTGGCTGGTGACCCTCCAGAGCAGCAGAGTCCCCTCTGTCATCACCTCGGGGGCTGCCCAAGCTGGAAAACTGCACAGAGAGCTCCAGGCAGTGCAACAACAAAAGATTTAAGGCATTTTGTTCCAAGCTTTTCCTCTCCTCAGCCATGGTCCTGCTGGAGCCCCCGGCCTCAGGAAGCATGGAGAACCAGAGCTGATAAATGAAGCATTTCCATGCCAAAGCATGCAGGCTGGAGGAACAGTGTTTTACTGAGATTAGGGAGAGTTTTCTTTATCATAAACGTGCCAATCAACACCTACTTCAGTGCTGTCTACACAAAGAAAGGGAATTTCCGTGGCCTCCTGCCTACCCTTCAGCCCTGCTCTTGGAATGGTCTGTACCTAAAATGTACAAACAGCAGCTTGCTGGCTTCAAAATCTAGAGAGAGCCCTGTGCTGTTGTTGAACTCCAGATCTAGAACACCTGAAGGGTTTTATTCCACCTGATCCAGGGAGGAGAGGGACAATGACAATTATTTGAAGTACAGCAATTCCCCACTCTCCCTGTCCAGTCTAATGACACAGATCAAACAGCAGAAATACTTCTGCTGCTTTGAGTGCTTCAACTCCTCAGAGGGGGCCCTGAGAAAGACAAGCTGATTATGAGGACTTTATAAAGGGAAAAAATCCTCCAACTTGGGGGGAAATAAAGTGGGCAGTGTTGTAAGACGACAGCAGGCTAGCAGAGCTGGGGCCCAGGGAGAAAGGGGGATGCATTTCCCAGCTCTGGGTTCATTACCTGGTTCTCGTGGCAGGGCCCCTGGCAGTACTCAGTCAAGCTTTCCAGCGTCTGGTTGATCAGTGCCACGTTCTTCTCATTTATATACAGACCCAGAAGTCCAAGGCCCCCAGTTGTGCTCCCACAGATGCAGTCCAGGAACTGCAGTGTCTCACACACCAGGTTGTAGTTTGTCTTGTTGTTCTGGCAGCGTAGGAAATTCTGTGAGGAGAGTGTCAAAGCCATGAGGGAGGGGAAAAACCATGCAAAATGCTGTTTGGCTGATAGTATTTATTAAGTTCATCCATCCCCAATTCCACTGCATGGTGGATTGCTCTGGCTCACTGTACAAGCAGTTTAAGCCTCTTTCCAGGGCTTATTTGCAACGTGAGGCTCTCCTGAGCAGCTTGCTGGCCTCACACTGTACAGCAATGAACAGAGTGCATCCCACAAACAGAGAGATCCATTAGAGCCTGACACAGCCAGCACTGGACAGGCACTCTGGGAAGCTCTCTGGAGCCTGGAAGCTTCACTCCACCTGCTGCACTTCCCTGCCAAGCATCACTCCAGGCTCCCTCCTCCCAGACCTCTCTGGATTCCCTGGCTGGGGCCTCACAGCAGCTCCACCTGCACAAGAGGGACCTGAGTGCACACCCTGAAGGAAGGTGCCTTCAAATGGAATTCTCTCCACTGCATCTCTTTCCACATTATTACTGTGACTCTTGCTTGAAGCTGCTGGTTAGGAGCAGCTCCTCTAATGAAAAGCCAGATTTGCCACCGTGGATTAAACAGCTTTCTGCTCTCCTGTATTCTAAATGAAGAAAAGCACCAAGCCCACCCAAAACTGAAGGACAGCTAATGAAAACCAATCTCCCAGTGACTCAGATGCTGTTTGCCAGTGCATTCCCAGCAGTGCTGCAAAGATTAGCAGCCACTACCACTTGCTTTTCCTTGAAGTTTCAGCAGGAAAACTCTGATTTAGCTTAATTCTAGCAGGTAACAACAATTGCAGGGTGAAAAAGCCCTCAGAAGAACTGGAGCCATGGAGTGTGGAACCAGCAAGGTCTTTCCTGCCAGCCCAGAGAGCAGCACTGGTCCCTGGCTGTCTCTGCCTGAGTCAGACTAATGAGTCTTTTAAGGCAAACAGAGAGAGAAATTGCAGATTCAATGGAAGGCGAAGCTAAAAAAGGAAAATGCTGTCTATGAATGCAGACTAAAGGTGACAGTGATTCAGCACATTTCAGCTGATTGCTCATTTAGTATCCTGACTTCTGATTAACTTGTCAGAATGTAAAAAAGGTTGATCCTACAGAAATTGGAGCTCGTGCCTTCCCTCCAGGAATAAAAGGAAAACGGAAGGATAATACCCAAAGTGAAGAAGTAAAAATGCTCCCTGGCTGCAGCACAGCATTTATTCTGATTGCAGCTAAGCTTGCACCTGAGCTGCTTGATCCACAGTCAGTAAGGAGAGAAGAGGAATGAGGCACAAGACATTGTTAGGCTAAAACACAGGGAAGGACAAAATTGTAGAAAACAAACCCCTGCTGCACTGTGAGAAACTGCCCCAGGGAGTGTCTGCTGCTGCCTCAGCCAGGACAGAGTGAACTCTTCATTTTCAGCCACCTCACAGGCTCACAGTGGGAACACAGCTCTGCAGTGCTGAGGGTGCACCCCACTGCTCCCCGTGGGAGTGACCCCGGGGTGTGCACCCCCTGACAGACCTCGCACCCACAACCAGCAGCCACAGGCAGATCCAGCTAGAACACGTGGGAAGCATGCATCCACTGTTCATCCCAGCCCTTGCATTCGTGTGGAGATGGTACTGCAGCTCCTCCAGCCCCACGGAGGGCTGTGGAACAGCATCCACACGGAGCAAACTGGGGCTGGGGAAGGGAAGGGCTGCCTGATGCAGAGGGCACAGCACTGCAGCTGCCTGAGCACCCCAGAGGCCTCCTCCTCCTCTTCCTCTGAAGCACAGCAGCTCCTCCAGCATGACTGGCACTGCCCTGTGTTTGCACATCAGCTCCCACAGCTGCCAACAGCCCGGAAAGGCTCGGGGTGCCCAGCACACACCTGCAGCAGGCAGGTGATCCCAACTCACTCCTTGTTCAATGTAATGTGCAATTCTGGGAGACACTCAGCTTTCTGGAGAGCCCTTCCCTGTTCCTTTAGGCAGCGAGTCCTCTGGCACTACTGCAGGGAGCTCAGTTACATGTACCAGCTGCAGACACCAAGATTTTGGAGGATCAGACACTTCTGCCTTCCCTTTGGGGCCGAGGGAGAAGGACAAACCTCGAGGCAGGCAGGCAGAAAGAGGATTACACTGGAAAAGCTGCTCTACCTGTTTTTTTTTTTTTGGTTACAAAAAGAAATCCCTTTTTCTCTCAGAGCTGACTACAACTACCTGCTGTTTGGGAAATGGAACTGTTGAGGACGGGGAGGAGCTCAGGCCAAGTTTCTGCACTGGCTGGAATTCAAGTGTGCTCCTATAGCTGCGGGTGCCTCGCCAGAGGCAGCAGCGGATCCCGAGCGTGCGGTTTGGAACCGCGCCACGGCAACGGCACCGCCAGCGGCAGGAAAATCCTCTGACAAAACACACATCAAAGCGCTCTTCTTCTTTAAAATGAGAGAAAGGCTGAGGGATGTGTGTAACCTGGCCACTCAGAGATGCTCCCAGAAGGTTTCCACGCAGCTGGGATCCCACGTGCTGCTGGGGCATTCCCGCGCAGAGGAAGCGATTTGGCAGCGCCGCAAAGCTCTCAGGCAGGGTCCCACGCTCCTGCCGGCCACTGAACAATGGGCAATCACGGCAATTATTGCTCTTTATGAGGGCATTTAGCACATTGTACGGCGCCTCACCAGCTCCTCCATCCCAGCCCGGCAGCACTGAACAAAAATCATCTGAACTGCAGCCCCTTTGTAAGGGGGAACCTGCTCTGGGCTCCCTGGAATTCTACAAACACGTCCCAGGGCAGCACAGGACACCGAGGCTGCCAGGACCTTTGGGCACTGCCAACTCCAACCCTGTCACGAGGCAGCTGGAGCAGAGCCTGGCCCGTCCTTCTCCACATCCCCCATCAGGTGTTTGCACACATGGGGAGAGATCCTGAGCCTTCTCCTCTCCAGCCTGACCTCTCCCAGCTCCCCCTGCCTCTCCTTGCCCATCAGATGCTGCAGTCCCGTGGTCATCTCTGAGACTGCCTGCTGGACTTGGGAACCCAGGACTGGAGCCAGAATTCCACATGGAGCATGGGGCATCCACCTAGTTTAGACGTTTCCTATCCCAATTCTCCTCCAAGAGTAAGACTCCCTTGCTCCAGACCTCACCAGGGTCTCAGCAATGTAGGGTTAATGAAGGCCAGTCCTACCAGTAAGGGGCAAACTGAAGCTGGCACTGAGCTCCCTACCCTCCTCCAGGTTCTCTGTCACCAGGGGATGTGCCCATTCCACAGCAAACCCACCTCTGCCTATCTCCTCCTCTGTGGATACAACCTAGAAATCCTTCTCATTGCCCTTCATGTCCCTCAGCAGATTCACCTCCAGCTGAGGCTTTCCTAACACCTTCACCATGTGTTCAACTCTAGCGAGGCCCATGAACAGACCCAAGAAAATCCAGGAGAACCTGGTTACTGGAAAGTTAAACTTTGAAGGCTGCTGGAACCAAAGTCCCAACGCCCTCTTCATTTTCTGACATGATTTTTCTTTCTTTCTTTCCCTCCTCTCTCAAAAGCAAATCAGTAACTTCACAGTACAACACCTGCTTGCTTTCAACATATACTTTTTAAAAGCCCCAAGAAGTGTTGATCCCACCACCTTTTCTGTATGTACCTTTCAAAGACCACTGGATAACTGGATTTGCCCGTATCAGCCCAGCAAGGTATAAGTACTTTTTTTTTTTTTTTGGATTGACATCCAGACCAAAGAGAGTAATTGGTCACATAATCCATTTAAAAAAGGGCTGGGATGAGGGATAATGGTGTGGCAGCAGTGAGTGCACCCTGAGCGCAGCTGCCCGGAACCAGGCGGTACCTGCAAGTCCCGGTTGTGGTTTTCACAGAGCAGCTGCAGGAAGCGCAGGATGGGCTGCATGATGGAGATGACAGCACTCATCTCCAGCTCATCTTTGCTCTTGTCTGCTGCAGCCTGGGCTCCCTCTCCTGCTGAGTAGTGCTCCTCGGGGTCGGCCTCTCTCCGGTACGTGTTGTACGCCTTCCGCGTGGCCGCCGACGCCTCCAGCAGCTGGTCCCGCACCTCCTCTGTGATCTGGGTCATGGGCTCCCTCACTACAACACACCAGGACAATCCTCCTTAGGGAAGCTGGATAAAGAGGGCCAGGAAATCTGCCCACAGGGTCCCCTGGCGGCTTCACCCGCAGGCCCAGCTGCTGAGCAGCAGCTCTTTGGTGAGTACGTTTAGCGTAGGTGAGGGGCTCGTGCCACACTCTGCACCTCGTACACCAACCACAGCAGGGTTACAAATTTGGGGATTAATTGGTTAGGGCACACACATCTAGCACTAGCAGGAGTTATGGTAAAAGGACCTGCTTCAGAACAAAATTAGGATTTGTTCACTCATTGTTAGAGAAGGCACTGACCACAACCCACAGCCCAGGGTTGCTCTTATGGATCAGATTTGGGCAGCTTGTCATGAGACAAGGCAGCAGAGTCTCAGCTCAGAAAGACTTTTCTTCATTTCAATAGCACAACCTCACAAATGGATGAAGAGGGGATGAAGCTCTTGAAATCCTGAGCCAGGGCACCAATGATCTCTGAACTTTGCTCTGTGGGATCAGAGATCAGAGCATTATTGCATCAATTGAAATGAGTTCAAAACACACCCTGTCACTTCAGAAGGGAAATGACTGGGGATTACCTCTTTTCCTGTTGGGGACATCTCTGTCCGAGTCTTCATCTTTCTTTTTGTTTCCTAAGTCACTGGTGTTGACTGTGACAGTTGCCTTGATTTCTTGCTGTGCCACTTTCATGCGATCGTAAAAAACCTTAAAGAACTTCTCGGATTTCTTATCTTCCGTCAGTCGGCAGAAGAAGGAATGCTACAAGAGAAAAGGAACAGCATCTGTAGCTCCACACCCAGGTCTGAATCTACACAATTCCACCTTTCTGCACTGAGTGGTATCCTGCAGGACTGGGAGCTTCATTAGCTGTCAGTGAACCACGACTCACAGCAATGGAAACTTGTAGTTTATTGTGAGGCAGCTCCAGTGCCTCAGCTTTGTTAAGTCCCTCATTAATAACTTCAAATGCAGATTTAAAGAGAAGTGAGGGCAATAAATCACACCAGCCTGATGCAATTGGGCAGCACATCTCACTCTCAACAAGGGAGACAAGGTAAGGACCAGGAATTAAGGTAAGGAGAAGGGATTTCCCTATAATTTGATCATCAGTACAGAAACAAAAGGGTACGGGCAAAATATAGAAGAACTGTCCTGCCTTCCCACCCTCAAATCCAAGGGACTGTGATTCACAACATGCAAAAGCCAATGTTAATCAGAGTCCAAAAATGCACAAACAGGCCGATGCCGTGAGGGACACCTCGTGCTGAGTTCCCCCTGCCCTGCCTGCAGAAGGCTCCTTAAAACTCCTCTTAGTTCCCACTCCAATATATCATTAAGTGACAGAAGAACTCAAAGCACTGACTACTTTTAAGAAGGTTTATTACCCTTCTTCTGCACATATGTGCACAGAGACAGAAAGTTCTCCCTAAAATCGAGGAGAATACAAATCATGCACAGGTCAAGAAGGAGCCAACACAGTGAGTGATCAGACAACTCTTGATGAAACCAATATGCTGTTACATAAATCAGGACCAGAGCTTAAACACGACTGAAGGATGAACTTGTAAGTGGGTCACCTTATGCAGAGCATTATGAAATTAGTTAGCATTCTGCAGCGGCTCGCCATCCAACAGCTTTACATGATGAATAGGAATGAAGGCTGATTTATTGAAAAAACAAATTAAAATGGGAACAGCAATATATCCTGCCCGCTCCGCTGCGGAGCACACGGGGCCGTGGCTGCTGCTGCCTTTGATCACTCCCCAGCAGCTGCACGGAGAACACACGGAGTGACTTTGAACACTCCCAGAGCTGTGCCTTTGACTGCAGGCAGAGCAGGAGCGTGGCTATTTAAAGAACGTGGTCAATATTCACGAGATATCCCTCCCACCACTGCGAAACCTCCCACCCGCCCTTAGCACCGCAGGTGAAATCTGAAGATTGCGTTTATTTCTGGTGATTTACAGAGAGGAGGGAAAGGAGAACAACCTGGGACAGACATCCCAAATCCAGTCACACCAGTACCCCCTCCTGACACTCACCCAGAGAGTCCAGCAAAGCAGAGCTGCCAGAGCACTGCAGGACATGCCCTCTGCCCAAACACTGCTGGGCCTGGGAAGAGCCCAGGGTGATCTGGGTGCCCAGTTCATTTATTAGCATTGGTACAGTAAAAATAAAATATCTAATCCAAGGCTTTCTATCAACAATTTGAATGTTTTCTCATAATGTTTTCCCATGGCTTTAAATTGAATGAGGGCTGACTTGGATTAGATATATTCAAGAAATTCTTCCCTGTGGAAGGGGGTGAGGCTGACCAACAACCCCTCAATAACTGGGTGGTTGAGGCAGCCGAGCCTGAACTAACTCTGTGACTTGGTGGCTACTAGGACAGAGAGAGGAAGAGCTTGTATCTAAGGAGCATCTTGGAAATTCCACTCTACAAAGACTACAAATAGTAACAACAACAACAACAATAATTTACAGACAGACCAGCAGAAACCACAGGCTGTAAAAAGGCCAAACACTTGCCAAAAAATTTGGTTGTCAGGCAGCGATGGCCATGACCTGGCTGTCACATCTGCAGAGCCCATCTGCAGACAGGAGGAATTTCCCTGTGATGAAGCTGTGCTGAAGGAAAAGCCTTTTTCTAATGAACCACACTAAAGAAATACCTTTTATGAGAGTAATTACTTCTTGCTGACAGACTTGATTTTTGTCATCTTTTCAAGCTTCTTAACTGAGTTTCCACCGCACTTCAGAGAAAAAACCCCAGTGAAAGGAGCATTTCCAGTAAAGCTTTTTGTGCATGCTGTGCATACACTGAAGGGGTGTCACCAAATGATTGTTTCAGTTTAGGTCAGGATGCCTAACACCTTCACACATATGAATCAACCACATGCCAGCTCCCAAAGACACTGTATTTTAAGAGGTGTGATCTTGCAAGTTGCGCTCGAGCAGGTAACGGGTGGTGATAATTATGACAGAAATCCTAAAATTTTATTTACAGATATAGCCTCAAAGCAGAAAGTGGAGAAACCTCCCTTTTTAAAACGGAAATCGAGTGGCCATTTTAGAGCACCGTCTGCTGGGGTCCTGGCTTGTGTACAGACACCACGGAACCACAGGCTGCTGAAAGAGCAAGTGTGGAGGAACAGCCAACCTCCACACTCCTGTGATTTTGAGGAATGGAGCTTTAAACATAGCCCTGACACTGCAGCATCTGACACCAGCCATCCCTGAGGATCCACTTTACTGGGCTCTGGGAGCTCCTGAAAACCTGCTGCAGGCAGGGGACTGTGTCCCATAAGGAACCAGCAGGGGCTGAGGCTGGCTGTCCCAGCAGGGAAAAGCTGTCTGAGAAGTGGTGGTGGAGACACAGCTCCATCTGGGACTGGAGATGGGCAGTGAAGGCCAGGGAGGGATTTGTGACAAAGGCATGGAGGGACAGGACACAGGGAGTGGCTTCCCACTGCCAGAGGGCAGGGTTAGATGGGATTTTGGGAAGAAATTCTTCCCTGTGGGAAGGGAGGCCCTGGCACAGGGTGCCCAGAGCAGCTGCCCCTGGATCCCTGGAAGTGTCCAAGGCCATGCTGGAGCGCTCTGGGCTAGTGGAAGGTGTCCCTGCCCATGGCAAGGAATTGGAAGTAGATGATATTTAAGGTCACTTCCAACCCAAAGCATTCACACACTGTGAAACTGCAATTTATTTCAGCCTCGCATTGTTAATGCCTGTTAAGTCATCACCCCTGCACAGGAGCCACGGCAGTGCCACAGCAGCCTGGGAGGTTTGGCCCATGGACTCAGGCCCAGCAAAGAGCTTTTCAAGTGCCCCCAGCCCAGGGAAGCCCAGCAGACCTCCAGAGAACAGCAACCTCCCGAGCACAGGAGCCGTGGCCGAGATAATGGGATGGTAATTAATTACACAGCCTCAGAAGGAAACACAGACCCAGCCCACGTGAGCAGCACGAGGGTCTGACAGGACAGACACTCCCTGTGAGCAAGGACATCACCACAGAGCTCTCCATCTCTTCTAAGGAGGGAGCAACCACCTCCTGCACACAGCCACTGTTTCAAGGAGATGGAAGGAGAACTCACAGAGACATCACATCTGCAAAGCAGCCACACCACTGCTCCTCCTGACATCCAGATTAAAGCACCACAGAGCAGATAATTGATAACAGCTAGCAGGAAACCTGTGGAATAACTTCCTTTCCTCTCCATCACCCAACTCTGTTCCTAAGGGATCCCAGCCAGGAGCCTCATGCACAGCAGGACATCCCCCCTACACCTCTGCTCTCCAGTGCATCCCCTCTGGGCCAAAGGAGGCCAGTAAGTGAAGCCCATCATCACCTAGGACTTTATCTCCTGGTCCACACCACAAGTGGCAGAAGAAGAGGTGCAAATCCAGAGATGGATTCCTCTGGAAAAGAAACCAAAGGCCAAGTTCCAATTGCAGGACCTTGACCTGCTACAGCCCTGCCCACCCTGGAGCACCAGCAGCCCCTCGAGCTCCCTCACTGACTCTGCCTGTGTTTAATGTGCTTTTTTTAAAAAAAAGAATTGTGTCTTTCTTGAGCAAGTGTCAGAGATGATGAACTATGTCTGTCTATGGTCTGTTCCAGTGGTTAACAACTGTTAGAAACATGTGGTTAAGCTCTTTTTTATGCCACTAACTTCCAGTCACTGATGTTTTTTTAAGTCTGTGTCTCTTCTGTAGTTATTCCTAGGAACTTGGGCTCCTCTTCCCTTCTGACTATTTACATACTCTGTGAAATGTTTACCTAACGTTTCGTGCTAAACTGAAAATACCATTTTTGCTTGCTGACTTTTTATTCAGTATTAATATCATTTTCTGTGGTGGGCACTTTCTGGCATGTTCTTAAATATTGCAAATCATTAACAAGCTGGATTGTAGAACCATATTAAAAAAAAATAAATCACCAAAGAATGGGCACATTTCCTGGCATTAACATTTAATTCTAAGACCTTTGACATATGTAATATACAAAATTTCTAATGATGAACGGAAGAGAAGCTCAGCTAACTCCCCAGCAGTTCAAGGGGGCGGAATTATGGAGGCAGGATAACCACAGGGCAGGGACAAATGCTCTTTAACTGTCTCTCATACCAGCAGTGGGTAACAAATTGGATTTTAGCCAGCAGAACTGACATCTGTCCTGTGGAGAGTGAAACCATACAGCCCAGCAGTCTGGTACCTTTGTGTAAGGTGTACAGAGGACAGACCCAGGTAACTAATCCACTCTAAATGTAACTAATCCACAGTAAATTTAATGATTTGAGTTTGTGCCCAGTGTAGGATTGTTAAATGGGAAAAAAAACCAAAACAGGCAGCAGCTGAAGGCAGTTGATTTCTAGCTCTTGCCTCTGAAAGCCTTGCCAGTTCGGGCTGTGTGTGCTGCCCCCTTTACTGGGAACACCCTTCCCTACCTTGTCACCTGGCTCTGCCAGCCAAGAAAAGGAACAACAGTTGGATTGTTTCTCGTGGAACAGCTTGACTTTCCGCCCCAGACTCGTTCCAGGCTGGGCTGTCTGACTGATCCTGTGAGAAGCAGCAGCAAAACCCAGCAGTTTAAGCAGAATGCTGGGTTGAAGCAGGCTCTGCTCAGCTGTGCTGGCTCCCCACGAGGGGTGGCCTGGCCCGAGGCAGCCTTGGCTGCAGGAGCCGCTCCGAGGTTGCCGTCAGCCCACGGAGCTCGGAGCGTTCCCGGGGCCGCACCCTCCCTTGGATGTTTCATCAGCCACCAAGCCCTGCCAGACCATCCCAACACATCCCAAAGAATTGCCCAGCAAAACAAGCTTTTGATTACCAAGAAATCAGGGAAAGCAAAGCCCCAGCAAACACCTCAGCAATTAAAGCAAACTGCTTTAACTGTCGTCTCCTTCCCCATTTCCCTAACGCCAGTGAGCAGAAAATACCCCGGGAACCTGGCGAGCCAGGGAGATTGCAGAGAGGAAAGTCCCTCCAGAAGGAGGAAAAAGCTCAGTGATCTGGCTTCAACTCAGGACATTTTATTCCAACACTAGAGAGAAATCATTGCAGGGACCTCAGCTCGCTCGGGTTATCCAGCCAGGCTGCCAGCACGAACTAATGCAAAACTTGTGTGCTACTTCATCTCTGCAGGAAGTTTGCCACCCCCAGACAACTTCTTAGAGCTGGACTACTTCAAACAAGCCACATTTTAAGGGGAACTGCACTAACACAAGCATTGAATTAAGCACAAGTGCCAACCCTCTACATTCTGCCTAAACATATTGCGAGGGCTTCCACTGCGGAGAATTCCAACCTGACTCTGCTTTCGGTCCCTCCTCATTTATTTATTTTAAATATCACTAATCTCTCTCTCTCAATCTCTCATACGTCCTGGCTCACTGGAGATCCATCACTTTGGGCATGAGTGATGGATATCATTAGTCTTGCATAGCTTAAGGAAATGGCAGCTGAAATATTTCACACTGAACATACTTCACAGTTTGAAATAAACCCATAAGGAAAATCTGCCAGAACACCTCAATTGCCTGTTTTTTTGCAAACTGTAAAATAAACTTTGTCCTGAAAGCAGAAGGAGGACTTCCCAGCTCTATTTTCCACAAATAAGACAAACTCTTCCTGCCATGGGCATCCACTCTCCACCCTGCACAGCTCTGCTCTTTGCTGGGGGTTCTGCCCACTTATGGGAGAATGTTTTTTGGGGCTGATGAGCGTACAGAGCCTGAGCTGTGGAAATGCTTGCCTGTCCCAAACAGCTTTAAATGAGACCAGCAGCACAACTACACCAGGAAGAGCCCTTGTATCCTACACGTTCTCCTACTCCAACACCCAAAATCTCGTCGCAACTTAAAGTGATTTCACAGAAGAAAGCAAGAATAAACCTCAGACAGAGACAGCTCCCTCACACCCTTCCAGAGCCAGCATGAGCCCTTGGAAGGATGAGGTGACAGTGGTGGAGGCACACTGGGGGAACAACAGGCACAAACATCACTGTGGGGTCTGGGCTCACAGATGGCCACGGGAGCTTGGAAGACTCAGGGGTCTGCCCTGCTGACTGGGTTCCTCCTGCATCCCTGTGGGAACACACAGGGCTGGGTCAGTGACCCCAGGGCTGGGTCACTCAGCTCAGCCATGGCAGGAACATGGATCCCATTCCCCATGGCAGGAGCATGGAGCCCATGTCCCATGGCAGGAGCATGGAGCCCATTCCCCATGGCAGGAGCATGGATCCCTTGTCCCATGGCAGGAGCATAGAGCCCTTGTCCCATGGCAGGAGCACAGAGCCCATGTCCAAAGACAGGAGCATGGAGCCCACTCCCCATGGCAGTAGCACAGAGCCCACTCCCCACCAAACCAGCAAGTGCTGCGTAGGTGTGAGAAACAAGGAAGTCTGCAGACTCCCCAAAAGGAAAAAAAAAAGTGTAAGATCTCCTTGAGAGACAGAGGAATTAAAGAAAACCATAGCAACAAGTCAGTCCACCTACCCAAACCACCCACCCACCACCAGTTTCATTTGCTGACGCACTTCAAAAACAAGCTGGCTCCTACCCGCTCTGGAAGGTGAGCAAGCCCTGAGAGCTCATTAAATTCCCTTCTCAGCTACTCTTGTGTGCCTGCAGCTAGTGAGCAAGTGGGATATAAATAGAAGTTATATAACAGCGCTTTGTTGATTCCTGTGCTTACCAAAAAAAAAGGCAGCATGACCTTGTTTTGCTGAATAGCTTTGCCTCTGCCTGCTCCGGGAGGACTTTAATCCTGCTAGGGATCATCTTGAAAGTTTATGTTGGACCTGGGTCCCATGGAGAGGAACTGGGAGAATTATTGATTTACCTCCCTGCTTGCTCCTTGCAGGAGCAGGATCCCAGTGGAATGCTGAGAGGATTGCCACACAGGAGGTGGTACCCAGCCATGAACACCACGAGGCCACCAAGGCACAGATGAAGAGGTAGGGCCTCTTCTTCTTTTTTTCCACCTACACTGCTGAACCACACAGATGGGCACCTCAGACCCCAGCAGGAAACTTCCCTTTGGGAAAAAAGACTGGAGGATGTTCTGCTCCAGGAATAACAATGGCCCAAACATACCTCAGGAAGCAGCAGGAGCTGCAGCTCAGAGCAAAGACAAGGTGCTATCCTTCCCATCTCACCTCATCCATCCTCACTCTCACCTGTGCATCCCAGTGCCCTGAATGAAAATGGAATCTCCCCTGCAGGAAGGATTCCTCACACTGCATTATCAGGAGGGCTGGGTTATTTTGAACATGGTGGTATCCAACAGCTGAGGGACACTGAGACTTTACCATGCTAAATACATCAAAATATTTGAGGAGAAGATGGGTGTGCTCCCACAGGCATGGCAGACCAGTCCCCTTATGTGCTGTGGAGCTGCAGAGCATCAAGACAGAGGTTCCTCACAGCTACTGCAGGGCCTGTGCCTCCTCTGGAAGGCAACTCCACTGTCAAGGAGGTCAGGATGTGCACAAGGTTTCCTTTTGGAGAGGGTTCCTTCAGAAAAGGAGAAGATCTCTGCCCACAGTTGATGATGCAGGTCCTTATCAATGTTTTTTATAATGCCATGTTCATGACATACTCAGAATTAAAAAAAAATAAAAGGTGTATTTTACCTTGAGGAAAAACACATTAAAACAGTCAAAGACACAGGTAGGTGATTGTTTACCATGTGCCAAGAGATTGCTGTGCACTGGTTTCCTAAACTGGTATCATTAAAACAATGTAAAAAAAATATATAACATCCTGTATCACAGAATTCTGTCTGTTAGAAACAAACAGAAAATTTAAGACTTGTTTTATCAATGATCAAAGTTTTTCAAGTGCTATTTACAGAAGTTTAGTGACCCAAAGACATTCTTGCCTCTGCAGCCTTTGCCATTGCATACAATTGTCTGTGCTCACTGATATCTATGACTGCTACAAATCTTGCAAGAAATAAAACTAATTTTAAGGGTCCAAACCACAAATTAAAGCACTGTGTCACTAAGCCAGCATTTTACCCCACCAGTACTCCTGTAATGTTTTGCAGAGTTTTCCCCCCATTTTGCAGGGCAGTTGCAGCCACATAAAAAAGAAACAAAGTGTTCCTGCAACCAAATAGGACATTTTGGTCACAGTATTTCACAGCCAGTGCTACAACGAGCTCAAGGACATAAATTTGTCTTGAAGTCTCTGCCCTTCAATCCCAAGGGCTGTGACTGACCAGCACCAGTGGCTGGTACCCCCAGCTCTGGGCTTCCCTGGGTCCCCCCAGTGCCAGAAACACACAACTGGATAGCTCTGGATTCAATTCCTTTTGTGCATCAATTCTGCAATGATGTAATAACTATCAATCATCTCTGGTCAGTCAGAGGCACAGCAAAGGAGACCACAATTCACCCCACTGGAGTCTCCTCGCTGGTGGCAACGCATGAGGAGAAATGTTGAGAAACGCCAACTGAGTCCAAGTGTGGAGCAAGACCAGCTTGGGAGGGGAGAGTTGTGTGAGTCCAGGCCAGAATTTCCTCCCAAACCTGACTGATGAGGAGCTGGCTGCTGAGATTTCTGTGCCCATGGCACCTGTTCCAGGGACAGCACAGCCACAGCCCCCAGCCCCACGGTGCACTCAAGGGAGGGCACAGGGATCCTCTGGGGAGGCTCAACCAATGAGCTCTGGAAGCTCAAACAGCTCAAAGACACAAGCTTTTTGCACTGTCACATCTCTAAGGACCCTCACACACCCTGGTGAGTTCTAGCCACCATTCCATACATCACTGATTCTTGCCATGCTGTGATGGAGGCACAACTCTCCAGTTCACCACCACCAGCCCATCAGTGCTGTCTCAGCCAGGGTGGCCCCTGGTCCTCATCCCATCCTCAGCTGCTGGGGGACAGAGGGCTGTGCAGCACATCTCACCACTATCCTCTGCAAAGAGCAGCAACTCTGCTCAGATGCCTGAAAGCCAGGAGCAAATTCCACTTCCTGAGAAAAACCACCTTTTCCTTGTGTGCCAGCTCCCACCACCCCATCCTCTGTGACTGCAGCCCACCTAGGGGACAGCAGGGGACAAAGGGGAACTGAGGCACCAGCACTCTCTGGAGTGGCAGAAGCCCATTGTGTCAGCTTGGGGCAGCACTTAAAAACTGCCTGAAACAACCAATGTCATCAACCTCATTTCACCTTCCCCTGCTGAACGCACCAACATGTGCGTGTGGGCAATTTGTCACGCAAGCTGACTTTTGAGAAGATCCCTAATTAAGGGAGCAGAGTCTCCATGGAGAGGTGTTATGTAAGGGACTTTACTTGCCATTAGCTTCCACCGACCAAGGAAAGCCGAGACTCGGCGAGGTGAGGCAGAGTAACGGCACATGGAATTTTTATTTAGCAGATGAGAGACGAGTCCTCAGCAATTTCCTGCGCTGTCACTCACTGGCTGTACCAGAGGAGAGCCTGGCCCTGCTGCCATGCATGTGGGAAGGGACTGAGTGCTCATCCCTTCCCAAGGAGATGCACTCTGAGTGCCCACAGCACCAGCACCCACCAGAGCATTCCTTGCTCTGGAGAAGGGAGCCCAAGGCAGCACCAGGACAGCAGCCAGGCACTGGCAGCCGGGGAGCAGGGCAGGCTCAGCCCTCACCTCTGGAGCAGAGCGTGGGGCACCCCCAGGGCTGCTCAGAACTGCTGAGCCAGCGCTCCCCAGGGGGATGCTCAGGGTTATATAAATTAATAACGGGGTTGATGTAATTTGCAGCTCAGTGAGTTGCAGCATTTGTCAAGTTAATTTGTTGTCTGGTGCTGACCCCGTGGTTCCACCTCTGCTTCTGTCTCTGTGCAAACGAGGCCAGGCCTCCCACTGAAACCCAGGGCTCCTGCTGAGCCGGAGTGACAGCCACCACAAGGTCACCACCATCCTGCTCCCAAAGAACCTGACTGTGTTTCTAAGTTAATTCCAAAAGCTGAAGCCCAGAAAGTTTCCACCCAGAGAGCTGGAAGTGGGCAAAGGCCTTCCCAGAAGAGCTAATTTGCCACATTCACATTCACCCCTGCAGCAAAACATGGAGCAGCGTGGGATTCAGGGTGCCACACACCACCAGCTCAGCCTCCTTCCTGAGGTGAACCAGGAGCCTCTTCTCTTGTCCTGCTTCTCCCCCACATTCATTTTCTTAACAATGCAATAAAAATCCCTCCTACCAATTACAATAAGGAACGTTTCAAGATTTGCTTTTCTGCTGGAGTTGGCAACCACCTACTTTGCCTACCCTTAATATTGGCCCTGCCTGCACCTAATGAAACAGCAACACCTATTGCAGCTATCCCTTCCCAGCATCATGGGGATCTGCTCTCCCACTGAAGCTCATGGGAGTTACCTGGGAACTCCCATTATTAACCATATTACAATCATCATGTGCAAGTTCCTGTGTGTTGGTACAAACCTTCTGCTGCACTCCAGGCGGAATCAATTTCCCGTGTGAAAACCTGGAGTTAAGAAAATGCCATGCAGGGGTGACACATTTCTGGCTTTGCTGCCAAAGAGCCTTTTTTACATAACCTGTCCCTATCCCACCACTTTCCTATTCTCAAAGGCCTGTAGACAGAGGCAATTGAAGCTCAGTAGAAATTATTCAAACTGAGTGCAGAACAAACTTGTTTGGAACACTATCAATCCACAGCTGCTAATAATAACAAAAAAAAAAAATATTGTGAAATGAAGATAAACTCTGTTAGACCTCAAAGACAAAGCTAGCTGGTTTGGCTAGGTCAACTTTCCCAATGACAAATGCATCTGATGCAAAATGAACACAGTTATTAGTCCAGAGACTGGGGATGACTCTTCCACTGGCACTTACTGGAAACTGCAGAAGAACTGCAGAAAATCCACTCTGCAGGCTGCAGAGGATGCCAAGCCCTACCTACCCACTCTGCAAAACTTATCAAAGAACATTAGAGAAAGACTGGGATAAAACACTAGGGAAGTATCAGGTTCATTTTCCCAAGTGCATCTTGTTTCCATAAACAGCCAAACTTTGCAGTATGTTTTGTAGAAATGAATTTCTGCAAAGGGGAGACCATCACTTTGCTGCACTTAGTAAATATTCACTGTGTCACAGCCTGCTGTACAAAACCAATCAGTTTTGCAGATTAGCAATTACCCACACAGCTCTCCTGAACAGCTGGGCTGCACCCAGGGCCCTCTGCATTGTGAGCCATTCTTGCTACGTGGAGACAGCAGAGCTTGATGACATGAGTTCCCTGTCTCAGGATACCAGTTTAACCTGGCCATCACACCACTCAGCAACCACCCTGGGAGATACAGCCCTGAATTAATGATTTTACTAAAGAGCGAGCCTCCACCTTCGCTTTGATTCCCAGTGTGGAGCCAGCTGTTCTCCCAGAAGTTAAGCTTTGTGGTTGATGTTTCCCCCACTGGAGTTCTCCTGACTTGGCTCTCTCAAGCCCTGCTGAGAGCTCAGAGTGCTGAGGACATGCTGTTCTCAACTGCCACTGCCAGCATCCCACGGGCCCTCATGGGCTGGAGCCACTGCAAGGCACCAGGAAACTCTCTCCCTACCACCAGGAGTTTCACCAATGTGGAGGAAAGCCACAGAACACGTGACTAGGCTCCCTTTTTGCCTTTTGCCACCAAGTCCACGGAGTGTAGCAGCACGGAATATCCACATCCCAACGGCTCGCCGGGATATTTTCAATAACATCCCGTTCGTGCTTTGCATGCATGAGTAAGAGCTGCTGGGTGTGTCCGAGCCCTCAGAGCTCCCAGCATTAGCTGTAGGCATCACAAGTCATTTGGTTCCTAAAACATTTTGTACTTAAAAGCAGCCCACACTCCAGCAGAGCCCCCTCCCAGCCCATCCCGCCGGAGCACGCACACAGGGACTGCTGGCTGCCCGTCCTACAGACACCTGCCAAGCACTTACTCCTGAGTGGGAAAGGATGGAAAATAGCCACCCTGGGCTGTGGAAGCACATCTGTAGAGGCTGGAGTGCAGCAGGACCCGGCAGCAGTGCACAGTGTGGGGTGGAAGTGTCTCTGCCCTGAGAGCCATCCATCACTCCTGACCGCAGGGTTATTCCACAGCCTCCCAGCTCCCGGTTACAGACAGCAAATGCAAACTGAGCTACCTCCCTTTTGGACAAAAAGGTGTATTTGGAGAGGGACTGCAGATTTTCCTGTTGGTTTTCAGTGGCTGAGCTAAGGAATCTGCTTCCAGCACGGATTTGTGCACTGTGGGAAGTGACTTTGCTCAATCCTTTAGCACTGAGGTCCAGCACAAGCAAAGGATCTCTCCACATCAGGTTGGTGCAGTTTGTTTTTCCTTCCATCATGACAGTGAGAGGTTACCTGAGGCTCCCTGAGAGCTGTAAGGATGAAAGCTCAGCTTCCTTTACATTAGAGAGGAGCAGGAAATTTAAAGGAGTGACTGTCCCCCAGGAATGTTAATCCTGTCATTGCAGTTTAAGGTGACACAGGATTTTCAACACTCAATTCCCACTTTATCCATTGCAAAGAAGTTTCATTCCAGAGCTTATACACAGGGGATTAATGAGGGCACTGATTACAGAGACAGAGTGAAGGAGCCCAGAGACATTCCCTGTTCTCTCATGGGAAGTTTGCATGGACCCAGGAGGTGCTGCTGTAGGGATCTAGTGTGTGTTTCAACCACAACAATCAGCTACAACTGGTCAGGACTCAGCCCCAGAGACAGACTGCAAACACAACGTGTGCAGAGCTAAACAAATAAGGTATCACAGATTCAATCATCTTTGTAAGCAAGTTTTGCTGTAATAAGATTTTACTTTCCATTTGGAAGAACGTAAGAGCTCGCTGGCGTGTGTTCATTAATCCACACCAGGGACAATTTTCTTTTAGGGGAATCTAATCCTTAAACTGAAAACACAGAAAGGAAGAGCAGGGAGATTGCTGGAGAATGGTGGTAGTCTGGAGTTTACCATACACTAATGTCAAATTCCAGTCTGAATTTAACAGCTCATTGTAAAAGTCTCTGAGCACATTACACTTAAGTTATTTGTAAGAGCAGTCAATAACTCATCTACAAAGCTGTTTTATTACACATTCCTCTATATCACCCTGGGAAAACACCTCACTTACCCAGTGCCCGTGCAAACATTCAGTAAGTTCACTTTCGCATGGCAGACATTAATATTTCCCTTAATTACAGGTCAAAGATCATTCAGATCATTTCCCCATCTGCCTCCTTAACCCTCTCAAATTTCCTGGATTTCATAAAAACATTTCCCTTCCCGACACAGTTCAGTCACAAGACCGAGTTTTCCATTTCCCTACCTGGATCGTGGTGTTCCCACCTTCCAGCAGGGCAATGGCCAGCAGGATGCTCTCGTGGAAGACTCTGTCACTGGTGGCATTCATGATGAGATCTATGACCAGGTTGGAAGCACCTTCTTTATCCAGGTGGCACTGGACATCTGCCAGGCTCATCTCCCCTCGGCTCATTGAGCTCGACCCAGAGCTTCCTCCTGTAAAGGTGACCAGGAGAAGCAGGTTGGCACTGACCCCATGGGGATGGCAAGGCCAGGTGGACAGGGCTTGGAGCAACCTGGGGCAGTGGAAGGGGTCCCTGCTCATGGCAGGGGGTGGAACAGGATGAGTTTTAAACTCCCTTTCAACCCAACCCATTCTGCCATTCCATTAGTGACTTTTTTAGCAACAGCCTCAAATTCAATAAACTTCACTGTATAAATGACTGCAAATGGAATTTTTGCCCATCCTACCCCACCATCCCTGCAATAAATACCATGAAATGGTCTTCTTTCAGAAATGGTTAATAATCTGACATCCTTACGGGCACATTTCCTAGGTGAAATTAATTGCAGGTATTACTGCAAATAATAAATCGATCAGGATTTCTAAGCACGTGTATTTAAAGCAATGTCACAAACATCAAACCAACCCAAGGCAGTCACTGAGAAGTACAAAGAGCTCTGCCTGCTAGTTTTGCTCTCAACTGCAGCCACCCACGTGGACAATTTCACTTTTTTTGGGAGCTCATAGACAAAACCGCGAGGGAAAACACCCCGATTTGCTGACTGGTGAGGAATGCACATCCCCAGAGCAGGGAAGGGCAGCCCTGGGGACGGGCAGAGCGTGTCCTACCTGCGGGGCCGGCCTTGCCGGGGCCGCCGGCCGACAGGGGCCCGTTGCCGAAGGCGGTGAGGCTCTCGCGCCGGCCGGCCGCGCGCACGGTGCCGTAGTAGCGGTTCACCAAAACCTGCCTCAGGGCCTCGCCCTGCGTGCAAAGAGCAGAAGAAGTCACGATGGGAGCTCCATGAACAAGCCAACCACCCACGTTCGCTGGCAGCAGGGCTGCTGTTACCAGTACCCTTCTTGTGCTGAGGGAGGGGGGATTGAAACCCTGGAGAGTTGGAGAAATCCACTGAGCAGCTCCTGATGTGCTGGGGCAGGCTGGGACACTGCAGGGGTCTCATGGGGCTCAATAAGATTATGGATGCCCCCATGCAGCACAGAGACAGCTGCAGTTCAGGTTTTGTGTACAGCTTTCTAGACAGATTTAATTTTCTGAGAGGTTCGTTTTAATTAAGTTCTATTGTCTCGGTCTTAAATGCAAAGGAGTTGCATCTGCACAGCACCAACACAAAATCAAGAGGCGGATCAGAGCGACACCAGAAATGGTTTTAAGGAACAATTTAATCTCCTCACACCTACCCTGTTTCGCCATCCCACCAACCCCGCAGGGCTGCGCTCCGCTGTCCCTCCACCAGCAGCTGACGCGATCCATCAGCTGCCGAGCGGAAACCCGCGCGATCCCGCTGGATCCCGGCCCTTGGTTCCCTCTGGCAGCTGCCCGAGCCACGCCAGCCCTCCCAGCCCAGCCCAGCCCAGCCCAGGTCCTCACATAACCCCAAATCCCAGAGCAGCCGGAGCTCCGGCACGGCCCCAGCGCGAGCCCGCGGAGATCCGACACCTCCAGGTGGAACATCACCCCACGGCTGCTGCCACTTCTGCCTCCACAGGAATTCCCTGGGGTTCGGGGAGCTGGGCAAAGCTGGAGGCACTGCCAGCACACAAACACCCACGGGGATTAAGGGATTTTTGTAAGGTCTTTGTGCACAAAGGAGACCTGGGGATTGTTGTCACCAACAATTGTCACTGCTAATGGCAGCTTGGTTACAGCAGCACCATCCCAGGACAGTGCTGCAGAGGGGAGGGAAGGGCTTTTCTGGGGATTCAGAAAAAAAAGAAAAATCAAAAAAAAAAAATTAGCCAAAAATAATTTCATATTAAAAATATGTCCAATGAACTAAAGCATCTTATCTTTAATTCCATTCACAAAAAGTGCTCATCACCGATTTATTGATTTTCAGTTGTATTTCAAATGAAATTGGTTGTCTGACTATAGATTCAAGATGTCATTTAATACATTAGATATCATAAAAGTGAAGTCTTACTCTTTAAAATTTCACAGGAGGCCTTTAAAACACAAGTAAATGGAACAACATAAATGTGCATTAATTGGCTTGTACAGAACTCCAGCCCTGCTGCAGTCAAACTGATTTTATACACAGCTGGCACTCAAAAAAGTCACTTCAAGAGATCCTTATCCCCCAAAAGAAAAAAAAAAAACAGACAAAAGCCTGTCTGACAATCAAGTTCTTTACCAAATTTCAGAAATCACTTCCACAGGGAGAAGCCCAACACATGCCTGAGCTGGTGAGGGATCTCTGCCCTCCCCACAGGGCTGGGGCTCAAGTCAGGGCTCCCAGTGCCACCCTGTCACCACAATCCAGCAGCCCAGAAACAGTTCCTGTGGATTCTCAGTGTGAAAGCTGCAGCAAGGGAGCTGCACTTCATGGGATCAGATGGGGAGGGAGCAAGTGTCAGGAACAGGATGCAAAATAAACACAAAGTCAGTGTTCCAACCAGCTGCTTCCAAAAGCTCCCAAACAACAGAAAAAAGAAAAACTCCTGTGGAAACAACAGCAGGAGGAGATGAGCACTTCTCCAAGGGGCATACCCTTCCCATCACTGCCTGGGCCAAAGAATGAACATGTGGGAGAGGCAAGAGCCAGCTCAGGAGCTCCACAAACCCTGTCCTGGAGGAGCTCCTGTGACTGACAGTGACAGGAGAGTGTTTAGTACACCAGGCAGTGCTGTATCCACCTCCCTGCTCCCAGTCTGGCAGGTGAGGGAGGCTATGTGACAGAACAAGGCCAAGCCAGACCAAAAACCCCCCTGAACTACATCTTCCTTGTACATGTGCACTGACTGGAAAGGCAACTTGACACCCAGATGGGCCCTAGGACACAAATGGCTACAAGGGAGCTCTCACATCACCTTTTTCGTCCCCTGTTGAACTAAGTGGCAGCCATCCTGTCAAATGGCATTTAAACCAGTGATTTTTACTACTTACTACAAAGATAACACATACTCAGCCTCGAGAACAGCTGCTCAGCAAACTCCACCTTGCCTGAATTCAGGAGGGCGACTAAAGCTCTTGGAGCTGCCCCTAGATTCTCCTTTTGGCCCCTTGTGGAGCAGGAGGTGACTTCTATTCCATGGTCAAAATAGTTGGGGTGAGTGAAGACCTGACCAGGACAGGCACCTCTGGTGTCTGTAGGTGTTGTGCATCCAAAACAAGACAAATCACCAGAAAATACAGCAGGACCAAGTTTCAAGCAGCTGTTTCTAGCCAGAGTGTGCTGATCCAGGTCTGGCAATACACAGCCACCAGCATTTCAAACTCTAACTGGAAAGAAAAGCTTTGGTTCCTACAAATTTATCCAAACCCATGATATCAGCTAACAAAATATGAGTATGTGATCAAAGCAGAAGGGAGAAAAAATAAGTGGTATTTAAGAAATGTTCCAATTAATTCAGCTGCAATGCTTGGCTCCAGAACAGTTCTTTAACCATCCTGTTAGTGCTGTGCACCACTTTGACGAGGGCAGTGTGCAAACAAATATCAGATGTTTGGCAGTAACCAGAAAAATCAAATATGGTACCTAGGAAAAAACCCCACAGCGTCCAGTTTCATCTGCATTCACACCAGGTAAAGTAAGAGCAAGTCTCACAGAAACATCACTGTACATGCACCAGCAAAAACAACTCTAAGTGATATCAGAAACCTGTTAGAAGCTTTAAAACAGAGCATCTTTAATATTTTAGAGTGAAGCAGTCATAAGTTGCTGCTGTTGTGTTCCCAGCTACAAGGGCAGAAGAAATGGAGAAAGGGACCAGCGATGCTGATTGTGCAGCTTGGCTGGCTAGGAAGGGGGGCTGTGGCCAGAGGAGCCAACTCCAGGAGCACTGATGAGTGTCACTTCACAACGGAGTGATCAGCACCCACAGGGAAGGTTTTGACAGTGGGAATGGACCAGACCAGGACCTGAGGTCAATTCAGAGCAGCCAAGCACTCGTCCCTTCCATGCAACCCCAGGGAAGGGGCTCCAGCACCTCACTCTGTCAATATGGCTCATTTTTTGGATTTTCCAGCCAGCATTTAACCACACAAGTTTCTTACATGACTTAGGCTTCACTGTTTACCAGGGAAAGGGAGAGATGAGTTCTGAATGTGCTTGACTGCTGTACATACCCTTCTATGATCCTCCAGTTGCCTCTGTGGTAGAGTTTGATCAAGCTCCTGCTGTGCGTGCAGAAAGTTCATTTTAAAGCAGAACAACACTCAAGAGAGACCAACATCTTGGCACTCATGGGGGAGTCACAGCTGGATGCCAGGGGGGAGATGGACTGACAAGCCATCAAAACAGGACCCCTGCCCTCTGCCAGCCCTGAGCCCTCTGCTCTGCCACCCTCACACACCCCCTGGCATGCACGTGTGCCAGCAGTGCTCCAGGAAACAGCACGTCTGTCTGGTGTCACAGCTCCTGGGGACACACACAGCTTTGGGGGCTCAGCCCACGCATGCCCATGCACAGACACACAGGAACACCCCCCCAGCCCACTGGACACACACTCTGGGGGGGAGGGACTCCAACACATCCCACCGTGATCACTGAAACTCATTTGAGACTGGGGAGGGCTTCTGGCCCAGCCTGGGGGTCCCTTCCCACGGCCAGGATGGCAGTGGGGAGTCACTGAGCTGCCCCTTGGCACGGGCACGTTTCCAAATCAGACCTCTCTCACTTGAGATATTCATTTCCAGGAATGCAACTTCCACTTGGCAAAGGTGAAGCACATTGGGGTTCTGCTGCTTTAAAGCATCTCCAAAGGTGTGGAATAATGGCTCTGTGCAGGGACCCATCAGAAACCAGGAGCCATCCCCCAGACATCTCAAATCCATTTGATGACCACTCAGAGTTTCAGGTTACATTTAAACACTGTTCCACAAAATTTACAAATACAAAGGCCTAAACCATCACAAACATTTCTTTTTCTACATGATCTCACATTTATAAAAACTTCACAGCTCAGAGAATCAACGCTCTCCCAGATTTAGACCTCCATGTTGTTTCATTTAGATTTGCACTGGTTTGGCACCCAGTTGTACAATCCACCAATGCCATGTCTGGATGCCCCATGAATTTCAAAGGAATCTAAGATTTGATAAATTTTCCTGCCTTCTTTTTGGCAAATAATCTGCTTCATGCACATAAAGGACATGTTTCCACACATCCAATTCCCTCAGAACCAGAGACCTTGACAATGTGCAGTGACCCTGAGCTTGTCCACTGGGGCATTTTAAATGGGACACCAATTGCTCTGGAGTTATGAAGCTTCCACTAAGAACTTCTGACACCTCCCTTTCCTTAAAGTATTGAAGTTTTTAAGTATGTGAGGCAAAGGGAAAACCAAATTCTGCATTAGGAGCCAAAATGAAGTCTCATTTTGCCAACGTAGGAAAATTTGAGAGGAGACTTTTCCCAGTGCCACCCTTAAAGAATAAAGGAAATGGCTGAAAGGAGCAGACTTAAAATTAGCTTACAATTTTTTTTTGTATTTTCAGACTACCACGCTGATGCTGTTTTGGATTAAGGCACTTTAACAAATCTACTTATTTCCACTGTCTAACACCACGCAGGAACACACATTTCACAGGGGTTTTTACCAACAAGACACTCCACTAGGACTAGTGAAACACCAATATTTGTGTGCTGTACAAATATAGGTGGCTGACACACCTCTACAGGGCTCTCCGTTTCTGGAGCTTGCGGCAGCTAGTTGAAAGTAAAATGCAGAAAAATTAGTCATTCCTCCAGAATCTTTCATCCCAACAGCAATCCAGTGGTCAACAGTGAGGGGAAGGGAGCTGGCAAAGCACTTGACTTCAGCTGAATCATCACAAATGAATTATAGCTGTAATTACTGTTCACACTCTCCCACCCTGCTCCTAAAAGGGCCACATTTGGCAAATTTCACAGGTATCCTTTGAACATCCCAAACTGCTTTGCATGAACTCAGAGGCACAAGCAAAAAAATGAAGTTGCAGGTGCCCAGAGCACTTTTGGGGACCACACCCCCAGGATCCATCACTGGAATGCTGCACATCCACCCCAGTGGGGAGGAGGAGGAAGCCAGGGCTGCATATCACAAAGGCAGCAGCCTTGTAATTTTATCTTTAAAAAATGTATTCTGTGGATTCTCATCTATAAACATACTTTTCTCAAGATAAAAGATACGACACAGCACCAAACAGGAGCAGTGAAATAAGGGCCTGAATGGTGACAGCTTTTCAAATTTAAAATGCTGATCTTCAACTGAAACAGATGAAGACAAGTAACTTTTATCTAGTCAAGCACAGACACACAACAGAGAACTGCACATTCAAACTCAACTGCTGACTTAATTGTGGGGAAATTGCTGTAACTTCTCAGGAGCAGACAGCAGGAAATAACACCCTCACAATCCTGTAACCCCAAGCTGAGCCAGGCACTCCTGGCCACGTCTGCCCCAGGGACAGACAGACCAAGGGAGCACAGGCTGGGAGAGCAGCCCAGCACCTGCTGCAGCCTGGGGAGCGCCCAGCAAAGGCACAGGGAGGAATAATGACACTCCACTTCCCAGGAAGGAGCCCCAGGAGCGAGCACTTCCCCTGCAGGGGCTCCTTGGCCAGGAAAAAGACCCTTTCCATTCTCCTCCTAAGGGATTTTGCTCCTGGCCAGCTCCCATGGCCTTTGGTGGTGGCTTCCTTGCATTGTCACCGCTCCTGGACACGTCTCAAGCATGCAACCCCCTTGTGTGGCCAAGTGGAAGCAGGGAGGGTTTAACCCAGAGCAGCACAAGTGAACAGGAAGCAGCAGCTCGTTCTGCAGAGGAACACACCGTCCTGCCCTGCCCTGCCCTCAGGCTGGACCCCTGACAGCTCACAGGGAGCCCGGGCACATTGTCCCAACTGCACAACCTGCCTGGGGCACAGGAAACACCCCTGCCTTCCCCAGGAGCCAACAGCAGCAAGGAACCTGGGCCTGTTCCCCTGCAGGGGAAATGAGGTCCCTTCCTCCTGGGGAGGGGAGACTGAAGCTGACAGGTCAAGTGGACATGACTGCTGGAATCAGGATTCCAAACAAAAGTTTCCTTCTGGGCACTGGTACAGGTTTCCCAGAGAAACTGTGGATTTTCCATCCCTTCCAGTGTCCAAGGCCAGGCTAGATGGAGCTCTGAGCAGCCTGGGACAGTGGGAGGTGTCCCTGCCCATGGCAGGGGTGGCACTGGATGAGCTTTAAGGTCCCTCCCAACCCAAACCATTCTGGGATTCCTGGGCTGATACCTTGACCCCATTTCAACCAAACATACATTTACATTTTGGGGCTGAAAAGCAGCACAGATGAAGAATCAGCATAAAATTAGTTTGCTCCTTCCCAAGCTAAAATGACAAATTCCAGCTCACAAATTCCTGTGCCTTCCCTCTGTGGCACAGACAGCACATCAGAGCCAGCCCCACACACTGACCTGGGAGCAAAACCACTGCCCTGGGCAATGCCCACGTGGATCACCCACAGCAGCACAGCCCTCAGCCATCTTCCAGTAAGAATATAAACTCCAAATCCTGAAATTGTTATTCTTGGAGTCAAAATGGGTTCAAATAGCAAAGAATTATTGAGCTCTTGTTGCTGTGCTACACTTTGCACTCTCCTGTGTGTGCTGCAACAGCAAAATATCACCTTATGCTTTACAAGGATTGAACAGAGTAGGAGAGCAGCCCAAAGCAGTAATTTTCCAAGATTTCTTGTGCCCCCCTATATTTCAGCTCTCCAGCTATAAGAAAGGGATGGTTTGGGGGGTGGGTTTGTGGAATACCAAACACAGCCAGGTGATGAGCAGGACACAGTGGACAGCTTTTAAACTGGAACCCAGTGGGTGGCCAGGTCAGAGTCCAACATCTGTGCTTTTTACAAGCAGTAGGGAAAGGTCCTTTCAACTTGCTGAGCAAAACCCTCTCTTCCTTTGAAGTTTCCACTCCCCCAAGGCTGGCCAATAAACCACTCCTCATGAGCCATGACTGGAGATGCACAATCCCTGACCCTCTGGTGACCGGAGTGCTTCCAGCATCCACTTCCCCAGCACAGGCCACGTGTGCTTCCCAGAACAGACTGACTCAAGAGTAGATGTATGGCCCTCAAAAACCACCAGAGCACGTGACAGCTCCAGGGTGAATTCATTACATCTCAATTTCTGAGATACAGATGAGCTTTCCATCCTTTGCTTTTACAGTTTGAAGTTCGAAGTTTTATTCTCGTTTGCTTTCAAAATAACAATCACAATGAAAGTTGCTTAATCCTTCCTTCAGAGAAAATTCAAACTACTGCTGTGACAGAGTAGAGAAGGTCTGAGGAAAATCAGAAAGATTTTCATTCAAGTTTGAAGCATTAGAATTGCTTTTCTCCACTTTTTTCACCCAACTATGCAGTGAACACCCAGACCACCAAGCAGTGAAATGAATTTAAAAGGCTGGTAGAGATTCCAGTTCACAGACTGGGGCTGCTCCAGAGAGTGGCTTCAGCAAAACAGGCTGGAAAACATCTCACATTGTAATTAATGAGAGGGAAATGATCGGATCAGAAAACTCACATTTGTGTGACCACACAATCACAAACCTGGCCCTTTTCTCTTCAGCCTCACCAGACTCTGGAATTTTGACAAAACAATGGACAAACCAGCACAATTCCAAGCACCCATCTCCTACACTTCAGGCCACCTGGAGTCCAAAAGACTGAGAGGTGACAAACCTCAGACTGCTGAACTGATGACATTTTCCAAACCTCCACACAATTCCTTCAGGTCTCTCCAAACATCCCTCTCTCCTGTCCTGGGAGGTCCTCGAGCTCAACACTGAGGAATCAGAGCCAAACTCCGTGGATTTGGCTCCATGGACACACAGTGGTGAGGAGCAGGATGCCCTGGGCTGGGCAGCAAGTCAGGTTCAATCACCAAGAGGTCCCTTCTGGTCCCAAAATCTGTGAATTCAGGAACTGACCCAACTCCATGCATATGGCATCTCATTACTGGGGTGGCAGGGGGAGACATTTGGCAGAGAGGAGGAAATAAAAAGGGAAAACACAACTGCAGAGTCAGCCAAATTGCACATTAAGCTTTTGATAGCCAGGTTGTACCTCCAGATGCGAGGAACTAGAGTGAAGATCTCAGATAAATGTTATTCTGAAACCTCTGCCTCAGCTCCTGCACTGCCATCTCCAGTAGGAGCTGGAATTCCAGTGGGAATGGCTGCTCAAATTGAATCCTGCAAGTCCCTTTCCACTTTTTCCTCCCTTCTCTGAACTTCTCTGCTCTTCCCTTTGAAATACCATCAGCTCTTCCTTGAAAGGCACACAGCAAAAGCATCACCTTGTCTGATTCGTGGCAGGAGACTAGAGCATAAATTATGTTGCTGTCCTTCATAACTCTTTAAAAATACCACAAAACTCTGTGCAGCTTCCTTGCCAAGTCCCCTTTGTAAAGCCAACACTGTTACCTTGTGGAGCTGAGGAGAAATTTGGATAGGAAATTTCTAGCCCCTGCAGATGATCTGTAGGTGTTTGTCAAACATGCTTTTGACTTGTTATGGAGAAGTTTCAGGGCAGAGGGGAATAACTGGGACCCAGGAGCACTGAAATGCTTTGACAAACTTCCCACATTCCATTTCCCCCTGTACAGACGTTGCATTTTCAGGGATGGAGGATCTCAGACCTGCCTAAGTCAGGCAGCAGCAGGAGATGTGGGGCAGCACCTTGCTCTGGCACAAGTTCCCCAGCAGGCCCATGGGATTTTGGGGGCAGAGGCAGCCCCCCAACTCCCTTTGTGGCTTTGTCCCACACCCAGGGCAGGGACATGGCTGAATATTCTCCCTCATCTCAGGGAATGTGCAGAGATTTGTGCACTGCCAGGCGAGGAGGTGGCAGATCTGCCTGCACTCCAAGGTCACCAAGATTCTATCTAGGGGAATGCCTTCCCTCATTTTCCAGAGTTTTCAGTGGAGAAATCATATTTTAACTTGGGCTGGGACTTTCCAGGAGCTGGAGACCTCAGCCTCTGCCCTTCAGTGGGAATGCAACCACTTCCTCCTCTTTAAATCCTCAGTCTTGCAGGACTTCTACTGAATAGAGTAAGAACTGCCTTCACAACACATTTGACAGCAGCAGTTTTAATTAGCAGTAAGATGGTATAACAACTATTTTTTTGGTGACAAGTAACTGTAAGAAATGTTCCAGTCTCCTTTTCCAGGGAGCTCACCAATTCCAGTCCGTGTTAAAAAAGAAAAGCCCTGTCCAAAGATCGCAGGATTTCTCAAGGGGAAAAAAAAATATAAGACAGCCCACAAAAATTTTATGAGTGCCTGCATTTCCTCTGCTTGAGACATAACAAGTGAAGCACTGTCTAAGTGCAAAATACACAAGAGAAATGACTGCAGAGTATGCTCTCTACAAGGAAAATAATTCCCAAGTGCAGCTTTCCAGCTCTGAAGAGGTTAATACATTTCCTAACTCCAATCAAAAATGCATAGAACAGCACATATTTTGCACCTTAGCCATTGGAAGTTTAGTTTATCGTAGATAAAGAGCAGGGAAAAGGTTAATTCAGGCAACCCCTTTGAACCAGGATTTTCAGTTCCCTTTTCACCTACTTGAAACCTCAAGACTAATGCAAAGAGCTGAAAAAACCCCAAACCTAAACTCTACTGAGTGGGTCTGCAAGTGCATTTCACTGGATAGAGCTGCCTGTAGATAGATCAGCTGCATAAAGAAGTGTCACTACTGAAATAAAACCAGATAAAACACCAACACAACCCTAAAAAATAACTAAATAACTACAAGGGAAACTCCATGCCAGATTTGGCTGGGTGGTTGCTGGGGGGGAACAGCAGAACACCCCCATTTCACCCTGGAAATTGAAACAGAGCTGCAGTGGTGTGGGGTTAGGCTGGGGGAAAGCAGAGCACCCCATTTCACCCTGGAAATTGAAACAGAGCTGCAGTGGTGTGGGATCAAGTTTGGGGGGATGCAGAGCACCCCATTTCAGTGTGGAAAATGAAAGAGAGCTGCAGTGGTGTGGGGTCAGACTGGGGGGAAGCAGAGCACCCCATTTCACCCTGGAAATTAAAGCAGAGCTGCAGTGGTATAGGATCAAACTGGGGGGATGCAGAGCACCCCATTTCAGTGTGGAAAATGAAAGAGCTGCAGTGGTGGGGTCAGGCTGGGGAAGCAGAGCCCAGCCCCAGCTCGGCCGCTACCGGCACAGGCTGCGGGCCAGCCCCGGTGCCTGTAAACATCCCCAGCGCCTTTATTGGCAATTACTGCTGAAGGTCACACATCAGCAGCAGGCCTAAATTCCAGGAAAAAAAGCTCTTCTTATGTAACTGCTGCCTGAATGTTGGCAGGTGCCCAGCGGAACAGCTCACTGCAATGTGGCTGGGAGGGGAAAAAGGAATATAAAAAAAAAAAAAGCAAAGTAGGCCATCTCACAGCGCGATCGGCATCCTGCGCGTGCCACCTGCAGGTCAGCGCCAACGGGGCCCTGCCTGGCAGGCCATCAAAGATTCATGGTTTCTCCAGGACGGGTGTGTTTTAGTACCCAGGACTTGCACTGCAGGTGGAAACTGGGCCACAGTGTCCCCAGAGAGCAGGCCTGGCCGGGGAGGATGGACAGGAATGTCCTTTCCCAGTGCCCGCAGGGAGGGAGCCGCGCTGGGCCTGGAGCGCAGGGAGCCCACGGTGCATGCAGCATGCAGCACCAGGAAATCTGCATTAGCATCACCCCCGCGCTCCTCAGTGGGCTGAGGACTGCATTAACAGCACATTAAGCTGTTGTGTCTAATTGCAAGCAGGGTTTAGTTCTTGCTGTTGTGTGAAGATTCACGCTTGGTGGAAGAATTCACCTCGGCCCTGAAGCTCTTCCCTGAGACAGCAGCACAGGCTCCATCAGGAACAGGATCAGAGCAGCTCCAGCCCAGGAAGGAGGCCACCGACAGAGGAAAGCTCAAGGGCTTTTAAGGACAATGCCCTGCCTTGGGGTTTTGGCTTTATCACCTGAGACACCTGCACAGAGCCCATGTCAAACACACCCTGCAGAGCCCTTCAGCTCCTGCTCCCAGCCCGTGCTCCAGGAGAGGCAAAGAGCAGCCACAGCACAAACCAAAGGCCAAGCTGTGAGCTCACAACTCCCCAAAACCAGGAGAGAGCCAACACAACCGTGCTGCCAGTGTGGTGGGACACAGTTCCTCATGGTTTGGGTGTTCATTAATGCTCCGCTACTTCTCCTTGGAAAACTGCAGGTCTTCCCTGTCCCTCCTTTCCAGCACAATGGGAACTGCACATAAACCCTCAATACAAGTGTGAGTTAGGACAACAGCACCACCTCTGCTGTTCCCTTCCACTTCACTTCTCCAGCACCCAAAGCCCCCCAGCTCAGCCCAGAACTGTCCAGGGCTGGTGCCAACCCCACACTCAGGGGATTTCCTTCCATTGGGTGAATTCCAGCATTATTCACCCACTTCCAAAGGACACTCCCTTCTTCACTCACAAAAACGTTAAAGAGGGTCTGTCATGACCTTCTATCATGACTCTCACTAACAAACACATGGATCTCCTGGCATTTTTTACATCCTTTGTTTTTGGGACCCACTGCTGGCTGGGATTACCTTGCAGGACACAAGTAAGATAACTCAACCTACATCAAAAACCACCATGAAATCATGCCACCAACAGTTACTTCACTAACTGGAGCTTCCCACGAGGGAATAAGGAGCATTTCAGCTGATCAAAACAATTAAAGTGTGCATAGTTTTGACAAAAAAGCAAGTTAATAATTTTACTAATAATGTAGAATTTTATATTCTTTGCCCCAAAAGTTTACAGATTCCAGGGCTGACAAGGGGAAAAAAAGGAAACCAGAACACCCCAGGATTTCTGAGACTTGCCAGGGGTTCCAGCTCCATCTGAATCCCTTTCCCATGGCAGCCAGTGCTCAGTGCTGATGGTTATACACACACCTGCTCCTTCCATGCACTTGCTCCATTAAGGAGCAATAAAATTCCTCCTTTGCAGCCTCCAGACCAAATCCTAAATTGTTCTGCACGCTCTGGCTGATTTACTGCAGGCAAAGACAGCACATCACAGCCAGAAACCAAAGGGGAAAGAGTTTCACATTATGACTTAATTTGCAATTAAACAATTCAACTTTCTCTCTGAAGTTTCTCCAAGCTAAAATTATACATATACACACGTGCTATTCTGGGAAGCTGCAGCAGCACATCATCCAAAGGACCTGGCCTGATGGAAACATTTCTGTGCTACAGGTTAACTTCTGGAAACCTGAGAGGAGACTACTGGTCCATATGCCCCAGGTTAAAAGGGGAAAAAACCTGGGTTTATTAACAACCAAAAAAGAGAAACAGACAGCAGAGCACCTCAGTAATGCCAGAAGTGTGTGTGGAGCTTGGAGACACACCTGAAAGCTCATCTCAGCACAGCTCAGAGGTGATGGCAGGGCAGTAAATGAACTTGTGCAACAAGAAATTTGTCTTTCAGGTCAGAATCAGGCTTTGGGCAGAAAGCAGTGATGGGAAACCAGTTTCTCAGGGAAGGGACCCTTCAGCTCCAGCCCTAAAAGCCCCCCTGAACAGAAAACACCCTCCAGGCCAACCCTGGCTGATGTGCACAGTATTTGTCCCCTTTAGTGACAAATAGTTAGGCTTTCAAATCCATTTCACCAGGCAAGGTCCCCAAATATTTCATTTTCAGAATGAAGTTTACCCAGTGAATTCAGGTGGTTAACATCAAAATCAACAAATCACACCGTAAATTGCTTTCTGTAGATTTCATGACCTACTCCACTAAATAAAGGTCAGAAATGCTTTAGACATTTCAAGCAGTTGAGCTTTGTTCCAAATAAAAGGCTGGCTTGGGAGAGAACACAGGAAACAAAGCGCTGAGAGGAAAATATTTCTTTTTTCCGTGGTATTTCAGTAAAATAAGGTGCCAGTCAATCACTTTCTCAGTATTATACATTTATGCAAATTCCACGCCCACACCAGGTTTTTTTGAGCTGATGAGGAAGTTGCACAGCAGAGGCAGCTCAGCTCCCTCCGCCCTGCGCTGCTGCCCCGACCAGACACTCGGCTCCTCAGAGCCCTTGGAAAGCTCCACGTCAGTCAAACTCCAAGTTTTCCCTCAGAGAGGGCTTTTCACCCAGAAACAGCTTCCCCAGGGTTACACAGCACCCAGCCCGTGGCCACCCCCACCCCAGGGGGGCACAGCAAGGGCGCTGCAATGCCCTCACAGGACTGTCACTTTCCCTTCCTGGGAAAAGCAGCAGCACAACTTGTGCACAAGGACCTGCCCCTCCCCAGTCCCACCTGCTCCCACCTTCCTCCAGCTCCTGCATGGACACCATCAGAGCTCACTATTTAGCTCTCCAAATAAGAAGAAATGACCCCTTCACATATGAGACAGGAATGGTGGCCAAGTGCTAAATGCTGACTGCTTAGAGCAGTTCACCCTCCAGATCTGATCCTAAACTTCACAGGATCTACCATGGCACCAGCTGATTGCAGACTAGTAAAAATGATAACTCCATCTGGATTAATATTCCAAGTAATGACATATGGAATTAGTTATGGTAACTACTCCCAGGATAGACACACAGCAGACTGAAAACTCCACTAATTCACTGACACAGGCACACAAATCAGAACGCTCAGTGCTGCAGAGACAGGACAGATCACAGGGCTACTGGTAAAACAAACACCATAGAAACAACACTGGAGAAAAGAAATAAAATTAAAACCTCAGCATTATCCAATTCAATGGTAATCTGCCGGGAAAGAAAGAAGGGGAAGAATTGAAAGCAAGGATTAGTAAGAGAAACAAAACATAAATTTCATGTAAGGATCTTATAAATCATTTAACACTTTAATGCTGCAATCCAACATTATTTTTGCAGTGGGCATGAGGAACATCTGCCAGCGCCGGGTTAGGGAACAGACACTGCTGGGAATGTTGTGCCAGGCAGCTTGGGAGGCAGGATGTACCCTGGCTTTGTTCCTGTGCCAGGCACAAACCACGTGGGCTGGCTGACCCAGAGCCAAGGACTTCACCCTTGGGCACGGGAGTGTCACGAGCCTGAGCAGCAGCACAGGGGCTGCATTTCCACTCTGGGAGGGAAAATGGAGCTTTCCAATGCAAGTGCTGCAGAGCTGAGGCGAGTCAGCTGGTAAGACGTGCATGAATGACATGTTTCAGCACAGTGAAAAACTTGGGTCTAGCCTACACTGTCAATGTAGAGCAGTTTTGTGCCTATTAAATACTCCACAGTATGCTCCCCGTCACTGAGCCATCCTGAGCGCGTGCCAAGCGAGGAGCCTTCAGCAATATGGAAAAATTTGAGCCTTCCCACAGGCTTCTGTACATCTGTGCTCTGCCCACGGGTTCTGCTCGCTGCTGAGGAGCCCCAGCTGTGGGACTGTGGCCCCGGGTGACAGGAGCACACCCCGTGTCCTCCTGCACTGCCCACCCTCCTCAGGGACGTGGGCCAGCAGGGTGAGGTGATCTGTGGGCTGGGAGAGTCACAGGAGGGGAGGAGCCCATCCTTATGTAAGTCAGAGAGCACCAGGTGGGGCTGCAGCAGAACCACAGGCACTGCCAGAACCTCCCCAGAGCTCTGGGGCTGGGCACGGGTGTGGAGGGACAGCTGAGAGCCCTGGCACGGGGACAGCACAGGGACTGACAGCTCTGCCCTGCCACAGCTTGAAAGGGGTTCTCAGGAAGGAATCCTCCCCTGTCAAGGTGGGGAGGCCCTGCACAGGCTGCCCAGAGAGAGAAGGGATGGCTGCCCCATCCCTGGAGGGTTCAAGGCCAGGCTGGGCTAGGAAAGGTGTCCTTGCCCAAGGCAGGGAGGGAACTGGGCCATCTTTAAGGTCCCTTCCAAGCCAAGCCTCCCCATGGCTCTGTGCTTGTGAGGTCAGTGAGCTGCTCACAAGGGTGAGCTCTGCACCCCAAAGCATGGAACCAACTCTAGGAAGGGACTCCAGGATTCACAGCGGGGTTTTTACAATCTAAGAGGGGTTTTTCCTTCTCTTTTTTTTGTTACACTACAGGATGAATTTAAAAACAAAAGGTGCTGCCTTCTAGGTGGTGACTAAATTCAGTTCTCTGAGTCACAAGGGAGAATAAATCCGACTGCAGTGCTCACAGCCAGACAGTAAAAGCTGTTCTACTACTACTCACAGTCTATCTGTGAGCAATCAGCTGCTTCTTCCGACTCAGAAATCACTTCACAGGCAGGCATATCCTGACTCCTTATGTAACTGAGCCACTGCTTCAGAAATTAAAGCTTCTGCCACACTTTGAAGATTTTTTTAGCATCTTGTGGGGTTCTCCATGGTCTGGATGGTGCAAGGTATGTTAACTGCAGCTTCTAGAAATACTGCTTCAGCCAAGTTAGCTGAATGAAGTCTGTGAAACTCCTAGAAATTAATTTCCATTTTGGAAAACCTCTCCGTGGCAAATTACATTTAAGGAAAACTCTCAAAGCTCTGATTTGGGTTCCACTGGTCTCTAGTATCTACACCATCCACCACACACTGCTTCTATTACTTGAGGTGACCTTGGACAGTGGCTCCTGGCTGTTTTGACAGGCGAGGACACGCTGATCTGCTAGAGAAGTGTAAAATGTGATCTGTGGTTACACTGAGTCTGTTACAGCCCCAGTGCTGAACATCAGGAAATGCCAGCACCCACTAGAGGATCACCAATCCCACTCCTTTCCCAGGAGCAGCCTGGCCACAGCCAGCCCCTTCCAGCTGGGATGTCTCAGAGAAGGGACCTTGAGGAGAGCACAGAAGGTGATGCCCCAGCACAGGATTCAGCCACTTGGGCAGGGGACAATGTGCTCCAAGCTGACACCTGCAGCTGTGCCCTGCCCTGCTCCCTCCCCATCCCACAGGGATGTGCTGCTTTCCTGCAGCTGGCCAGGGAATTCCCTCAAGCCCACGAATTCACTCCAAAGCACTGCTGCTGCACAAGGCCACAGTCCCCAGGCAGGGGCACAGCAGCAGCTGGAGCTGGGCTGGGCTGGCAGAGCTCTCCTGGCAGGGCAGGGGCACAGCCCTGGCCATCCCTACCCTGAGGGCATTTTCCTGGGAGTCTCCACTGCCTGGCACTGCCTGGGTGTGCTGGGAGCAGCCCACACGTGCACACCCATGTGTGCCAGGCTGCCACTGCTCCCTCCCCAGAGCCACGTCCTGCTCCTGCCTCCTGCTGACACTCCCAGCTGGCCAGGATGCTGCAGGTTCCTCTGCCTGTGGAGCATTTCCCTCCCTGGCAGCTGCTACAAACGATTCCTGCTGCTCTCAAACTCTGATCTCTGAAGTTTTTGCCCTTTCTGCTGTGAATTGAGCATGAGGCAACAGCTCCAAACCCATCTGTGGGGGAGAACTGGACTGAGACAGCAGCTGCCCCTGGGCACGGCCTCCCAGTGGCAGGGAGAGCCCTGCCCCATCACAGCTTCCCCCAGAGCCCTCTGAGCCCAGCTGCTGCTGAAGAACCTCAGCTGATCAGAATTCCAGGAGAACCTCCAAATCCCAGTCTCAGCTGACTGTAGCCACTTCCAGAAACACAAACATATGGGTGCATACACACTCTCCTGATGGAAATAAAGAATAGGTCTGTACCTACAGAAAAATGTTCCTCTCAGTCAGTCAAGAGTTGTATGTAGGAAAGGGAAAGAAAAAACATGGGTGGGTGTACAGAGAGTTTCCATCTATAAACCACAACAAAATTACTCAGTTGTACACAAATTCAAATTAACTACAAAACACCCTCTTGTTGCAAGGTTACATGACCTGAAGAGTCACCTAGACCTGGGAAGCAGATAAAGATGTTACAGCCTTCAGAAAAAGGGAACAAAATTGATATTTTAGAGTGCCAGCAACTGCAGGGATTCGACTTAAACTCGCCAGTCTCAAGAAGAAAAGCAACAGAAACAAGCTTAACTTCAAATATGATTTGAAAGGTATTAGTTGACCAAAAATGTTTTGTCTCTGTTCCAGCCTAGAAGTGCTTACACATACAAAACAGCTTGAAAAAGCAGGAGTTTTATTTTCCTTTACTGAATAAAGGCAGTGTTTAACAGAATGATGGACTGTACCTTACCTTTTCTCCATAGCCTCTATCTTTGGTCATCATTTCCCTGAGCGTCTGTAATACCTTAATACACAGTTTCTCCTCATTCTCCTCCAGCAGCTGCTTTGTGTGCTTAATTAACCTGAAAAAAAGCCATCAATCAGGTTAGTGCAAATATTCTAAAAATGGGGTAAGATATATGTGCTTATCTTCACTGGTTTATGCTGCAAACAAGGTTTATCATCATACTGTTACACAACCATTTTGGAGCCTTCTCTCCAGAGCAGCACCTGACGGCTACCAGGGGAAGCTGTGGGCAAGAAAAGAGCCAAAAAATCCCTCTGGCTGCAGGCAGCAAGGGATCAGTGAGATCCAGGACCTGATGGTCCTCCAGGACAACCAGGTAACAGGAAGAAATCTGTTCTACTTGGTTAAAAAACAGACTGAGAGCCTGGGAGGGTGCAATCCCAAATCCATCCCACCCAGCACTTGGGACTGACTCAGTGCCCAGCTTCCAGAACCTCTGTATAGAGCCCACCTCTCCAGGAGGTGAGGGGAGAAGCTGGATCTGCTCTCAATTGCCCTCTAAATGACCTTGTAATCTCCCCTTTCCTTCGCTCTGGCTGTGGTGATGCCCATGACAACAAATCATCCTGATGTATTCAGCCAGCAGCTCAGGAACATTCCAGGGCTGAAGGCAGCTATCAGCAACTGCACCAGCTCAAAATTTAACCCATTTACACAACTGCTCAGGACATTTTCACCCTGCAGCAAGCAGACACTTTTAAGCATCAGGTGGGAAAACATATCAACCAGTCTTTCCCCATTCCCACAAGCAGTTTTTCTTCCCCACCAAGGACAAGCTGCATTGATCATACCACAGAATACTGATTTTTACAGGTATTTCAGAGGATACCAAGTATTTACCCAGCTGGGCAAGAGGGCTCTATTCCACAGGGCACAGGAAGACTGGGAAAAAGCAAAACAAGCCAGACCCCGGAGACAACTTACTTGCAAATGAAACCTCCACTTTCACATTTCCTCCTGGCATCCGTGTTCTCTGGGAAGAGCAGCTCAGGCCTGTGGAGCACATCCACCAGCACTGACAGCTCTGCCTGGACCAGAGGGCGCAGGCGATCCTCCAAGGCTGACACGATGTCCTGGGGAACAACCACAGCCAGGTTCAGACACACACCAACACCTTCAGAGCTGAATTATCCTACTAACGGTGGACGAGGGACAGGACAATCAGTCCGTCCTGCCTGAATAAATTACAAGGCCTCAGGGTTTGCTCAGGTGAGATTTTCAGCTTTGCTGTGCCCCTGCAGGGGAAGGGGGGCTGTGCAGTCACCTGTAGCCTCTCGATGATGTTCCTGTAGTCCCGGGAGGCGGCGAGCACCGAGTCGCGGCGCGCGGCGTTCCGCGCCGTCATGCGCCAGTTCATGGCCGTCTTCTGCACGATGTTGTGGGATTTCAGGAACAGGTTGTTCACCTGACTGTCCAAGTCCACAGGAATGGCAATGGCTCTGCTTTTGGCTGCAACAAGCAAAATCAGTGAGGAGTGAGACCCTGAGCCAGTGAACCAACACAAAAACAGGACAAAGGTCTATGCAGTCCCTTCCTCCCACAAACTCTCTTCAGGCTGAGAGGAAACCAGGCCTCAAGTTGCACCAGGGAAGGTTTAGATTAGACAGTGGGAAATTAGGATATCAGGATTTTTTTTTTTTTTTCACAGAAAGGGCTGTAAAGCATTAGAAAGGGCTGCCCAGAGAGTTGGTAAAAAACCATCTGTATGTGGCCCTTGAGTTCATGTTTTATTGGTGACCACAGTAGTGGTGCAGGGCTGGCAGCTGGACTTGACCACCATAAGAGATCTTTTCCAACCTTAAGCATTCCATGACTCTTTGAGTGCATTTTAAACAGGGCAGCTCTCAGACCCCATGCAGGGTCAGGCCTGGGCAGGATTATGTTTAGAGGCTTCCACACCTCAGAGCTGTTACTGTTGTTGGAGGTGTGGGAGTAGGAATCCATCCCTAAGCACACACCCCAACAGCTCGTGCTGGCACACGTGGACACACAGCAGCAGAACTTGACCCCATATCCAGTACAAGCTACTCCTGTGGATACTGAAAAGTGAAGCAAATTTATGGGCAGGAGTGGCACTTCCAGCTGCACCAGGGAAGGGTCAGGCTGGACATCAGGAGCAATTTCTCCATGGAAAGGGTGGTCAGGCTTTGGGACTGCCCAGGGAGGTTTGGAGTGCCCATCCCTGGAGGTATCCAAGGAAGGGCTGGATGTGGCACTCAGTGCACGGGGCTGGGGACAAGGAGGGCACTGGGCACAGCTGGCACTCGATGATCCTGGAGGGCTTTCCTCAGTGATTCCATGACAACCATCTCCCTGCTGCAGACCAACCAGACTGCAGGGAGCTTTGAGGTTAGACAGAGAAAACACCTCAGGTGACAGTGCCAACACCCACTGCTGAACCACGACGATCTGCCAGCACAAGCCTGGACTAGGAGTTACCCCAGGTGGCACCTGCAGGACACAAACCGCCCTGTCCCTGCGGCAGGACGACACAGCAGCAGCCAGCCCTGGGTGGCTCCAGCCCTGGAGCAGGCAGCTCTGCTCGGCCCCACTCCTTACCTACGTCAGAGAGCACCCGGATGCAGCTCTCCACAGAGGCCTTCTGGCTGGGCATGAGCCAGGTGCAGTGGTACACCCTGAACACCCCCTGCAGCAGCTGCACGAACACGGGCTGCCGGGTCTGCAAGGCAAGCACAGCGCAGTCACAGCCCTCGCCCCACAGCAGGGCTCAGCTGCTCCCAGCCCAGCTGGCACTCTCCAGTCCCTTCCAGCTGGGCTGCAGCACTTGTTGGGCAACTCCCCGTGGTGGCAGGGTATCTACCACGGGATCAGCAGCTGGATGGGAAGGGTGGGAACCAATGCTGGAAGGGAAACATGAAACAGGAGCTTCTGCAGCAGAAAGCCCTGGTAAATTGAGGCCTGACTAAGCAAAGGAAGTGAGCAGTCACCTTCATCTGTTTTATCAGAGCTATCAGCAACCCTGGCACACAGATTCCTCTTTTAGTGTTGACCAGCAGCTGACTCAAGAGGCCACAGGTAAATGGGCTTGGCTATGTGACAGCAGAGCTCCAGAGTTGGGAACTCATCATTCCAAGCACTATTAGCTGGTATCCAATTCACTGAGAAAGCAGCTGTGTTATTTGGAACCCAGGCAGTGGCTAGTGGCAAACACTGCAGCTGCTACGGATCAGCCAAAATCAAGGTGTGGTTTTCACCCTGAATTTCACAAGGTGATCTTCCACTACAGACAGGTGAGCTGCTCCAACACACCCAAGCCCACGAGCTCTGTTCTTTCACCTTTGCAGCTGCCCAACAATAGTGACCAAAACTCCATTTGGTTTTGTACAGTGATTGCTTAGTAGAACAACGTATTACCACCTGCAGAGGGAAGAGCATTTTAAATATTTCAATCTGAGAGGGAACACCCTGTGTCCCTGTGCCCACTAGCTATGGAATACTTCTATCAGCTACAGGAACTACACCACAGTGCAAACACCACAGAACTTAAGAACCAGGGAAAAAATACCTCATTTATTCTGGCCAACAGTAAAGCCTGTTTGCAAGAAAAAAGCGGAGTTAGAGTAAAAAGCCAAATCTATTAGCTAATTAAATCTATTAGATCAATTAAGTAAAACACCATTACAAAATGTACAAGAGGAGAACCAAAATTCAAGCCCCCAAAATTGCTAAGAGGCAAATACCCATTATCCTTTCTGGAAATAAGCCAAACACCAAAAACCATGGCAAACAACAGCATTCACCCAGGGCCCTGAAAATACCTGCATGTTTAGATTTAAACCACCCACATATTCCTTTCAGTTCACATCTAAAGACTTTTTTGGTCTTATAAAACCCTTTAAGATGTTTAATTTGCTTAAACAAGGTCAATAAATCAAATAGGAAATTTACTCCATGTCCCTCATGTCTCCTACTGCACTTGGGAAGGGAAACCTTGGGCAGCAACAACTTTGGAGGCAAACAGGCTGAACAATGTTTGTTAAAGAGAAGCTGTGGGCAGCTGTCCTTTGCCAAGAGATTTGTGTTCTCCTAATTTTATATGATTGGAACCACATGATGGGTGGACAAGGTGTTCCCTGAACTAGCAAGGCTGACTCAGGGCAGGAAGAATTTCAGTCAAACAAGCCCTGACACGAAGGAGCAGGAGGCAAGAGGAGGCTGGCTGGGATGAGAAGGTGCAGCAGGAAGGGCAGGGAGGGACTGAACCCAGAGCAGAGTGGCCACATCCCTTGCCTACAGAGATCAGCCCACCTGCAGCACCTCAGGAGGGAGGAAATCCCACCTGGAGCAGGGATGGACACCAGGCAGGTGGGACAACAGGCTGTGCTCCTCGTGGGGCAGAATCCCTGGGTACAGACAAGAGTATTGACAGGCAGGAAAAGGGAGAGAAACCACTTTTAACTTGGAGATGTGGAGGAAAGATGAATCTAGGACAAGGCAGATCTATCAACTGAGACGGGAAAAGAGGTGAACCAAGTGACTTCATCTTGCTAGACAGAGGGGGAGATTGAGAAACTAAAGAAAAACTGCTGATATAACATTAACAGATGGCTAAAATTGGATGGCAAGATGTGTATTCAAATGCTGCATCTCAGAGATGACAAGTGAGAACAGGGCAGCTCAGGTACACGGCAGAGAGGGAAGGGCAGAGCCCGGGGACAAGGCCACAGTCTCCATTTCTCACTTTGATGAGCACAGAAGGTGATGGGCAACAGCAACTGAAGCCACCTGAGGAGCAAATCAGCTGCTGCACTGTTCACTCGGGTGAGGTCAGAGATGTGGCAGGGGGAGGACTGGATGAGCTCTGAGACCTGGAGATTGCACTGCAAACACCTGCCTTTGGCATTACCAGGTTGCATCAAGTTTCAACAGCTGCCCCTCTCAACCTCCTGCCAGAGCTGCCAGACACCTGACCACTCCACCCACACCCTCCCAGAAAGTTATTTATGCATAAAGAACAGTGTTATCTCTGTGCAAATATAAATATTAGGGCAACATCCTGACTCTGCTGCTCTGTTGTACCAATCTCTGACTTCTCCCTTTCACAAGTGTTCCAAGCTCCTCCTTCATATTTCCCCAACTTCTGAACTAGGCAGAAATCTACTCTCTGAGACATACATGAGAGCTTCTGGATTCTTGTTCTGAATCCTTTTTTTTTTTTTTTTAAAGGGAAATTAGAATCTTTCCATAAAATATGCTGTCCTTAATCAATCACCCTTGTGACATATGTGGCAGGGGGTTGGATGAGATGGGCTTTAAGGTCCCTTCCAACACAAACCATTCTGGGATTCAATGACACACAAGAACTCTCTACAAAAGACCTTGGTGGTAGCACAGAGTTGAATCCACTGATGAATTAGTGTGACATTCGAGCTTTTCTAGAAGAACATTTGTACTGTGACCTGCATGATTTTCCATTTCTACAGCAAAAAGACCAATCTGGTCACCAAGAACTGCCACGTATTTGCTCCCCAATCACACCACCACTGCTCCCCTGTGTTTCCTTTGCACTGTAAATGGCACTAAGAGGGGTGAACCAAGTGCCCTGGCAGCGTTCTCCCTGCAGTGTCTGTGCATTTCCCCACCTGCAGGGTGGTGCTCTGGTCGGAGAAGGGGGAGCTGAAGAAGGTGGTGACGATGCTCATGACGATCTCGGTCACGTACTTCTCCAGGACGGAGTCCGCGTGCTTCCTGTCGCTGGTGTTGTTGCAGGCCTGCAGCACAAACCAGAGCAGGGTCAGGGGCAGCTCAAGGCAGCTGAGACTGCAGTTCCTCATTTCACATTGTCCTGGTCCCAGCAACTCAGTGACACGGGGGCTCTGCATCTGCAGCCCACGCCAGAGCAGAGCCAGCGCTGCTCCTGCTTTGGTGTGCAGGCCCAGAGCACGGCTGGGGGAGGGAAAAACCACAGTGTCTTGGAGGAAGGCAAGAGCAGGATGGGGAGGACTGAGGTGTAATGCTTTCGTATGGGGAAATACTTGGAATCCCAGGCAAAAAGCCATATGGCCAAATAAACACCAAGTCTGGAAAACAATCTGTCCTGACCTGCCAAAAACCGCTGAGTACTGCTCAGGAAGGAGCTCAGTGATGCTGGCCAGAATAAGCAGGCCAGGTGGCAGGACAGAAAAGGCACTGGACAAAGGAGCAGGGTGTGGAGCTTCACTGAGCTTTGGTTTGGGCTTGGATTTTTTCTTTTAAAAAGGAAAATATGAATGTGTTCCATGGAATATGACTAATGAAATCCACAGACACAAGGAAAAGGAGGCACATATTTGCAGGAACAGAGTATTCAGGGCACTTATTGCCTGGATGCACTGGGATGTCTTATCCTCACTGCTCTGGATTAAAGAGGTTTTTAAACTTTCTGAATTCAGTTCCTTGGTGCAGATACATTACCCGACAGATGTCAACCAGGAAGTTCTCAAACAGCTTCCACATGTGATTACTGGTGTAAATCTCTTTCATTTCTACTTCTGTGTCCACATAGCAGTGATTCAAGAAGTTGATGTATGCTATTTTGACCTAAAAGTAGAGAAAATAATTCATAAAGAATAAGAACCTGAATGGTGGCATGAATGACTATAATGTCCCATTAAAAGTGCTACACAGATCATTTGGAATTCTACTTCTTCCTTTCACTTAAACACTGGTGAAATTTAATGCCATGAATAGCAAGACATCATCCAATAAAAAACCACCGGGATTACTGTGCACAAAACGTCAGCATAATAATAATTTCCAGTTCTGCAGAACCATCTGTTCAAGGTTAGCAGCACATCCATAAACCTCTCTGCCTCAAGAACCCTATAAAATAACCAAGTACAGCATCACATTGCCACTTTCAGGGTAAGGAGGAAGTATAAAAGGATTTAACTTGACTATCCAGGTTGGCTGGGGGTGCCAACAGCAGCAGCAGGCAAGGACTCCAGTTTCCCAGCTCGCTGCCCACCTGCATCAACCCCCTAGCCAGGCCAGACCCAGCACTATCAACCCTCTCCCACCCAAAGCCCAGCACATTTCAAACACTTGCAGCCCAGCTCTCCTCCAAGCCTTCACCTCAGGTATGCAATCCTCGTGGGTCACCACCCTGACAATGTCATCCAGAGGGAGGAGGGAGTTGCATTTGATTTCTGTGTAGACGTTTTTGCCCTCTGTGCACACAGCCAGCAGCTCCACCAGGTGGATGTGGTACATCAGGGGGCTGTTCTCATCCATCCGGTCCCTCTCCGACCTCATCATCTGCACCAGGGTCTGGAAGGAGGCTCTGTCGTTGTAGAACACCAGCACATCTTCCCCTGCATTCACCAGCTGTGGGGCAAGGAGAACATTCCATCAGCAGAGCCAAGCCTGGGATCCCCCCCCAGCCTCCCCCTCATGGGGGTGTCCCCACTGCTGCTCCCCAGCCCCTCAGGGAGCTGGCACTGCCCTCAGGGACACAGGGCTCCAGGAGGACAGCTCCCATTTAACTGACCACTTCTGAACAGCTGAGGAAATTCAAAGCCAGTCCAGCTGCCTGCTAGCCAGAAGCTGTGCCAAGAAGTTTGTGACTTTCCATTGTGCCTTTCCATGTCACCCCAGGCGACTTCCCAAGCAGCTGTGGACAGCCCTGTGCTGGTGGAGAGCTGCCCAGGGCACAGGGATGGGAGGACTGCAGGGCTCACTCCTTCCACCCTTCCCAACAAACACCAGCCATTTTCCAAGGCCAGGGAGTGACACATCAAGTCACACACTGAAGATTTCCATCAGCTTCACGTTTGACACCTGGCTGGCCACAATTTCAGAGCAGCTCAGACCTCCTGGAACTCCAGGAAGGGAAGGAGATGGAGCAAACTGAGTGCTGGTCCAGGCTGGGCACTGCTGAGCACACAGATGGAGGAATCCAGGGCTGTCCTCCCACAGGGTTTGGGAAAAACAAAAGGATAAAATGTAGGGAAAAAAAAACCCAGGGCAGCTTCTGACCTTGGGGGAGCCCCTTGCTGAGCATCTCACACTCGACTAAGTGCTGAGAAGCTCACAGACCTGGTTTTGAGCTGAACAACGAAATATGAAAGATTTTCGATCCACCCATCAGGACTGATGCTCGAAAGCCAGACTAGACAAATCTGATCCTGGGGCTCCCCCTGCTGAGGAGGCCAAAATATTCCACAGATGTGCAGATGTGCCAAACAGATCCCATCCAATATCCCCTGTAAAGGCACTCATTCACCCTTCTCTTACTCACTCTTTCACTCTTCTCTTACTTTACTTACTTAACTCCCTTTTATCCTGAGTTACCCACACAACTAAAGCCAATCCTCATCTTCTTCCCCTTCACACCTGAACAGCTGAGTAAGTACATCTTGCTAAGACTATCTGCAAGGGCTTGAAGAGTCAGGACAAAGGGGATGGCTTCAAATTGAGAGCAGGCTTAGATGGCAGAAAAAATATGGGTGGTGAGGGCCTAGCACAGTTGCCCAGAGAAGCTGGGGCTGCCCCATCCCTGGAAGTGCCCAAGGTCAGGTTAGATGGGGCTTGGAGCACCCTGGGATAGTGGAAGGTGTTTCTATGGTGGTTCTACCATTTCATAAAAAGCTGTCATTAAAATGCTATCATGGTGAAATTCTCCTTCTGCTTTAGTGATCTTGAAATTCAACTACTTCTCTTCAAGCCAATTTTGCTAGACAAAGGCACGCTCGCTTCATAACCCCACCTACATGCTGCTGGGTACAGGCCTGGGAAGTAACTCGTGCCATTAACAACCAACCCCTCGTTACACCTGTGAGTCAGGAGCTCAGAGAGCTTTTGGTCACAAAAAGCCTGAGCTTCCTGGGAGCTGTAATGCTCTTTTTGCACGGTGAGAGCTGTCAGCTTCTTGGCAGTCCCCGAAGCGAGAGGATCAATTTGTCATGTTCACCAACTGCTATGTGCAAACTTCTGTTCAGACCCTGCAAATCTCTGCAGCTCTCACCTCAGCCATTACCATATCTTGGCATTTCTTAATGAATTTCCCCTCTGCCTTGACGATGGTCTGCAGGAACTTGATGTACTGAACGTTCCTGCCGTGCGTCTCGATGCAGTGGACGAAGTGCTGAACCACGCGCTCGTTGATCTCGCTGCAGAGCTGGAAGTTGTTCATGAAAATGTGCTGCATTGTCACTGCTTCCAGGATCTGATGGAGGGGATGAAAGGGAGCAAAAAGTCAGAAAATCAGCAACCCACCACACCCCCACTGGGGTTAGGATAAAGCCAACACTCCTGCAAGCGCAGGGCTGGAGGGAACTTTGCTGAGGACCTCAGCTTTCAACCTGAGGGACCACTGCTCCCTATCTCAGCCTATTTTTCACTCCACTTCAGCCTCTTGAACTTTCTACACTGAAACTGCCCTAAACAAAACATCTTGCCAACTTTTGAGGCTTTAGAATGAAAACAAAATGTGACCTCTTCAACCAATCTTGCAACAGAACAGCCCCAGAGGTATCACCAAGGACAGTGCAGTCCCTTCTCTTGCTAGAACAAAAAAATAAATCACGGCCTGAGGTTATTCTTACCCCTGGGTTAAGGAACAGGTTTATGTGCTTGTGCAGCAAGGCCTGGTTCTGTTGGTTCCCAGCACAGAAGTTCTGCAGGAACTCGTGTGCCAGCTTCATTATCTCCTGCATCCTCGTGTCTTCAGCCTGGGATTGCATGACAAAGAAGAGGGGGTTAAAAAGAATCCAAAGGTTCACCTTGAGGTGAGCACAGGATGAGCCACAGCTCCAGCAAGGGAACTCACGTCTCTCACACCCCGAAGGAAAACAAACCTCCACCCAGTTCACAGACATTTGGGATGAGCTGGGCCAGCTCCACGCTTCCAAAGAGCGTCAAAAATAAAGCCCATAATAGAAATTACAGTAGTTTATTCTCTAAAAGTGCCTATTCCACAGCCAGGCCTGCCAGCAACGTGCTTTAGTCACTTCTCCTCTTCTGAACATCCCAGCCCCTTGGCCAAACCACACATCATCACCTCGGGGCTGCCCAGGAAAGCTGCCACGTCCACTGCAGCGCCTTCCCGCAGCCACGGACGGGGGAGCTCATGGCAGAGCAGGGATGGAAAGTTGCTTTTGCACCAGCTCAGCCCAATTTATCTTTACTGGAACCTCCACGCTCCTTGCAGCCTTCCAAGCACTGCTGAGGAACTGGTGCCCTTCCTCCGACGTCAGCGTGGATTCCCAACCCACGGGAATGGCAGGATGCAGCACTTTGGAAAATTACGGTCTGTTTTTATTTTTAAGGAATTTCGTATCTTTCCAAGGGTGAAACCCCTTCCACTCTGCCTGTCTGATGCACATTCACACGCAGGGGACAGAAAGATAAAGAGAAGGCCTTGAAAGGTGTTTCTGCTGCTGATTTTTTAGCAAAATATGACGCAAGGGACCACAAGAATTAGCATTAATCAAAGCTACTGTGTAGAATTGCTGGTTCTCAGAAACCCAATGAGTTTGGAGCAGAGAACAGCAGAGTGACCAGGAAAATGTGGAGAGGTGCCTCACCTCTGTACTGATAAATACCTGTCACCTGTGATTAATGAGCAGCCAACGTGATGACCTTGGGGTGTGCTGTGTCAGCACAGCCTGGTGCTCTGCAGGTTCACAGCCACAAACCAGGCCCAGTGGGCTCCAACCTGCACAGGTGCCAAGGGCTAGCCCTGATAAGGCTAATTGGGAGCAGCAGACCTCACCTGGAGAGCCAGGGGGTATTTATTTGCCCCTAAGGGGGAGTTTAGGACTCTACAGCTGGGGGAGGTCGGCATCTACTGCTCATAAAACCCCTGGGGGACCAGGACCCTCCCTGCCCTCCTTGGTCCAGGATGGTGCTCACACAGCTGCCTCACAATGAGGTGAGGCATCCATCAACAGCTTAACCTCAAGGCAGCACCTGCCTCACATGAAAAGCTCAGAGCTGAGCCTTAATTCTGAAGTATGACACGTGAATATTTCTTCAGGCAATCTGTACATTCACAGGCTTCAAATAAACAGAGTTTGTCTGAGCTCCTTAATTCTGAGAGTGGGTATTCTGTAGACTATGAGGCTACATAAACCAGCCTCTGTGCATCTAATCTACAGGGAGGAGGCTCAGGAAGATTCAGAGGAGGTATGAAAAGCCTGTCAACACAAGACAAAGCCCCACCTTCTCATAAGGGATCTGCAGCAGCTCCAGCACCACGGCGTGAGCTCCCATGTTCCTCAGGAGTCGCTGCTGCTGCTTCCTGCTCTTCCTCACCGAGGCCCCCTCCTGCACGCAGAGCTTGCTGAGCCGCAGCAGGATCTGCAGGAGACACTGGCCTTAGAGCCCCAATCTGGCTTTCCCTCCAGAGAACGCCAGGTCCCAGAGAGCAGCAACAGGGACCAAACTCATCTGCACGGAGCAGAGCGGCTCCAGGCAGCCCCTCGTGGCCCAGGCTCCATCCGTGGCATCTGACTAGGGCTGCTGGACTTGGATGATCCTCGTGGGTCCCTTCCACCTCAGGATACTCTACAATTCTGAGATTCTATGCTCCTGCAGGACTCAGCCATGTGAACCCAACATCAAGCTCCACAGCAGAGCCACAGACACACCTTCAGCTCACACCACACCAGCACCACAGCACGTTCTTCATCTGCTATTTTCTACTTTAAATTTCAACAGCACAGTGGCTTTGAGTGCAAGGTACTCAGGACAGGGCAAATTAAATGGCTTCTCCCCTTGCTTACTGCCTTTGTAGTCCTTAACAATAAAAACATTGTGTTCCCATTGAAACAGCAGCAAACGTCGCGTTTCTCACTAATCCATTCTTAAGGAAAGAATACACACGTCGTGCTTATTCTATCCTGGCTTCTCATTCAAGTTGGGATTTGTTATTACTCAGCAAATAGTTTCCACAATGGCAGAGTGACTCAGACTTTCCTGGGTGCCTCCCTCTGACTGCAGCTCTCCAGAGCTCTGTTACTCATTTACACTTCCAGTGAACTATCAAGAAGCAAAGTTTTACCTCTTTTACTACCCGGTAGTTGTAGCTGCTAGTACTTTCAGGCTTTTGAGACTTGCTGTGACCTTCCTGAGGATAAAATCAGACAATTTATTAGTAGCTTATACTACTGTCTACATGAAGGCTAAAATTACCGTTCTAGGATAGCGCCCGCTCTCCTCCTGGGAAGGACTGTCATCCTCCAGCTCTCTGACAGCCTCAGAAAAATACACACAATTATCCTGTCAAGTCACATTGACCTCTAGGACACAAAGTAAGGTGAGGGAGGGATGATTTCAGAGGCAGCAACCTCCCGTCCTTTGCCTGTCACATTCTGTCTCTGATCACGTCTCCCCTCAGAAAAAAACCCCTTCCTTTCTCTCCCTCTCTATTGTTATTGAACTGTCACTGCACAAATACCAAGAGATTCCTCACAGCAATGTGTACAAGAAAAGCAACCAGTGGATTACTTGTATTTACTTCCAGCAATAAATGTTCCTAAACCAGGGACTGCTTTTTGCATCCCCTCATCCAGTCTTTCCTATTTGATTGCAAATTATATGGAAGCAAAAGATGCTCAAAGAGTTCTAAGCCAGATGTGCACGTGGGGAAAATCCTGTGTTATCAGGTAGAGAGAACAGTTCTCTGCTGTCATTTAGTCAAGTGTCATGACTCAAAATGCACCACCTGAGCAGTTCACAGCTCTGCCCTTACCTTACTTGAGGTACTTTTGATTGCACAAATCCCGTGCCACCGGTCAGTGCTGAAAGGACACAGCTGGGGAGCCAGAGCAAACCCAAACCAGCCCTGTTAGACCCTACAGGTGACACCCCAGGGGCTGCTACTGGGCATCACCTGGCTCAAGTTCTCCTCTCATTCCTGCCTCAACCTGAAAGCAGTAGAGAGCCTCACCTAGGCAGTGTGCTGGGAAGATGGGCCTTGTCACAGCTCTGACAGCAGCTACGCCCTCCGAATACCCACCCCAATTCACACAAACACAACCCAATTACCTCTTTCTTCTTGTGCTCGTTTTCACCTGGCACACTGTCCATGGCCTCATCAGGACCTTGGCCTTTGTACACCCAGAGCTCAGATTTCTCCACTATTGACCTCAGCTGGTCCAAATCTTGTTTGATCTGCTTGTAGTTGTCAACATCTTGGCTGGTAACGAGCAGTTGAACCTTACAGGGAGGCAAAGCCATTAGTTGCACAAAAAGGGCTGGGTTCAGCTGCCATAAATACATTCAGAGGAGGAATAACTCTCTCCAGACACACAGGTACCTGCTTGAAAGCCTGAAGGACTTCTTGTCTCTGGCTGAAGTGCCTGAAGAGCAGCTGCAATGCACCAGACACCAGGGGAGGGTAATCGTGCATCGTCAAATGCAGCAGGACCCGGAGGAAAGTCCTGCCCCCGTGATCATCCAAATCCAGAGGGGTGTTCTCCTCACTGCAAACACAGCAGGAGTTAACCAGCTCATTAGACTGAGGGTCCCAGCACGTTCTAAGTCCTCTTAGCAGTGGCAGAAAACCTTTTTTTCTCACTTTTAAATAAAGGGGGGGAATTGTACTGAGATTTTATTGCACCATCAAGCTGAGATGCACTAATCCTGCACCTTGGCTTTCACCCACAGCACAGAGCCCTCCCCTGATGACCCTTCTGGCTGAAGAAGCCCTGTTCCTTATCTCTGGATGCAAATGGACCCTACTCTGAGCTGCATCATTTAGGAAAATAAAGCAGTTTTCCAGTCCCCACTCCTTGGCAGCCCTCCAGCCTGGGGACTTTCCCCTCAATTAGCACTTGTGAAGAGATACTTTCCTTCCACCAAAGATCCCCTCAGCTTGTTCTTCAATGTGTTCAAAGTCCAGGGCTCCTGAAAAAATAAAAAAGACAAATACATGAGGTGAGAGTGGCAGCAAAGATGTTTTTCCAGCTAAAAAAGCATTTCAAACAGCAACTGGGGACCTGAAACAAACATCCCATTAGCCCCTTGAAGATTCCAGAGTCTTCCCTAAGCCACACAACCTCATTCCTTGCCAAATGACCCACCTGGTACATTAGCTGGCATTTCTTGACTACTGCTTCCAGTGGGGGATTCGGACATCTGGGCATTGCTTTCATCAAATTCATGTTTAAATATACAAAGCAGGCAGGAGATCCTGTAGTCCAACCGCACATTCAGAATAAACTGATGACACAGAAGTAGGAAAAATGTTGAAATAATCTGTGCATTTCCACCACTTCTACAATTCACACAAAGCAGAGCTACCAACGTGCAACATCAACTGAGTAAAGATGTGGATTTAACCTGGAAAAGTCACCCAGGGTGGAGAGGCCCTGGCACAGGGGCCCAGAGCAGCTGTGGCTGCCCCTGGATCCCTGGCAGTGCCCAAGGCCAGGCTGGATGGAGCTTGGAGCAGCCTGGAAGGGGTCCCTGCCCACAGCAGGGAGTGGAACTGGATGAGCTTCGAGGTCCTTTTCAACACAAACCATTCTGGGATTCCATCTTTCCAAGATATGTAAATGTTGCCTTCAAATTCCCCAGAACTCAGTAATATTTTCCAGGGATTTCAACGAGCATGATACACACACATAATAAATACTGATGAGTAAAACATTTTGGCAGGGTTTTGGTGCCTCATTCCTGTGTGATGCTGGCATCCTCACCCCATCCCCCAGGAAAGGAAAGCAGCATTTCCACCTCCATGCTGAACACGTGCTGCTCTTCTCCCAGGGTGCTGGGACACAGGAGCAGACACGAGCTGCCAGGAGCCAGGTTGTGCCATACAAGTCACCACTTCAGCTGGGCTGGACCAGCTGGTGCCACAGAAACCTCCAGCCTAGCAGAGACCCCCTTCTCCACAGTCTTCCTCTTGAGGAAGGAGCTACAAAGCCAAGAACACTCAGAGTTCTTGCAGCTTTCAGGGAAAATGCTCAATGCCAGTTTGAATGGCCCCTGGTAGCAGGGAATCCTGGCACACTGAAATACCCCCCTGCACATGCCAGGCCACGAGAGAAGCTCTGGCTTGAGCTAAAATTAGCAATGGTGCAAGGAAGGAATGGAGCCTCCCCTGTGCTGCATCTGCTGCTGAGGGAAGGGCAGAGCCTCCCACGGGGCACGGGGAAGGAACACCATGGCTCTCCTGCTGCTCTCCTGCCTTCACCCACCAGGCTCCAGCAGAATTCTGAGCCCAGGGCCTTGCTAATGAAGCTACTGAGCACTAAAAGGACTCCCACACCCAGAGAGGGAAGATGCATCTCAGTGCAATAATTGAGTCAATAACAAGGAAAAAACGTGTGCATTCCTAAGATTGGGGTGAGAAAACCAGAGATGGAAGAGACAGAGACTGGCTGTGCATGCTGAAAATACATGGCAGGCTGATGGCTCTGCCAAGAGGAGTCTGGAGATCTCCCCATTCCTCAGGGCACTTCAGATGGCTCTGCAGACCCAGAGAAATTGGGAAGACAACAGGGTGGAAAACGACAGCTCTGCCTCAAGTCAGATACTCACAAATCACTGCTAAATACACAAATGTCTACTGCAAACTCTTGTAGAATAAATACTTCCAACGATGGCACAATATTGTCATAAACAAGTTGAGAGCCCCGTGGCTGACAAGGCCACCCCTGCAGTCCTTCCCCAGACTGAGAGTCAGAAGTGCATTAAGAGGCAGCAGGACACAATGAGTGCTGGAGGAGAGCACGAGGAGCTGCCTCCACGTGGTACCTGCAGGATCTCGATGATCTTCAGCTTGGTGTCCATGACCAGGATGTCCTCCTTCTCCGGCTCGCTCTGCTTGACATTCCCCTCGGGGGCAGCTGCCAGTGGGGTCATGGGCAGGAACCCCCCACCCCTGAGCACCACCTGGGTCATCAGCTCCCCCACGCCGTGGATTGACCTCATCACATTGCTCCCTTCAGAGAGAAACAGCCAGGGTTAGCGTGCTGGAATGGGACTGCACTAACAGGGCAAGGACCGGCCACATCCTACGAAGAGAAATTGTCTCAACATTACACATCCACACCCTGGGGACAGGGGAAGCCAACAGGAGCACTGCAGGTTTGGAGAAGCCCCCTGCCCTCTCCCATCACAGGCACTACTCAGCTTTACAACCAAGCCGTGGACAGAAAGGAGATTTCCAAGCACAGCATCACCGGCCAGGGAGGGAGAGGATTGTCCTGCTCTCACCTCCAGTCCTGGAGGCAGCTTTGGGGGCCAAAATGTAAGATCTAAAGATGTTAGAGAGCACCCAAAGGAGGCTACAAAGATGGGGAAGGACTAGAGAAGTGATAATGAGGAGCAGCTGCGATCTCCTGGTCTGTTCAGATGGGGCAGAGCACATTGAGGTCAGACCTCACTGGGGCTGCAGCTCCCATCTCTGCTCCCTGGGACAGGGACAGCACCCAGGGAACAGCTGCAGCTGGGCCAGGGGAGGGTCAGGCTGGAGCTCAGGGCAAGGTTCTTCCCCCAGAGGGTGCTGGGCACTGCCCAGGCTCCCCAGGAATGGGCACAGCCCCAGAGCTCCAGGAGCCTTTGGACAGCACTCCAGAGATGCCCAGGGTGGATTTGGGGTGTCTGTGCAGGGCCAGGAGCTGGGCTGGGTGATCCTGGTGGCTCCCTTCCCACTCAGGATGTTGTGTGACTTCATCATTCCACCCCACAGTGACATTTGGAGATGAACTAGAGCCACCCAAGAACGTTCTGTCCTACACTTTCCAGCCTTACCTTTACTTTCCTCGCCTTTTGCCATCTTGGTAATAGGGAAGATGGTAGTGATGTGCACACAGTCTAATATAGCAAGGAGGATTTTGGTTAGTCTGAGGAGGTCACAGAAGTTGTAGAAACCAAAATATATCAGATTTCTGGCTAAGTTAACAACCTACCAAAATAACAATAAAAAGCCTGATTAATACTAAACATTTTGCTATCACAGTCAAGTTGTCTTAACACAGTCACAAGATCAAGAACCTGGCTGAGGGTGATATTTTATCACAATATCTGGGAATTCTGCAAGACTGTCTAGTTCTACATGATAGCATAAAGTTTTCTACTTGCCTACAAATACTCCAATACTTGCAGTTCATGTCTGTATCTGCAACTGATATTCTATAGCTACAAAATCAGACTGTATTTGTCTGATTACAAAACAGGGCAAGACTAGAGGGAAGGTACAGATAATTTTTATCATTGTCTTACAAAAAAGATATCACACCCATAAAGCTGAGCTTTGTAACTTCCAAGCTATAAAGTTTCCCCACAAGTCCACCCCATAAAGACCCACACAAAAATATCACATCCAGGGCAAATATTTAAAGTAGCCCCATTATTAGAAGTATATGACATCAAGGGTATTTTTTACAGAATATCGTATCTTTTCTTAAATTATTGGTTATTTGTTGCATGGATTTGCAACATTTTATTTGCACAGAGTGTTTTAGCAGGTCAGTCAGTCACAGGACAGTTTTTCTCTTGGTGAACATCACGATAAGCTCTGGAGACTCTCTCTGTGCGTGCAACCAGTGTTTAATTTTTGAGATATTTATTCCAGTAAAGCCTGGCTTTGCAATAACACTGAGAGCCCAGAGAGTAAACAAGGCTGCTGCAAACCTCAGACATAAACTGACATGCATTAATTGCATTTCAAGAAGCATCATTGCAAACTCAAAAATTTCAGTGGAGTTACTTGCACAAGCAGAAAGAACTCAGCTGAGGCTCAGCACTCACTAGTTACACCCACACTAATTAGTTGCCAAACTACCTGGTGCTGAAAAATAGCCAACATTCCACAAAAAAAAAAAAAAAAAAAAAAAAAAAAAAAAAAAAAAAAAAGAATAGGATAAAATCAGAACTGGATAACTACCTCAAAAGTGAGTTTATTTTTCTCTTTATCAGAGAAAGGGAACCTCTGACACACCACATCTCTTAAATATTCCTCTACAAATTCCATTGTTTGTGCAAATCTCTCCTTAATTTCATCTTTGGAAGTTCCACTGCTATCATAGCTGAAGAGGGGAAAAAAAAGAACAAAACAAAAAAGAAAACAAAACAAAACTTAGCATGCAAATACACAGGGCTCTTTCCCCCCCAGTACAATTTATCATTGGTTTGTCAAAACCTAAGAAAAGCTAAAGGCTGGTAAATAATTTATCCAAACTAGAGAGTCAGGACACTGACACCAGAATTTCCTGGCTTTTGTTGGTTTATCCCATATGCTCATTAGGTACTATTTTAAAACATCTGAGGAAAACAAAAAAAAAGATAATTTGTCCCAAAAAACCAGAAAAAGCAACCCTCATTTTTGAGTGGAAACAGTGACAAGTGACGTGCAGCACTGAGGAGAACGGGTGGCCAAGAGAGGCTGAGTGGGGACCATATTTTTCCTCCAAATAAAACCAATATATATGCAAAGCAGATATTAATTTTTAATATAAATTCTAAGGTTTTTTCTCAGTATGTGACTTTGAGAAGGACAATCCTGCCACCTCCCACAAATACTTTTGCTTCCTGTTTGATCACTTATCACTGGTGAGCCTCTGCCAGAGCTAAAATCATTTGGTTTTATATTTTGGCCTTGAAATTTGATTTATCATCTACTGCATCTCGCTCAGCAGAGAAAACCAGGCTGGCAAGGAGGGAAATACAAGAAATCACTGAACACCAGCACTACCAAGACTTAAATTCCTAAGATGTAATTTCAATTTTAGGTGTTCATTTTCTCCAACTGAAAAAAATGAGCTCTGAACAGCTGAGTACTATAAATTTGGAATTATTAATTAATGAGCCAATACAAGTGGTTAAGAAACCACGTGCCTGCTCCAGCTGTGGTTTTGTGTAGGTCTTTGAGCACTGTGCCAGAGGATTTTTCCACTGGAAGTTCAGGAATGTGTCCTTGTTTGAGCATCTTCCCCCTTGTTTCTGCTGGTGGTGGGGAGCTCCCATAAGGACAATCTGTCCTGAGGGGACACACTCAGGGGAAATGGCCTCAAACTGGGGAGCTGTAGAGAGATTTTAGTCAAAATTCACTGGAACAGTGGTCAAGCCCTGAACAGGGGGGCCAGGGCAGTGGTGGAAGAACCACCCCTGAAGTGTTCCAAAGACACGTGGATGTGACACTTGGGGACACAGCTCAGTGCTGAAGGTTGGACTCGAGCTTGAAGGGCTTTTCCAAGCTTAACAATTCTGTGGTTCTCCTCCACCCAAACGAGGCAGGAGGAGAGAGGCCCAGGTCAGTCCATGTCACATTGCCCAGACAGCTATGACCACTGAGCTCACCCCACACACAGGGAGCTCATTTAATTCTCAGCAACACCTTACAGTGTGTTTGATTTATTTACAAACAGCAACTCTATAAACAACACACAGCTTTCAGGACTGATGTTGCCTTAAAACCCCACAGCTGCGGCATATGGGTAAAACCTGACAAAAAGAAAGGCTTTGTAAAGCCATGGCTCAGGCCTGGTGCTTGGGCTAAGCACAGCTGAAGGCTGGGCTGACAAGGGTCTGTGAGAATCAGCCTGCACATCAGAATCAATCCTGTCCAGAACCAATCCAGCAATCCTCCCTGCCCCATGGGAACCAACCCACACCTGGGAGAGGAGGGACTGGTACCTGTGGGAAGCATCTTCTACCCAGGAGACATGACTGTAAACACCTTTAGAGGAGAAAGTCTTTGGCGAGCTCTAGCAGCTACTAACCAAGTACCAACGAGTTACCAATCAATCAGAACTGAACAGGACACTTTCAGAGAAGAAAAGAAAAGAGCTGTGAAGAGGAAAGAGGGGCGAAAAGGCGCCTGGCGCACGCCAGCTGTGGCCCAGAGCAGCACTCACTCGTCGATGGCGATCTCGGAGGGGATCTCGGACCAGAGGCGGGCGTACTTGACGGGGGTCACCTGCTCCTGGGGGTCCCTGTCCACGTGCATGTGCAGCATGAGGCGGCAGAAGGAGGCGCGCAGGTCGTAGGGCAGGTTCTCGTCGGCCATGCAGCGCAGGATCAGGTCCACGTCCAGCTGCCCCGAGATCTCGTTGATGGCCAAGTACTGGCGGTCAAGGCACATTCGAGCAAAGAGGTTCAGCTGGTATCTTCGGGGGGAAAGGGGAAAAAAAAGAAGGAATTGTATTGTTTAGGTTGGAGATTATGGTTTAATTTCCTGTGTAAAATAGAAACACACACTCCACTTTAACCATTTATAAAAACAACCATTTATAAAAATATAACCATTTATAAAAATATACACACACTCCACTTTAACCATTAGAAACAAAGCATATACAAATAGATATAAAGTATACTTTATATACATAAAAATATATAAAAAGCATTTACATAAATAAGCATATATAAAGAGATATAAAGTATACTTTATATACATAAAAATATATAAAAAGCATTTACATAAATAAGCATATATAAAGAGATATAAAGTATACTTTATATACATAAAAATATATAAAAAGCATTTACATAAATAAGCATATATAAAGAGATATAAAGTATACTTTATATACATAAAAATATATAAAAAGCATTTCTATAAATAAGCATATATAAATACATATAAAGTATACTTTATATACATAATATATATAAAGCATATATAAAGCAAAGCATAAATAAATATAAAGCATATATATAAAGTACATAAAATATATTTAAAGTATACTATGAAGTATACTGATATACCCTCATGTATTAATAGAAATACTATTACACTGTCTATTAATACAGCTCAATCCTTACTCTGGAAAGAACAAAGCACTCATCAAACACTAGCAAACAGTGGAACAACAGAATAAGTTCAACAGCACAGAACAAATAACATAGAATCACCCATTAAATATCATAAAACCACTGAAGGCACTTTAAAGACGACCCTGTTTCATCCCCTGTTTCAGGGACACCTCCCACTGTCCCAGGTGCTCCCAGCCCCAGTGCCCAGCCTGGCCTTGGGCACTGCCAGGGATCCAGGGCAGCCCCAGCTGCTCTGGGCACCCTGTGCCAGGGCTGCCCACCCTGCCAGGAAATAATAAATCATGTTTTTTACGAAAGCTACAGCAGAATGCAAAGAGCACTTAAGGCAACTCAGCCCAAATACTGTGTAAGGCCAAAGGCTTCTTACAAATTCTGAAGCCACACTTGTCCCTGAGGCAGCAACACAGATGGGTGCAGCATCAAAAATCAGGTACCTGATGAAACAACTACTGAGCTCTGCTCCCTTCAGGGAGAGAATGGGTAGAGAAAAACTGAACTTCAGTCCTAAGCTTTTCAGTCCATGAACTGACCACTGGCACCTCACTGATGCCCAGCCAACAGACTGAGCATTCACCTTCAGCCATAAAGCATATGCCCAACTCTCAGCAGAGCTCACAGGCTGCTGCTCAGCACTGTCAAGTGTGAGGCTTCCTAAAGAAAAGGAGATTTAATTGAAAGCAGATTCCTTTCATTTTTAGTACTCCTCATGGAATTCAACCAAACCACATCCTAAGCCCTTCTTTTAAGCATGTTTATGAGGTATAATGTAGACTAAAAAATAATCAACACTACCACTGTTATACCAATATATATACACACCAAAATGTATCAATTCTATTTAAAGCCAAGCAAAATACCTACTTTGAATGCAAGTATGTTTTAAAAAACTTTTATCCAAGAGGTCTCCTTTTGAGCTCCAACAGGCTCAAATAAAACCAGGTATTAGGAATTTTTCTGCAAGAATCATTTCGATGAAAGAAACAGTTCAAAACAAAATGGTTATTTAAATAAATAAACTAGTTGTGCTTTCTGCACTGCCACAATTGAGTCTGTCAAATGACTCTCAGGGGTTTATAACCCAGACACAGGAATTTGGTCTGGGCTGAAACCTGACCTTACACTATGCCAAGAACTCAGTGTCTTGTCAAGTCATCTGGAAACCTCACCCGTGTCAGAGCTGCCCAAAGCACGGCCTGGGCAGTGCAAACAGCCCTGCACACCCTGCACACCCAGCCTGGGGCACCCACACAACTTCATGCTGCTGCTGCTGCCAATGCAGGACCACTAAAGGTGTGGAGAGAAAGCAGCAGGCACAGAGAACAGCAGTGACTTCTTGCAAACCAAAAGCAAAGCCATCCACACACCCAAATCCTGCAATCCCCAAGTGCCTCCTGAACACAGGGAACCCAGTGGTCACCCGCAGGGCATTTCCCAACATCCACCAGCAGGAAACCAAGCACAAAGTGCTTGGGAAATCCAACACACTCCAAGCCTGAACTACTTTTTAAAAATCAGTTTAAACTGGCTCGTGTCAATACCTGGACTCCTCCCCACAAAGAACTCTGTGCTTTCAGCTCTCACTTCAGAGAGCCTTCACCCTCCTCCCTGTCTGAAGGCCAGCCCAGGCAGCCCTGCAGAGCCCTGAGCCAGTGTGCTCAGTGTTAACCTGTAGTAGCTGAGCACGTCCCGGTCCTCCTTCTGCCCCTCCTTGGCGTCCTGGGCCAGCTCTCGGATGCTCTTGCTGCGGATCTCCTTGTTGCTGTCCCTCCAGAACAACCACACCTCCTCCTCGTCCTCTCCAACTTCCAGGGCATTTTCTCCACTGGACACCTCCTCAAATTCAAATCGTGAGAGCACCAGCCTGCCAGGAGAAGGGGAGGTTACATTCCAGACCCACATACATCCTTCACCTCTCTTTTAAGACACGTGCTAAAATGTATCTTGCCCTTTCAGCAGTAGCATTTTACTACACCAAATCATTGGGGTGTATTATTAAAAGCATTAGATTATGAGCTTTCCTTTCAACCTTAAAAAGATGAACATTTCAGCTCCTTTCAAGTGAAAAAGATGAAGAAACAAGGAAGTTAAAGACACATAATAATGAACTTTCAAAACCTTCTTTACAGGAGAACTGATGCAAAGGTCATTCAACAGACCAGGAAAAGATATGGCAAAGAAAAAATTGATTCACTCTGTATCCCATAAATGCCAAATGGATCAGAACTTCATTCTGTTTATGTGATGAAGTAACTAGAAATAAATCAGCTGCTGATACTAAAAAGGCTTCCAGCAAAGAAAATATCAACACCTGAAAAAAACCCAAATTAAATACTCAAACAAGTGATGTACCAATATTAAGAGCTCATGGAAATAAATACAGCCTTTATGATTTCATGACAAGAATTAAATGTGCAAGTATGCTCTCGGCCATTTGTGTTTTAAATACTATCTGCTTCCTTTTTGCAGTATTTTGAGAATGGTTATCTATTCCCTAGTACATATATTGAATAAAGCCATCTTTACCAAAGACAAACAGGATTTGGTGCCTCAGCAATGGCAGAGCAGAGCTGGAGACCCAAACCCCACCTCAGTGGGAGGAAAGGTGAGCAGAGCTGGAGCAGCTTCTGCTCTGCTGCCAGCTGAGCTCCCTCAGAGCTGGGGGAGGATCAGCCCAGGAGCCTGCACACCTCCCTGCAAAGTCTGTGTGCTTTGGATCAAACGGGAGAGATCTGAGGGATTTCTGCCTGCGGGGCTGAGGACGCACCTGGCAGACACCTGCTGTCCCCAGCCCTGCTCCCCGTGGCTGAAGAGGATCCCACACAATGAACTCCCTGCTTCCCTGGGACGTGCCAGCAGCGTGCTCAGCTTTGAACCACCCTCCTTCTGCTTCACACCAGGAGGACCATCTTGAAAGGCACGAACTTACTTGGTTTCAATGAGAATGTCTGCATTGGCGGGGTTCAGCACGGCCTTACAAATCAGCTCCTGTGTCACGGGAATAGACTTGTTCATGGAAACGCACAGATCCGAGAGGTAATCCAAAAACCTGTTGGAAAGCACGAGCCAAGAGGGTATCAATCACTGTTGAGATCTAGACTGAAGCAATCTACATTTCAGGAGGCAAACATTCAGAACTGCACTTGAACAGTGCACAGCAAGACTTGCTGCCCGAGGGGACGGCAGGGCGAGTGCCAGAACACAGCGAACTGGCTGTGCTTCCTCCTGAGCAAGCTGGCAGGTACAGACTTTTCCCAGAAGGAGAAGGGTAATCACACATTCAGAAATGCAGCTCTCACCTGGGCTCCCTATTTTTCCTCACGAGACTCACAAAGGTGTCAATCTCAGCAGCTGTGATGTGCTTCTCCAGGAGCTTGCGGTTGTTGTGGAGCAGGGCTGTGATGGTGTCCTCAGCCAAGACATCATAGCCAATCTGCTTCTGCATGAAGCCAAACTGCTTGGCAATGTATTCCTTCAAAACACACAGGCAAAGAGGAAGGAGGTGTAATTAGCCCTCAGAATTTGAAATAACAGAAAACAGGTGGATGTTTGTCAATACCAACATCCCAAGGAGCAAACTGGGTTAGATCCAAATGGTTTGTGTGAAACAAAGCAAACAATGACAGACAACCTTAACACCTCCATCCCTCTCCTCTCTCCTGGGCTAGACAGCAGCAAGGCATTTATATTTATCTGACAGGACCCTGTTTTTAATACATGGCAACAAAAACTGAACAGCTTTAATTTACAGGGCAACTTTCAAGAGAGCCTGTAGTCAGCAAGAGTGAAGAGTCTTGTTATTCACCTGTGTGGGACACTTATAAATTCTGGTGTCCTCTTAAATCCCACTTAGAACCAGTGCTAATTACATTATAGTCTCTGATAGATGAAAAATAGGATGAAACTGAGCAATCCCAAAACCTCTTGCTGACTGTGCAGCCACAGCAGAGCAGGGTTTACTTTATGGGATAAAGTTTTTTTTTCCTTTGAGCAGAGGAACCACGCTGGTGCTGTTGATCATGACAGAGGTATTTCCAACCTGGTTTTTCCTGTAGTCCTGCTGGGAGTGCCTGAGCACCCTGTAGCAGAGCCTGCAGATGTGCCTGAAGGGTGCATGGCGCTGGTCCCCCAGCTCCTCCAGCCGCAGCATCGGCCCGTCCCCGCTGTCCGTGAAGGGTGCTTGCAACAGCTTGAAAATCTACAGATTTGGTAAAAAACACAGACACAGCCCCATGAGGCACTGCCTTCTTCTGCTCAGAATTAGTGTCAAAGCTCTGTGCCTCTGTATTTCAAAAGGTACATCAGAGATATGCTGCAGGCACCAAGGTTCTTGGCCACAGAGCAGCCCGGACAGAAGATGCTGATCACCTTTACTCAACACCATCTGCTGGAATTTTTAGTTCCAGCAATGTTGAGCCTACAGCCCACTGCCCAGAGCCTGCTGAAAGCTGGAAACTCAAAGGACTTTTTGGTCCCAATATTTTTGAGACCAATTTGAGACCAACGTTTCACAGAGCCACAGAACAGCTTGGACTGAAGGGACCATGAAGATGATCTCACTCCAACCCTCTGCCACATGCAGGGACACCTCCCACCAGGCCAGGCTGCTCCAAGCCCAGTCCAGCCTGGCCAGGTTCTCTGTTACCAGATTCTTTTCTCCAAAAACTCTTCCCATAGGCAGAGCTGAGAGAAAACCACAGCCTACCTGCTTTAGAATATTCTGCTCCCTCATCAGCTTTTGCCGTTCTCTGTTAGGTTTAGAAAACACCACCTCAAGGACATCCTGGCCAGAATTAGTTCCACCAGTAACAAAGTAGACCAAATCCTCCAACAGTTTGGTAACAGATCTACAGAAAAGGCAGAAGCTGTTAACACGAGAATGCAAATTCTCTGTGCTAAAAGAGCAGTGCCAGGGTAAGCTTACACAGATTTCTAAATGCTAAGTGAAAAACTAACAGCAATTAGAGACTGGATAAAGCTCAGAGGTTTGCACTAGAACTTAAAATTAGAAACTAATGCTCCCCCATTGCTGCAGCCTCACTGTCCAACAGCTAAACAAGAGCAGCAGCAAGGGAAGAAAATCCCTTCAGGACAACTCCACACTTGCCAAGTTCTATTTGGCACTTCTTTCAATTGCCACAAACAATAAATCAGGTGATAACCTCTCCCAAGGCCAAATAAAAGGCACTGGCTATGGAAGCACACGGGCCCTGGTGTGACACAGCCACCCCTGTGCTCTTTTTGTGTGGCCACATTTTCACAGACACGGTCAGAGGATTTGCAGCAAGTCACATGTTCAGTCCTCACAAGATGGATTAGGAATTCCCACACTCCATTTGCAGAGGTATGCTGGGGATTAGTCCCCCAGGCTCACAACATTTCTCATGCTCTCACTTCATGGAGGACAAGGAGGGCTGGACAATCCAGGCCTGAGAACCTCCACTATGGACACAACAACATCAAATCTCATCAAGGAGGAAACCAAATCCCTCTTCTACAGCTTACTCTGATAAAAGTTTCAAAGAAACAGTTACTGACTACAGGAAACAACATTATCTGATCCCAATTCTGGCTTCCTTACCTTCTTTCATTCTGGGTTATTGTTCCCTTTTCCAGCTTGCCAGCAATGGAACCTAAAACTTTACTTGCATCATTTGCAAAATCCAAGTCCCGAACCTCTGCAGGTGAGACTGGCACTATAGCAAAAGCTTCTTTGTCCTCCTTCACTGGAGAGGTCCCAATCTGAAACCCAGAGAAGCTTTATCAGCAAACCCAAAGGCAGGAACAAAGCAGTGGCTCACACACCCAGTGATAATGAACAGAAAAGCCACACTCAGCTTAGGCAGCATGGGAGCACTGCTGAACCCAAACTCTGAGAACACTCTGTGCAAGCTCAAAGCTGTCCCTAAATTCAAAGGAGCAGCTGGTGAGATGGCAAAATGTTGCTGTAGCCAGTGGAAAAAATACCCTGCTCCTGATGACTGTTGTGGAGCAGAAGATGAACAGTGTAACTAGAAAACCACCATGAAGCTGAGCCATTAAGAGCAAATATTTTGCACAGGCACTGTTCATTACTGTCACATGCTCGGTGTGTGACAGGCTCAGGGAGTGAAACTCCAGCCAACACCACTTTTGTGGAAGTGCAGGAATCAAAGGATATGCTTACACAAAGTAACAGAACTTACTTTCAGCATCACAGGTTTCTCCTCCTCTTTATCAATAGGGATGTTGGTGCTGTGAACCCAAGTGTTGGTGCAGAGGTGCCTGAGCCTCACGTAGGAGTTCCTGAAAGAAAGCCAGGAGTGCCCCAGCATGAATCAGCTTCCCAGCTGGGAAGTCTTTGCATTGTTTGATTTTGAGATGCTGCTGGCAGGAACAAGTGGATAGATAAGAAGTGTCATCTCTATCCACACTGCATGCCACAACTGGAACAACATTCTTGTTGCCTTAGCTCACTCTATGAATTCACCTGAGGAAGGTTTCTTCTGTAGTGAAAGAGATTCTGCTTTAAAACAGAACCAGAGCCACTCTGAGCTGCTGTAACTCAGCTGCTGCAGAGCATCAATCTGAACCTCTTCCCATCCTCACTTTTCCACTGCTATGAGTTGCCAGCTTCTCCCCTTACCTCTGGGGTTTTCAGCCCAGAACTCCCTGATCCTCCAGAATATGGGTAGCTGATGATTTAGGGAGTTGCTGAATAGCTGGAACCAACCAGCTGTGATTTCTCAGTGGGAACAGCAGCAAAGAGCTGTGTACAGAGTGGGAAGGGTGCAGCAGCTTTTCAACAGCAAGAGGTGCCACATGAACAGTAAAGAACACGCAAACAACAGAAAATCCAGTGCTAAATAGTTGGTGTTACATCCTAACACAACACAGACAGGTCACAGGAATGAATGCCTTGATAGGACATCCAAGGCTTTTAGTCCCAGCTCATTCCTGGCAAGGAAGTCACTTAGGAAGTCACTTAGTCTCAATTTTCCCATCTGTAAAATGGTGCTCTCTTACTTATACCTCAATTGTAAAGCACTCAAGCCAAGCTTCAGGCATTTTCTAATTATTTGTACATTCATTAGAGGAGGAACCTGATTCCACAGGATAAAAGGAAGACGGTCTGGGGCAGCTTCCCTTTAAAAACCCACAGAAAGCCCCAGGGTGCACAGAGGTGGCCGTACCTGGGGACGAGGCTGTCGCCCCCTCGCAGGGTGGTGGGGTCCAGCTCGAAGATGGAGGAGATGTCGTTGCCCTCGGGCACGGACACCAGGGAATAGGCCATCTTCTCCTGGGGCCCCCGGCCCCGCCGCGCCTCCTGCTCGGGGTCCAGCTGTGGAGAGAGCCCCGGCCTCAGGAGGAGCCCTGCAGAGCCCCCCCACAGCCCCAGACACGCAGGGGGTGCACTCTGGACCAGGGGAATGGGCTGCAGGACACCAGGAACACTGACAGCAGCTGCTCTGGCCAAGCACACCTTGCTGCCTCTGTGTAAGTCCTGAGTGGCAGCACAGGAACTCCCCCTCCACACAGAATTCCTGTCTCACAGAAGAGACAAACCCCCCCAGCCATTCACCTCACACACACTGGGAGCTCTGACTGCTTTCTGGTAACACACATTGGCTGAGATCCCCAATCCTGACACTACCAGCTCTCCAAGCACACCCCACACACTGCAATTATCCCTCTAACCACGTAATTAATGAACTGAAAATATAAAAACCCGGCCACACCATGTACCGACAACCTTGCTGGGAAATAATCAGCTTCAGCAGCAAAAATGGGAGCCACATCCATCAATCCCAGGCAAGAGAAACAAAAAGCCAATCAAGGAGTTGGAAGTCCAGCTGCTCACACTACAGCCTGTGCTGCTCTCAAGCACAAAAACGTGTTCCAAAGGCCATGGCAGCAGAAGGATCTTTATTCCCAAGGTTCCAGCAAATCCCCAGCCTCCTCCAGCAAAAAGTAAAGATACACCATAATTGGATAAAACCCTGGGGCTTCAGATGAAGGGACAAAAGGGTAGGAAAAACCAAAGATGAACTGAGAAAAAGGAACAACAACTTTCTCCAAATCCTGTCCTAGGGAGCTCCCAGCTATCCCAAGTCCCTGAGGAGCTGCTCACTGTCCTGGCACACAGGAACCTGCTGTCCATGTACAAGCACCTAAATCCTGGCTGCAATTTGCAAGGTGACCAAGAAACCAATTTCTCAGCTTCTCTGGGATGGTGGCACCCAAGGGAGTCAGCACTCAGGCACCTGCCTGTCAAAGCCCTGCTGCAAGGCACTGCCATCCTGAAGCAGATGGAAAAGGTATCCAGTGTTGCTTGTGCCTCAGGATACTCCCAAGTTAACATATTTGCAGTCAATGAACTTGGCTGCAAAGCAGTGACATTTAAAGTCTGATTTTGTACATGGGAACAAGCAGTTATCTGTATGGAACAGAAATACACTTTGGGAGTGTGCCTTCAAGGGAAGGAGCAACTCTACACTCAGAGTCCATCTGGAGAGAAATTCTGGGAGAAACTCGCTCACTTGGAATGAATTCTCTGAATTTCAGCTGTCTCCCTCATCCCCCCCAGCGAGGGGAGGGAACACAGTGAGGGATACAGCTGCTCTGCATTCACAGCTTGTCCTCTGGGAGACAATTGGTCACTTCTTCAAAGTGGAGCAAAGCTGAACACGAGCAGAAAGCAGGAAATGGGGCAACTCAGGGAGCACCGAAATTCAACCCCAAAGGTGACAAGAGCAGCCCCCTTGGCTGCTGGAAGGTGGAGCTGGCACCTCACCCATGCCCATGGAAACCCTTCCTGCACAGATCTCTGAGGGACAAGGAGAAAGCACCAACAAAACCACTGAGCTGTGCACAGGAACTCTGCAGACAGCTCGCGCTTGGATCACGCTGGAGTCTGGATAAAGTTGGACAAAGCAGCCTACACCCTCCTGTCAACAGTGAGGGATAAACCATGTGGCAATTTCCTGTCAGAGCTGAATTCTGTGCTCCTGGTCCTGTTCTTGCTGGTCTATTTTTGCCATCTAGTGGTAAAGAGACAGAGCAGGGAAAAACTAGAGAGCTGAGACAGTGCATGAATGTTATCCATGCACGTGTCAGCAGGACACACCACAGGAGCAGGGTGTCTACCAAAAGCCTCTCAACACTGGTTAACTTTCAAAAAATTAACCCAACAAAACACCTCAGTATTGGATTCCCCCCACACCCCAGACAATAGCTATGGGTGGGGTTTGTTCAGTTTTTTTACCATGTTTACTGCAGTCAAGCTGCCAAATGCCACCAAGAAGTAATCAGGAAAACAGCTCAGTATCTGAGGGCAAGGGAAGCATTTTAAAGGCCAGGCTGTAATGAAAAATCCTTTTAGGAGGAAAAATGCACCCTGCAGGACTTCCAAGCATCACATCCATCTCTTAAGAACAGAAGGAATAGCTCTTTGTCATACCCAAATGGTGCAAATCCTCCATAATACAGGATAAATGACCAAGAAAGCTGCATAAGCCTATGATCAGATCCAACTAAATAAATAAAATCCACAATGCAAAGTGCTGCTCCAGTTTTCTCTGTTTTCACCTCCTGAAGCAATGCTGGTTCCCTCTGACACCAAAGAGAAGCTTCTGTCAATACAGAGCACCACACACTCACTCAATCTCTGACACAACAACATTTACTGACAACACAGACTGGCTCCCACAGGAAAACCAGAGGAATGGCGCTGGAATCACCCTCCCCCTGCCATTCCTGCTCTGTTATCCTGGTTCCCTGAGACAAGGTACAATAACAGTGAATTTGTTGTTTAACCACAGAGATCAGACAGGCACAGCACTGGGGGACATTCCCTCAGGGACGAGTCCCATCCGGTGTCACCTTGAGCAACTTGATTTCCAGCCCAGGGCAGGACAGAGCTCCAAGGAAGCAAAGGTTGAGGAAACAGGAAGACAGAAAAAGATGCCACAAAGGGAGGAGTTGAGGGGGGTTCAGGTAATGTGTTAATTCAGTTTCAAGTGGGTTGTTCTGCACTAAGGTGTCAACACCCACTCTTTGGACAGGCCTTGAAAGCCTCCAGAGCATTGTCAGGTTTGGAGTTTCTTCACTAACAAGGAAGCCTGGACCAGCTGTGCACTGGCCAGGGCAGCCCTGGGCCTGTGCCAAGCCCTCCTCATCAGGGGCAGGACCATACCCTTGCCTATACTTACTGAGGATTGACACTCCAGGTCATCTTCCTCATAGTCAGGGTTTACCTGATGGAACAGAATCACAGGCACGTCAAAACTCCAGCACAGCTGCAAGTGGCAAACAGCCTGAGCATCCCCTGAACTCTCGTGGTCACCAGAGCCCTGCACTGCCCCAGGCATGCAGAGCACACTGCCCACACCCAGCATGGCTCACCAGGCTGCAAAGCAGGTAAATAACCTGCAAACATGCAGGGAGACTCGGCTCATTCAGGAGAATCACTACAGGAGCAAGAGTAGAGAGTTAACCAGTTTATGCTTTCTTTTTGTTGTTTAAATTCCAAGTGGAATTTCCAGCTATAAACTACTGGCTTGGAGAAATCTTTTAGAACAAACATTATTGTAACCAGGGATCAGGTGAGCAATCTCCTCTGGGATATTCTTGTATGATATAAGAGCATGTTTTTGTTTTGGCTGATTAGAAAACCCAAGATTTACTGGAAAAGCTCTACACTGGATCACTACTAAAAAGGATTTGCAGTGTGCATGTGACAAAATGCTTCTGGTTTTCCAATCTGCTTATCAGAAGAATATAAAATGGGATATTTCATCTGGACTTTTCTCTATCTGCAGTTCTTACAGACTGGTCTGAAGTCAGTGTTTTCATTTTATACTCAGTTCTACGATTCTGCTCAAAAATCAGTGATTCAAGAGAAATTACCAACACTTGAATTCATTTTCCCCCAAAGGCTCTCAGTCATTTACCATTTATTCATCAGTTAATAAAGTCACATTGATTCCAGTGCCCACATGACAGGATACTATTTAGTGCCTATTCTTCGCAGGAGAAGTTCTTGACTCCAGAATTCACACAAAAAGTGTAATCAGCTCATGACTACCCCAAACCACGATCTTCTTTCAGCTCTTTCATCTTATCTCCTACATTCAGCATCTATTTTTGTATTAACCCAAACGACCACTCTCCTCCCCTCCCCGTGTCCAGTTTCAGGGTGGGAAATGACAGATTTTGAGAAGGTGCCAAAGGAGGAGAGCACAGTGTGAGGGCAGGCAGAGGTGCCACCCAGCCCACGTACCTCTGCTGCCAGGTAGTGCCCCGTGGCCAGGTGCTTGAACCTGAAGAGGCTGTTCCAGTAGCCAGCTCCCCCCCGGCAGGGATCGTGCTGCACCACCTGCAGGGACAGGGAACACACCTGGAATGCAGCACAGACCCCCCTTCCCAGCAGGACCTGCCTCATTCCATGTGCAGGGCAGAGCAAACACAAGCAGGGGCTGAGAAAAGACAAAGCCACCTTTTGTCTGTGAGCAGGACTGTGCAGGGAATGCTCTGAGCTGGCTGGGAAGAGTTCACCTCAGTTTGTGAATGAATTAAAGAAGGTGCTCTAAGTGCATGTGTAACAGGTCTTAAAACAAACCCCTACAGAAGGCAACAAATCCATTACCCTATGGCTATAGCTCAATTTTTGGCTGTTTAAAGTGGATGAGGGAAGACACCTGGAAACATTGCAAATGCAACGATGCAGTACAAAAGAATTAATATTCATATTTACTGACAAAGTGGGGCAAGCAGAGCCTCCAACACCTGTAACCCCATATTGGCTACTCTGTGGGTTAGGGTTAACCTGATTCCTAAAGAAAACTCAGCTGACCTGTTCCTTTCAGGGAAGAGCTCTCTCACCTGTCCAGGTAACTGCACACACATGGAGAGTTACCACAGGCTGATAACATGCCAAAGTAATGCTAATTACAGGCAGACTTTCATTAGAAACACAGGAGAAGCTAAATGTCACAGCAGATACTTCTGGAAAAGGAATATAAAATCACCTATCCACCATTCCAATTTATTTTTTGATTCTTATATGCACTTCATAATTGAATCAGACTTAAAAATCATAAACCAATGCTAATAATACCAACAGATTGAAGCTATTTTCAGAAGCCACTGATGGCCAAGGTGTTAGTCACTCTGTTTAAAAGCCAAGTGAATTTAAAAAGCCAGTCCAAACAGACTAGCAAGGGGCTGCAGCCTCCTATCAGATGAGGCTATACATAATCACATTATTCCACACCAAAAATAGAGCCTTCAGTACACTCAGCAGGACAGTGGAAATTATAAGCTGTTGTTAAACTTCAGTGACTGGTAAGAAAATGACTTCATTGATGTTTCTCTGTGCCCTTTTCCTGAACTGTGAAGCACCTGAGCTCCGTGCTGCACCATCGGAGAGCAGAGCTCCACTGTGACTGTGCACAGAAAGCACAGCAAGTGAAGGAATTCTAATTTCAACTTGCAACACCAGGAAAATTTTACCTAAAACGAGAAACCCAGACAGAGTGTTTTAAACAGAAGAGGAATTGTTCCTACTGAGGCAGCCCCAGCCTGGGTGCAGTCCTTACCTCCACCTCCCACAGGGCTTTGGAGCTGGTGGCAGACGTGGCCGACTGCCGGCCCGTGGTCCTGAGGAACACGTGCTGCTTCTTCCTGTGCTCGTCACACGTCAGGAACTTCTCCTGCTCGGCGTGGAACAGCCTCACCACGTCCCCCTGCCAAAGGCAGGCAGCAGGGTCAGCAGGGGCAGTGCCCAGCAGGGCCCCAGCTGCAGACAGGCACAGCTCTGCCTCTCACCCCTTTGAGGATGTCGTCCTTGTTGTCGCTCCATTTCATGAAGAGCACGATTTTCCAGCTGGTGTTGCAGTTCACTGAGTTGACCTAGAAGGAGAATGAGGCCATCAGTCCCACTGTCCTGTGCCTGCACAAGATCCTGGATGAGCAACTGTCTGATCTTTTAGACAATTTTCACCAGAGCACTGCAGGCCTGGCTGCATTGCTCTGGAGAAGCAAAGTCTTTTCTGTATTTCTCCAGAACAAGTAATTCCAGAGCTGACTTGCTTGGAAGCCACTTGCTACACATCTGTGCTGGCTGATTTAATTTTCTTCACAGTGACTAGTATGGGGCACATCACCATGCCACAACTCCTGATTTTGAAGGAACAACTTGCTTTTAGCCAGTCATGCAAAAGAGATCAAACTCAAAGCTCTGCCAGCAGCCAAGAGAAAGCAGAGCTCCAAAACTCTTCTTTGAAGTCACTGATTACCAGGATAACCATTCCTAATAAGCAGTGCCACAGGTACCAACCAACTTGCTGAACTCTAAACCATGTACAAATAGGTAAGATGAAGCACAGAGAGGTTTGTACAGCTGCTCCAGCAGTGCCCAAGTCCCCTTACCTCATTGCATCCTGGATTATCCACAAGCTGATGGCTACTGGCATGGAGAGGCTGGCCAGCATTGACAGGATTCAGGACTACTTTGTCTCCAATGACAACCTGCAGAGAAGTGCAGCATCAGACCAATTTGCACCCTGAGAAAGCTCTTTTTCTACCTTTTTTATTTTTTTTTAATGGGAGCCATGGGAGGAAATCACCTTTTTGCAGTCTGGAGAGATGCCAGTCCGAGTATTCCATCAGGATTCTGTTTGGTTCAGAATTTAGCTCACCAAACTCAGTGACTGAGGCAAAAACCCCTAAGCTACTGGACTCAGAGCCTTGCAGAAGAAGCAGACTGAGCTCTGGTACAGATGGGCTACAGGATAAATGATGGCTGACTGATAAATTCACTGTGTTTAGGTGCCAAATATACCTGGCCTGAACCCCAGAGCACACTGAAGCTCATGACCTCCTGGTTTTAGGAAGATTCCACACCCAAGTGACTCAGCTGTTGCAAAAGAAGGGATTAAAATGGCAATGCATTTAAAGATTTCCCATGAGCAGGAGCATTTCACTTCCTTATTACCTCACTCCTCACATCCAAAGTGATGACGAATTTTGATTCTAAGCTGACAACACTGAGAACCAAGATGCTAATTATTCCTTCCAAACCTCCTGAAGGAGCTCAACACTTCCTACCATTTTGAATTGAGCAGGAATTGTGCAAGGCCAGCCTAATTAGGTCCCTTATTCCCTCCAATGTTAGATCGTTCCACGTTTCCAAAATACAAGTTACCATAGCAATTTTCCTCCCCCTCATGACAGCATAGCAAAAAGGTTGTTCCTGCATCATCATCACGCCCTGGGAGATGTGTGCATTGCATTAATTGCAAGACAGGCTCCCAAGTGCTGTGCCCAAAGGATGTGTGAGGACCCTGCTCCCAGCACTTACACTGTCCCCAATGGAGCGCAGTTTGTAGAAGGGCTGGATGTAGAACCAGGAGCCTTCATTTCCAGCTTCATCCAAGGTCACCCTCATTGCATTCTTCTCTAGCAGAGCTGGAAGCCTCTTATTTACTGTTAAGTATTTGTTACTTTTTAAGTGAAGCAGCTAGAATAAGAATCAGAGTTCAGTTCTAAGAATGCTCCTCTTCCTCCCCTCAATAACCCGAGCGTGCATGAGACAACGGCAATGCCACACAGGAGTGCAAACTGAATTCTGCACAAACACTGATGGACTCAGGCACAGCTCCACTCACACTCAGAGACAGAACAAAACACCTTTCACTTAACCCAAGTGTCCCTTGCCCAGCTAGGACAAACACATGGAGATGCCCTCATCACTTCACAACAACCTGTTCAAAAAAACCCAGGACCAAAACTTGTGAAAGGCTGGGGACTAAGTGGCTTTTCCTGGTAAGAGGCAAAGCTGCTCTTCTCTTGCTTTCCTTGGTCTCATCTAACAACAAAATATAACTATTTCTTTTGATTTTCCTTCTCTGTGTCAGTTTATGATTTCTACTTCTATTGATTTTCCTTCTCTGTATCAGTTTATGATTTAAGTCAACATTTCACTGTGAGAGGTTATTTGGTGTTGTACATGTGCCACCTTCCAACAACTCTATGAGGGCTCTAACAACGATTTCTGAAGAAAACAATCAACAGTGACCTCAAAACCAAGCACAATTAACCCATAATAAAACACTGATCTGATCATAGATATAACACCCAGTGCTTCCCAGGATCCCACTTCAGAGCACGGTGAAACCCGGCAAAACTACAGACTCTTGATTATGAATTCCAGAAATCTGAAGTCCACTGAGCAGGGAATTTTCATCTCCAGCTTGCACAGATGTTCACAACCTACCTGGATGACATTCCCATACTGGATGACTGTTCCCAGAAGTTTTCTGTTTTCAGTTTCGTTCTGTTTCTTTTCCAAATCTGCTGCATGCTGAAATTAAAGGAGAACAGTTCAATTGCTGAGTGTTTTAGAAAAGGGAGTTTTATGAAACTCCCTTTTCTTCGAGATTATTTCAAAGGACTGGAAAAACAGCAAGCATCTGAAAGAGCCTAATTTCCTCTTTTTCCAGCTTCCAACAGTGTAATTTCCAATTCCCCTTTTCAACTGTTTGGGGAGATAGACACACATCATTTAAGTAACCTGTAATTTGGGTACAATTGGACAAAATTCTGGAATAAAACATGAGCTAAAAAGCTCAGACAAGATAGAAGGCAGATACCTAGGGAGGGAAATGTGAAAAAAGGATGGATAACAACTCCAGCCAGGAATTCTATTTTCCTTTCTAGTGACTTCTACACAGATTGAATGAAAGCACCTCAGCTCTGGTTCTTTATTTTCCTTTGGCAATACAGGCTCCAGCTGCCCTCCAGGCTGTGTTTCTCTGGAGACTCCAATGCCCCTCCCTGTGCAGCAGGACCTCAGGGAAGGCACACACAATGCCCTGGATTGGCACACTCTGCAGCTCTGGATTGGAGAGCTCCCCCTCCCCACACCTGGGCTTGTGCTCCCTGAGCTGATGGATCCTCTGTGCCACAGCTGAGCATTCCTGCACCACACTGACAGGGAAAGGAAAGGGGAAACACTTGCAAAATTGAATTATTATAAGGACACAAAGCCCTAACTAATAATTCACAATGAGCCTCTTGTCATTGTTGTTTTAAAAGTGAGCTATTTGGCCCAGGCTGTTTTTAAACTATTTCATTTGGTAAAGAACCTCTTCACTTCACAGGAAAGACGATGTTTTGAATTAAAAATATAAATCTGTATTTGCTTTAACTGCTATCTGGAGAGCAATTTAAAATTGGACTTTTTAGGAGGCTGAGCATCAAGGATCATGGTTTGGGTCTCATGGACAGTGGTGGGTCCAGGTTTCTCTTTGAGAAGAAAAGCCCACAGCTCCTCACTACAGTGAGGTGAAGTACCAGGACAAAGGAGCAGCTGTTTGCACACTGTTAGAGAATTTCACCAGCTCCAGCTCACTCAAAATGTGCTATTTTCAGATGCTGTGCTAGGTATGAAAATTGGCTTCTTACTCCAGGAGAACCTGAAGTACAGCTGCTCTTTCAAAATTCAAAATTTTATTCAGTCACACAATGCAACACCATTTTCTCTGTATTACTAAAATACCACTTTTCTGCTTGATTTGCAAGTATTCTGTCAAGAAAAGGTTTCTTGAAGACACCAGAGCCCTCCCAAATAACAGCAACGACAGCCAGTTGCCCTGCCCCACTGGGTGCCACATTTATTATAAATAAAAACCCCAATTTTTTTCTGTGAAAGTACAACTAGGCCTTAGGATGTGCTCCAAAAGCACTCCCCAAACGTGCCAGTCACTCCAGGAGAAGCACTTGTCTGGCCACTAGATGTCAGCTCCTCAAGCAGCTCGGATGCTGCGACCACAGAGAGACAAGTGTCCCAGATCTGAAATCCCTTAAATGGCATTAACTTAAAATAACCTGACCTCAGCATGGAGCGCTCCATGGCAGACAATAAATTCCACCAGCAGACAAACAGAAGCCAAAAAAGGCAAGTGATGATGATGAACACATCTTGCATCATCAGCTGCGTTGGAAATGCAACGCTCTGATAAAGAAATCTCATCCTGGGCAGAGCTGACAGCTGTGAGCACAGGCACAGGGGCTCAGAGCACTCCATGTGCCAGCAAGTGGAAGAGGTGACACATGGACACACAGGACTGGCAGGAGGGAGTTCTGATCTGAGTGATGTCCATGGGACACAATTATTTTCCAGCCCTGGATCACTGCAGCCCTGATTCAGCCCGTCAGAGTTCACGTCCAAGTGATGCAGATTGAATAAACCCCAATAAAACTGTAAGGCACTCAAATCCTTTCTCCAAATCAAGCAGGTCTTGGTGGGACATTTCTGTGCAAACACTACTGGGCTCAGGCTAATCCTGGAAAAATCTCATCCTGGAAAAATCTCATCCTGGATTTCCAGGACCCTGGCACAAAAGGGTCAAGTGTCAGATGGGCAGGACAGGTCCCAGACACTCACACTGGGATGTACTTAGAGAAGGGGAGACAACTCCACATGAGAATATCATCCAGGGCAATGCTAAAGTCTTTTTCTTCTACATTTTGCAGTATTTAGACTCTAATTTCTGTGAAAACCCACGAACTCTCCCTTTTCCTGATACACCAAGCAGCCAACCCCAGAACCCCCACCACTCTGAACCTGCTGCCACAGCCTACTTCCCTTATCAACATGAGAAACACGGCCCAGGTGAGGGAGCTTTGTGCTACCAAAATAGCTGTGTCCCTGCCAAGCTGATACTTTTGGGTTATAAATACATTTCTTGAAGCAGAAGGAGTCCACCAGTGGGTCTTTGTGAAGTGCAGAGCGAGGCAGCCATATGGCAATCAGCAAGTGACACTCTCCTACGGGGCCATTTCGTATTCCAGGCTACAATGAGCTTAATATAGGCTCAAAGAAACTAAAAATATTTAGAATTGTAATTTTGACACGAAGTACTCCAGCTATGTAATTTTAACATAAACACTGAGTTTATTTAACTCTAAAGTCAACAGATGGTATTTAAGTTAAGTTGGCTTTTTTTAATATAGGAGCTCTAAAAACAGCAATCAACTGCCTTACTGAGTTTTCAGCTGCTGAATGTCAACATTTTACCCAGAAAATATTAAATACTGCAAGCTAATAAGGAAGGAGAGGCTGTCTGGCCTTATAATTACTCATAATTACACATCAACCTTCCCATATATCAACAGCAGCGATGTTTGTTTGAGCAGTCCCAATAGATTGATGAGACCAGCAGCTCCTGGTTTCCCATGCTGAGATGCAGAGCCTGAGAATCCTCTGTGCAATTGTTTCAAGGGTCCCTTTTTTATGCTTTTAATGCCCAAAATGCTCCCCTGGAGCACCATTATCACTAGCACAGGTTAAAGACAAGAGCTCCCAGGGCTACCCCAGTATCACAGACACAGCACTGGAGGACACAGACCTTGAGCAGGAATAGGAGGGGGTTCTGTCCTCACTTTCTGTGACTCAGACAGAACCCAGGGAATGGCTGGAGCTGGGCCAGGGCAGGTTTAGGATGGATTTTTGGGAAAGGTTCTTCCTCCAGAGGGTGCTGGGCACTGCCCAGGCTCCCCAGGGAATGGGCACGGCCCTGAGGCTGCCAGAGCATTGGACAACACTCTTGGGGACAGGGTGGGATTGTGGGTGTGTCTGTGCAGGGCCAGGAGCTGGGACCACCCCTGGGGGTCCCTTCCAACTCAGCTTATTCTGTGATTCTGCCATAAATCAGAGGAGTGAAGACTTGGCGCGAACGTCTCCAAAGGAATCTCGCACGCTGATTTATTTCTACGCACGCTCCTCCATAACTGTCTCCTCCATAACTGTGCCAAGCTGGCTGGAAATCCTTGTTCAGAGCAGGAAGGGTGTGAGGAGGGCCCTGCAGAGGGATACTCACGTGCAGTTTGTTGAGCAGCACAGCATCCGTGGTGCTGTTGGCTCCTGGCTTCGCTGCCTTCCAGAACTGCTTCTGCGCCGAGTAGCGGTTCATGGGACATAGCTTGAACAGGCAATCTAGAAAAACATGGAACAAACACAGGCATGCCTTCAGCCAGGCAGAATCATCTGGATTCCTGCTGCTAACGCTCTCCAACTATTCCAGCGGCAAGGAAAGCTTTGTAAACAAATTCCAAAAAGCTCTTGATCAGACGAATGCTTTTCTGAGCAACAGGAATGTCGCCCCATGCACGATAAAAACTAACTGCTGCTGCCAACATCTGATGCAAGACCAGAAAATTTATAACTTGTCCCAGTCAAAAACGGTACCAGACTAAAATGGGAACATGTTCCAGTGCTTTCCCAGGCAAACAGACTTGGTTTCTGCACTTTCAGCTTGGAGTTTTGTACTTCAGCAGGTAAACTCTGTCAGGTTGGGGGCTTTTTTGCTTTGGATTTTTTCACTGCCGTTGTTGTCAGTTTAGATTTTAAATCCCTTCTATTGAGGGTAAACTGGGCAAAAAAATAGGAGAAACTCCTCACCTAATGAAGTGGCAGCAGCATGAAATACCCTCAAACAACAGCCTGCACAAGCACAGACATTCAAGGCATGGCTTGAGGTAACATCAAACCCCTCAGGGTGTTAGGTTCTATACCCAATGCAGCAACACAGTTTATTTAACATTCTGCCTGGCAAAAGTCAGGAATCACAGCTCATTAGTCTTATTAAAAATACATTTCTGTATCAGAGATGCTAACTTATCAGTAATAAACCCACATGAGCTGCAGTGACTGTTTTTCCTCCTGTCGTCGCTAAGCAACGGAACACGCAAAAAAATAAATTCAGCTATTCAAAGGCAGCGCCTAAAGTAGCAGCTCAGAAGTTCAAACAAAGTGCCAGAAGAGCCAGGAGGCTGTTCCCAGCCTCTTTGGCAGCAGAGTGGATGTCAGGCTTCAGGCTCCTCGTTCACACGGCCTTTCTCCAGGCTCCTGCTGCATCCCCACGGACAAGCACCGCAGTTTGGGAAGCAGCAAGGTGAGGAGAAACCCACTTGGGGTTTATCCTCAGTGCCTGAAAAGCAGAGCTGCTTGTTCCTGGATATTCTGGATGCACATCAAGCAGAAAGGGAGACACCCCATGCTGGAGACAGGTCATGGCAGCTCTGCCAGAGGCTGAAGGGGCTGAGACAGACCTTGGTAATTTCACCTCTGGATGCTGTTTGAGATGGACACCATCACTCTTCTCATGCCTTTCCTCCAAACCATCCCCAGAGCACACCAGGCAACATCAAACACCTTTCACAGAAGGGCAAAGAATCCCAGAATGGTTTGGGTTGGAAGGACCTTAGAGATCATCCCATTCCACCCTGGTTTACCAGCCCAGGACCCCAAAACCAGATCCAGCAAGAGCTGGGAGTGACACTGGGGAAGGACAGAGCTCAGGGCACGAGGAGGGAGACTGAGCTGCATCTCTGCAGAAACACTCAGCTCCACTTCATCCCCACTGCCAGCCTGGGGCTGCTGAAGCACCAGGAAAAGTGCAAACCACACTTCCCAGGTTTGTGCTCCTCACCATTTTTTCCACTTCCATCAGGATGATTCACAGAGATTGACAGCACAGCAGAGATTCAAAAAGCCACTGCGGGCTGGCACTTGGAGCTAAGACTCTGCATTGTAAGCAACACACCAGTTATAAAATTTTCTATTTTTGCTTAAACCATCAGTTCACACAATGACAGCAATTAACACACAGAACTGCAGAGAAGAATTAATTGTATGCTAGATTTAGTCACAGTGCACTTCTTTCCACCCTTTTAAGTCAAGAAAGTTGTCAAGTTAGGCTTAACTTCCAAACTGTTAACTGCAAGTAACCCCCTCTCCTGCCTGAAGCACCCAGAGAAGGCTCCAAGAGTTTGACCTTGTCCAGTGCAAGAAGGGAAGGCATAACACATTTTCCTTAGGTTTTCTCCCTCATAGCAAAGCTACAGCTCTAAAGCAAACAATGAAAAGCACCCAATATATTTATTTTCTAGTATTTGTTCTATGTAATCTATTTCTGAAGTGGCTGAGAAGTTCAACTTTGCCTTATTCACCTTCATATGGCCACCAAATGTATTTCACCACAGGTCAAACTACATGAACTGTATGGCCAGAAGACTTTTAGATCTCCAGACCCCGCTGCCTTGGATGTTTACAAAGTCAAGGATGTGCTGGCTGAGTACCATCGTGGTCATTGATCTGTAACCCACAGTCCTGATGACTGTGCAAGATAAACCCCTGCTTGTCAGACACCATCCTTATGGAATTTAGGTCTATTTCTACAACAGGAGGCAAAAATCCAAAGCCAAAAATTAGAAGTGAAGCCAAATCATCAGCTCTCTGCTCCGCTCAGTGACTCGAGCGGCTTTAGCCACATAGGAAAGGTGATAAATAAAGCAATTACTGCACAGTAACGACATCTTTTTATAGACTGTTTGTTGCATATTAACCAGGAAGGAATGCATTTTCCTTTCAGATCTTCATGATACACCGTGAAAAATGGCAGCGTTGCACAATGAGGTAGTATAAAAATAAAATACTACGTCACTGTTGATGAAATGATGATACATCAAGCCCGAGCACCCAACAAAGGTCCTGCAGGGAAAAGGGATTGCATAATCCTACCCCATCAGGATGACAAATGCTACATGGGCACGTATTAAATGTGCATTTCAATGCTTCCCAGCTAAATCTGCTCTTCCGTCAGCAACTGCTCTGCATGGAATAAAGCGAGGCTGCAACTGCACCACGTGAGATGAATGCTCTCACTGGTGGGACATTCACAGCCCACGTGGGCCTCTGCCACCTGCAGCTCCCCGAAATATCACAGCGAGGATTGGTTACCCTCTGCATGCACCAGCAGCACAGAGGAGTTGGCAAAAGCAAGGATCCTGGGAAGGGTAGAAACCCCCGTGTTCTGAAGTATTTCGGGGTTCAAGGAAGAGGGAAACTTGCCAGCAATGTTATTCCAACTGCCTTCTTCAGTTGGAACTTCAGAACTTCAGTTCCTTCTTCAGAAGGAACTTCAACAGTTCCTTCTACCCCATGCTTTTCATTTGTTCTTCTCCCTCCTACAATCCCTTCTTGACTAGACTGTGCTCCTTCCCAAGCCAGCAGATTCCAAACATTCCAACCCTTCCCTCCAGTCCAAGCAGCCACATCTCAAATGCCCAACTTTTGCTCTCATGGCACAATGAAAAAATGACAAAGACAGCTGCTTCTTTTTCTTACAATGGACTCCACCACATGGAGTCACATTTAGGTACTGCATTAATAAGATTATTTGAAAATATAATGAAAGACTTGTCCAAAATTGCAAATACCAAGGTTAGAGAGGCTGAAATGATAGAAGGGAGTTGAGTATTTCAGAGCCCACCCAAGACATCATCACCTTTTTTCACACAAACTGCCTAGAACTATCTAAGTCAAACACTGCCATGCAACTCCAGTCTCCCCTTCAGAGGCTTTTCCCACTCTTTTGAGCATTAAATGTTGTTATTATGTCAGTTCTACCCTTGGTCTATGAGGACAGCTCTGAACATGCACTGCTGACACCCAAAGCTCCCCCAGACAATACCAAACATCTTTCAGAGAATGGCAAAGATTCATGGAATCGTGGAATGTTTTGGACTGGAAGGGACCTCAAAGCCCACCCAGTGCCACCCCATGGGCAGGGACACCTCCCACTGTCCCAGGTGCTCCCAGCCCCAGTGTCCAGCCTGGCCTTGGGCACTGCCAGGGATCCAGGGGCAGCCCCAGCTGCTCTGTGCCAGGGCCTGCCCACCCTCCCAGGGAAGGATCTCACCCCAATATCCCATCCATCCCTGCCCTCTGGCAGAGGGAAGCCATTCCCTGTGTCCTGTCCCTTCTTGCCCTTGTAGTCTCTCCCCTATCTTTTTTGTAGCTCCTTGAGGCACCATCCTGGCTGCTGCCAGAGCTCAGCTCAGTTTTGGGGGCCCCAGCCCATTTCCCTCCCCCTGCCCTCCTCCAGCACACCCATTCCAGAAAGATCTGGAAGCAGTTTCAGCTCCAGCCAGGCTGGTTGTGCAATCCACCACTCATCATTTTTTCCAAATCTCCACTGCCTATTTTAAGCACTTATGAGAAGGTCTTCACCAACTTTTCTGCAGTTGGAAGGAGCAGGAATCAAATACTTCGTTGGCAACAAAAAGGTGTGTCGTTATTTCAGGTTTTAAACCCAGACTCTCCAAAATGCCAACTGGAGAAAGGTAAGAACCAAGAGAAATTACTCCCCCTCACAAAAATCATACTTTAGGGTACTTTCAAATGAGGGAAATCTTATCAAGATGAAGATCTTTAAATAAGTCACTTACAAATCCACTGAATATTTAACACCAACACAGCTGTTTCTTCATTACTTGGAAAAACCAAACTCATTTTTGCACAGCAAAACTAAAATTAAAAGAAAACCAGCAATTCCCTGCTGAAATTTAGCATTTTCTCTTCAGACTTTTCTATACTTAGATACCTGATATTTTCCCTAGGCCAAAGCCTGCTCACAGGAGAGAATAAACACACTGATAGTATCTTTTCTTTTTATTTTAAATATGAAAGAAGAGCAGCAATGAAGAAGTAACATAGCTGGCAATGATGGACATACTGTAAATAGAAGTTGTTGACTTTGTATTTATGAAATTGCACAGCTTTAATACACTCACAAGGATGGTAATGCTCCACAAGATGAGGAGTTATTTAAAGACAAAATGAAGACCTCTCTTGTGCTCAAATGCAGTATTTTCACACAGGAGACAGAGAATAACACAAAATGCACGTGTTCAATCACAGACAAGTTTCACCTTTTCAGAAACCCTTGGATTACTCCATCATCTATTTTATACTTGTTCCCTCTGAGATTTAAAATTAATAGATGACAGCCTAAGAGGTTCAAAGAATATAGAACAAAAGCAGCTACAGAAATGTGTTGATTATTAATCATTCCTGCATTTCCATGAAGAGGGAGAAAAAAGAACCTGATCCTACTGAAATAACTCTCTTTGTGATGAGAAGACATCCTTTCATTTTCAGTTCACAGTGATCAAGCTCTGCTCGGATCAGAACAGGGCTTTTGTGGTCCCAAAGGAGCTCCAGCCATCCACAGCTCCACCCCAGCAGGAAACCAAACCTGGACCCTGCACATTCAGCCTGGTGGAAGAACTCCACTGAATTCCAACCTCATGCTGCCAGCAGTTCTGCCATTCCATTTCAGTGGGGAAACTGAAGCACAGGTGAGCAGAGCATTGGTATGGAGCAGGGAAATCTGGGGCTGCCCCTGGATCCCTGGAGGTGTCCAAGGCAGGCTGGATGTGACTCTGAGCACCCTGGGATAGTGGAAAGTGTCCCTGCCATGGCAGGGCTTTAAGGTCCCTTCCAACCCAACCCATCCTGGGATTCTATCCCAGGCCCAAAGACCCCACAGCAATCCCACCCCTGTGCAAAACAGCCCAATCACTCAGGATTCAAGCCTGAACTAATTACATGACAGAATTTATTAGCTGTTTCTGCTGTGGTGACTTCTGTTACCTCCCTGCTTTGTGCTGCTGCATCTTGTGTTTCAAGGGCTTTCAACACTTTGCTTTTTAAAGCAGAATAAAGGGGGAAAATCACCCTTGCAACCAACATTTAAATTGAGAGTGTGCACGATTTGGGATCTAAATATATTTTAATTTTTATGTTAAAATAACCACCCTCAACTCCTATCTGCAAGACACGAGGGTAACCACCCTCTTGCTATTATATTCATTTATGCAAAGCCCTACCAGTGGGAATTGCTGCTTCATTTGTTCAAGCTGTAACAACACAGGAAATAATGTAATTGTTATTAACTTGGAGCTGAAGGGAGAAGACTGAGCAGAGATTTCAGAGAGAAAAATTATCCACCTGAGAGCTGGACACTGAATATCAATGTCTGCTAAAGCTGACCTGAGAAATGCACCTTTAAGTAAACACCTTGTGTTCCAAAGAGTTCAGAACACACCAGTGTTTGTTTTATTTCTACACGTAACCTCTTTGGTCTCCTTCAAAAAGAAAACTGCTACTCGAAAAGAGAGAAATATTTAGACACTGGATATACAGGCAGTTCCAAAAGGAAACATTTGCAGGAAAGACCAGATGCTTTTTTCTATCTCTGGTACTGAGGGAAGATTCTGCGTGAAAACACAGAGCCAGAAGGGAGAGCAGCACAAGTAGAAAGGAAAAAAACCCTAAACCCCACTGATTTAACTACAACATATCCCAGCTGACATCCATTCAGGCTAAAAAAGCAAGACAACCATTCCTCTCTTTGCCATCACAATGGATAATGTGTTCCTGGATGGGCAACACTGGCTACAAGAGATCTGAGATGGCAAAACAGAGCAAGTTCCCTCAGAGAAAGCTGCTAAGGACACAGTGAATGCAGCAGGCAGCCCTGCAAGCATTAAGGCACAGCCTCATTGATGGACACAATGGGTAGCTTCAACCAGGAGAAGCTACTTAAGAATAATCTCTTGATAAATCAAAGCACCTTGATGGCTCCTGGCTAATAAAAGATACAAGTCAGGAAAAAAATCTCTTCATGTTGAGGAGAGAGGAAAAGAGAGGAAAAAACCTCAAGTGAGGGGTTCAGAGCTGCACACATTAATGTGAGCTAACCCAGGATCCCAAAGAAGCTGCTGGTCCCACCGAGGGTTTGTGTGTCTCACCTCAGCTCCATCTCTGGTCCAGCATGGAAAGAAACCCTGAACAAGAGGTCACCTGGACAAACTGAAATGCCATCCCTTTCTCTCCCTCACAAGCACTGAAAATCAATTTTTACACAGAAGGAGAAGGATTCGTACTTTGTATGACAGGAATTCAGCAAACTAATGTCACAGGAGCTGCAGAAGCAGTCTAAGTAAATTGTTGTGGCTCTAGCCTCAGTCCCAGCCTAAGAGCTGGATCCTTGACCCAGGAAGCCATTCCCAATCTCCATTTCAATAGTTTCCATGACAAATCTCCCTGTGAGACACCAACACAATTCTCAGGACAGGAACCCTGTGACATTCCCTCCTCAAAATCTTTGGGTCTTTTCAGTCTCCATTTCACCCTGGCAGTAAACCAAAGCATATTTATTTTCTGGCCGAATTTCATTGAATTTTGGCTGCTCACCCCTTAGATTTCACTCTCACATTTGCTTCTTCACTTGCTCCTGCTTTTCCGGATGAAAGTTCCTGCTGAAAACAGGGCAGGAAGTGGGGGCAGGAGGCAGGGAAAGCTTGGATGGCCTGAGCACAGGAAGAACAAGGCAGATCAAATTTCAAACCCCCTCTGGAAGCGTCAGTGTTGACCAGCATGGAAAGAATACTGTCGTGCTATTAGACAGAGCTGACTGAACAGCATAATAAAAGTCACTTCTATTTAAAACCATCTTGTGTGTGTTTCTCAAGGAATGAACCACCACAGCATCACGCAACAGAAAAGGCAAATTTTTCAGCTGTTCAATAAAGCAACTCCATTTTCAGCTCTTAAATGGATTTGGCTTAAAGAAAAACTGCATTGCCAAAGAAAGATGTAGGGAGATAAAATAAATATTTGATAATATTATTGAGGTCTTGCTTGGAAGAATGGAAGAAATAATAAAATTGAATTTAGTGCTTCAATTTTTCTTATGCTAATGAAGCTTGGGATCCCTTGCCTGAATTGCTTTGTTTGATTTGTTTCTTTCCTTCTGCACCAGGTGCTGCCCTCCTGAATTGCCAGCCCACTGCCTCCTGCAGAATTCCAAATACAGGTTCACAGGGCTGGCAGCCCCTTGGAGAGCTTCCTCAGCTCACCCCTCCCTTACAAGGGCAGAATCAGCTCCATTCCTGGCTTAACACCTGAAGGAATCCCTTCCAGCACTCCACTATTTCTGTATCTAACCCATTCATTTTTACAGTTTCATGCCATGATTTTCTTCCCTCTCCACATGGACATGGCAGAAGAGAACTTCTCCCTCTCCCAGCAGTACCTGCAGGCTCCTGTGTCCCACAGCTACTGAGATGCAAGACTGGTCAGGGGCTTTGCTGCCCATTCCCTCCTGGATTTTCTCTCATACCTTTCTGGAAGTACAAGAAACTTCACTTGAGGCTCTGCCAGAAAGTAAAACTGGAAAAAATAATTACTGCTCTTTAGCAATGCTTCTTTTTCTGTATTTTCCAAGGCAGCAACTGCACTTTTTGTCACAGCACAGCATTGACAACTCCTTTTCTAACCACAGTTCCCACACCATGGATCCTTCCCTATCGCACTGCCACGTGCCCACCCTCCTCCTCTCTGGATGCAGCCAACTGAGAGCAGTCTCTGACAGATTCTGAGTGAATTCCCGAGCTGGTGTCTCCTCTGCAGAGCTCACAGAGCACAGCCAGCTGTGACCAACACTGTGGGCAGACATGGGCAGCACCCAGGAGGCTTGAGCTGACACGGATGCTCAGCCTTCCAGAAACCGGCTTAAAAAAGCAAAGATAAATGCAACAAACCCAGGCCTGCCTTAACTCTAGGAAACAAAACCCTGGAGCTGCACAGAGCAGAGTCCTGCTGCTCAGCTGTGCTGCACTCCCAGGCAAACCCAGCAAAACACCCCTGCCCACATCTGTTCTGAGTCTGCAAGTTTGATTCCTTGCTTTCTGTTGCTGGGCTTGAGTCTTTCACCTCCCGAAGGCCTCTCCCTTCTCTCCACTTTAAACAGTCCCCATCCTTTTTGGCAGGGGCCCAGAGATGCTCTGCTGAGCCCTATCAAGTGATGCAGCTCAATCTGTCCAAGCTCGCTCCGGCGCTGGGCGCCGCTTCCCCTCCCGGGAACACAGCACGGAAAACGCCAACAAATCATACAGCTAATTAAAATCTGGCCTCCAGAACGTAATCCTAGCAGTGAAGGATGCACTCTGGAAGTCATTTTAATAAGCAGGTTATGCTGACAAGGTGTATATACCCCGTAAACACAAGTGCTGCCATATATTGCCTCTGCAGCAGCAAAGCAGAGCGTAAAACAGCCAAGCACTTCTAAAAAGCACAATATTCCAGCCTGACAGCACTTAAGAGTTAAGCTGTGCCAGCACCGCTGCTGAAACACAATCCACGGCTTTAGAGATCAAAAATGAAAGTGGAAAATAGTCCCTAAAGTAGTAAAACAGCCCCTTCCAGCACAGCTTAAGAGCTGCGTGTTACCAAATAAGGGAAGGCAGCGGCGGGAGCCAAGGCAGCAGAGCCGCGCTGGATCCGGCGGCGCGGACAGCTGGAGCAGCGCGAGGGAGGGGAGGCAGCCAGCCCTGGGCTGCCCTGCAGATGGGAAGAACAAATGTTCCGTGGCCCTGAGCGGAAGCAGAGCCTGCCAGGATGGGCCTGCAGGCGTTCACCCCGCTGGCTGCACGGCCTTGGGTCCGTGGGGCTGCCACTGCCACAAAGCCCAGAGACTGTGAGAGACACCCATGGGGCACCTGCCATCTCCTGAAGCACCTGAGAGCCACAGAATCACTGGATGGAAGAGACCTTCAAGATCATCGAGTCCAACCCAGCCCCGACACCTCAACTAAACCCTGGCACCCAGTGCCACATCCAGGCTGTGTTAAACACACCCAGGGATGGTGATTCCACCATCTCCCCAGGCAGGTCATTCTGTTCTCCTCTACAGAAGGACAATTTTATCACTCCTTCTATAAAAAACTTATTTCTAACATCTAACCCAAATTTCCCTTGGTGCAGTTTAAGAAAATCCCAGAGCCTAGGGATGCTCTGTGTGTCCCACAGGGATGCAACTCACCTGCTGCACAGAGCTGCCCAAGTGCTTCCACACAAGCACAAACACAGAGCTGCTAAAGAGAAACTGCTCCTTTTTCAACTTCAGCTGAGCTGTTGTTTTCCTCTCTCTTTTTTAAACGCATGGATGTAATTCAATTTATTTTTGCCTGCCCTACTAGCTCATTGTCTTCCAGCAAAAGAAGCGGAACACGCTATCATCCATCTCAGGGATGTTTCATACACGCTCCCAGTGTGAGCCTTCTGCAGAAATAAACACTCTGTTAGCTTGGTGTCTATTTTCCAACAGACAGAGCAGCTTCTCTGGCTCCTTGGTTTATCACAGCTGAGGAGAACAGGCTGCAAGAGCCCACAGGAACACCAAAACTTCACAGGATAAGCCAAGGAGCTAAAACACACCTGCAAAGAAAACCACAAGTTTCACTTCTTTAGCTCTGTGTGCAGCTAGAAAGCAAAGAAGTCTCAGTTTAGGTGCTGACAATGCCTCCCTTATTGCCCTGAAATCCTGGAGACAAAAACAGCCATAAACAGCCATAAAAAGAATATCCTGTGTGTGTGCCTGAAAACTCCACAGAAAATAAATGTATTCAAGCTGCTTTGTGCTACAGCTATTTAAAAACTTCCTTTTCCACAAAGAACAATAATTAGGTATTTTCAGTGTTTTCAGCCATCTTTCAAGCTGCCTTACTGACACAATGATAACACATGAATCAGTGAGGGAGAATGCTGGATTCAGAAGTGATGGATGGGCTGGGAGAATCATTAAATAACACCAGCTGCACCACTGAAGGCATCCTACACTCATATCCACCCAGAGTCAGCAAAGAGTTGTCTTGGCTCACAAATACCACCCCTGTCAGTAGCCTCCAAGCAGAAATAACCTTCCAAGTTCAGAAAAATTAACTGAAATCCTCTTTTAGCACTGTCTTCTCCTTTCCGTTCTCTTCCTTCATTTGTTTCAATCACTGTCTTTATTTCCAATTATTAATTGTATCATAATTGCATTAGAACTGTTTTCTGGTTATGTCAGGTGGTCCAGCTTCTGCTTCCAGATCTACACCAGTTTTGTGCCTTGATTTGCAGGATTTCAGGTTTCAGATTAATTTAATCAGACTTCAGATGGATTTTCCTTTTCTGCACAAAATCCTGGCATTCAGAAACAGCAGAAGCAACCAAAAAAAAATCTGATTCTATGCCACAGATTTGATAATACCAATTTACAACTGTGGGTCTGCAGAGCAGGACAGAGCCACAGAGCAGGAGGTGAAACCCTCTGCTGGGGACATGCGGGGCCAGCCTGAAGTGGTGACACGAGGCCAAGGCAGCCACACTCAAATTTAGTCCCACAGAAGGGCCCAGCCCTGGTGGTTCCACAGCCAGGTTGGAGCACTCCAAAAGCTCCTGGAGCCCTCTCTGGCTCTGCTGTCAATTGAGGAGGAGTTCTCAGAAATTCAGCACACCTGAGTGGTGCCACTTCACCCCTACGGTGCCAGGGGCTGCTTCCAGCCCCTAAAATGCAGCCCCTGGCAGCCTCAGCCCCAGGAGGGCTCAGTGCCCCTGCCAGCTCTCCCACAGAGGAGGTTTCAAACAATGCTTCCCAGATTTATGACTCCAGAGGAAAAGTGCAGCAGCCCGAGGCAGCACCGGACTGTGTTACTCACCTGTTGACCACAGGAATAATTTTTATTCACAGCAATTCCAACCTTTGGAAAAAAACAAGATTCTTAATCTCTCAATCCAACAAGCAACTCCCACATGAGAAACCAGACACAAGTTATGAAATCTGGATTGCAAGTGTCCTTGGTACTAGAAATGCTTAAAAAATAGATTCAGAAATAACTGTTTCAGCAAATCCCAACCGAAACCCAGACAACTGATGTTATCCAAAGGCTCCATCATGCAAAGTGCCAGCTGTCCTGATGAAATATCTAAACCTTATTCCAAGATAAATGGCACAAACAGAATAAAAATTCCCCTCAAAACATCTGAGGATAATGAAGTTATGTAAAAAAAAACCCCAAAAAACTACATGAAAAAGATGTGAAAGCTGATTATCTGCACTTTCCTGAGCTTTTCAACCTGGATGAGCACTTGGGACTTTCCACGTGTATTTCCCATTTTACTGAGCTGTTGTGAAGACAACACCACTGGAGCAACGAGGTAAATTTGTCTGCCAAGTCTCTGGGCTTTTAAAAGGTGAGCTTTACAATACCAACCATGCCTTCTCTTTGCTCATTGAAAACATTCCACAAGCCTGCCACTTTCCACTCAAATACACAAGCTGCACCTTAGGTATTTACAGAACAAATCCATTATTTTTTATTAACGAGCTCCTCCGATACTACACGTAAGTGAAATGAAAACTTCTTCAAGCAAGGATTGGGGGTCTAAACAAAAGCTGTTGGCTAGCACAAACTCAGTGAATTGTATTTCCATGAGCTCCAGCTCTTGCAGAAACAGCACCATTAATGAACACAAGTGTCACTGGTGCTCTGTGGCAGCACTTCCACTGTGCAGATTTCCCCTCCTGCTCATTCAAAAAGCTTTGAAGGCTTTTTTTACAAGGTGAAGCCATTGCAAGCATGGTTAAAAATGTGACAAAAACTCCATATTTGAGGAGAAACAGATGAGCTGCTGGAGAATCACGTGCACTGCAGAGCAGCTGCTGAGCCAAATCGCTTCCATGGCACTGTGAGGACAATCCTGGATTTTTTACAGGGCAATATTGAGGCTGGAAGTGTGACAGCAGCTCAGAGCAGGGACAGAACAGCACACAGGGATGGAACAGGTTTGCTGCTCCAGCCCCGAACTGCACTACTACAGACACTGCCAAGTGTGACAGTTTTCATGCACATTATCTCCATTTCTTTGATCTAACATGTCTGGAAAGTTGTCATCAGCTTGCCCACACTCTCAGACACCGTGTCCCACGTCTGGGGACACAAATGACCGCTAAATTGAGAAAGCTTCCAGCCTGCACTCCTGGGCTGCTCGTGGATTCTGAGTGACTTCCAACACCCCAACCTCACCCCACAGAACAAGATTTTCTTACCAAACATCCCTGCGTGCTACTTTTCCTAATAAATACACCCAAACAGCTGCTGAGTACAAGCCTTAAGCCATATGCCTGTTACATACACAAATCAACTTTTTCACTAAAAATATTTAAACTGAAACTGTTGATAAACCCACTGTGACGGAGCAGATGGATCCGTCAGTTCACCATCAGAACACCCTTTTGCTAGATTAAAAATCTGTAGAGGACTTTCAAAGAACTAACAGAGTTGTTCTGCACATCCATGAAGGGGCAGAATCACAGAATGAGCTAGGTTGGAGAAGACCTTTGAGATCAAGTCCAAGTTGTGACCAGACACCTCCTCATCAACTAACCATGAGTGCCACACCCAGTCTTTTTAAAATCAGTTTAAACAGTGCAGAAATGCACACAGGATGGACAAGGAACTTGACTAAACCCAAAGGTCCACAAAGGCCACCATGCCCATGAGGTCATCACCTCCACCCTCCCGAGCAGTGCAGGGAAAGCCACTTTGCTCAGATGAGAGCTCCACCCTTGCCCACAACCCACTGAGCTCTCCCCAAGGGATGCACAGAGCTCTGGACAGCACAAGTTCCCAGGATTGCCTGCAGGAGCAGCCTTGCTGGAGGATCCTCCCCCAGTGGCCTCAGGCAGCTGCTCCTGCCCACTCCCACCCCACGCTCTCCTCCATGGCAACCCTTGGTGCTCAGGGGAAATTCGGGGAGAGGAGCACGAGATGCCTGCTGTGAGCTCAGCCCTGGCACAGCAGCACCAGGAGTGCCTGCAGAGCCAGGGCAGCACCTCAGCCCTTGTGCAAATTCCAGCCAGAGGTGGGACTGGCTCCATGTCAGCCCCAAAAGCCCCACCTGGCAGCTGCTGGTGGCACCCAGCACAGCAAGCCCTCCCAGGAGCCTGCCAGAGCTCCATCACAGATGGATGAAGAACTCCTGTGGATCCATGTCTGAGGAAAAGGTTATTCCACTGGACACTTCCTTTCCCAACCATCACAAATAGCCAGTCCCTACCATCTATTCCTGCCATCCTCAGGAGTGTTGAACAGGGATAAAAAGGTTATTGCACCTGACCACAGCCACGTGGGTCCTTCCTGTACACTCCACTAGCTCTGGTTTGTGTGTAATTACACAGGACCTGCTCAAAAATTCCCTTTGGTAATTCAGGAACTCTCACTAGGTCACCTGACTGCTTCAGCAGGAGCTCTGTCCAGAACCAACTCTCTCCACACCACTCCCAAAGAGCTTGAGGACATAAAACAGCACAAGGCAAATCTCATCCTTGAGAACATTTAGTGTTGTACAGAGGAACTCAGCATTTATCTGGAACAAAATTCGAGGTAAGCTTACCTTTACACTTGCAAAATAATAAATATTTATAAACAAACATTCTCCTTCTACTTACCAATACCAGGGCACTATGCTTTTAGACTTTAAAAATCTAAATATTGGAAGCGTGGTTTAAATTAGCACAGTGCACAAGATACTGCCAGTGAATTATCCACCAATAAAAAGCACATTTGGAGGCGGGAGAAACTCTGGGAGCTTCCAACACGCGCCACAGAACAGATATTCAAAGGAGCTGAGTCACTGTCGTTTTCTGAAATGAGCCTCAACCAGGACTTGAAGGAAGGAACATTAAGTGACAGGCACTTCAAAATCTCTGACAGATAAGTTTTTCTTTTAAAGTTGCTGAGTTTTTCAGTCTAAGGCTGCAGCTTTTTTACTTCACACTTTTTTCCCTTTTATTTTTGGTTTTTGAAGACTTTGATATCCAGCTCCCAACACAATGTTGAACTTCAATCCTGCATTAAACATCAGAGCAAGGACCAGGCTCAGCAGACTTCTAAAAACCCAGAGCAGACAGACAAATCCAGCAAAGGTACAAGAAAGAGAAGAGCAAATGTAAACAGTGCAAATACCTGGAGGGAACACGAGGTACAGCAAGATGGAATTAATTCAGTGTGAGATGCAGAGGGCTCCCCTCAATCCCTTCCTGGTTTTAGGCAGGAACAAACCTTGGTGAAGGATCTCAAAGATCCTCAGTACAGCACAAATCTATGCAGCCATCCTCTTTGAAAATAACACTGAAAGCTCAAAGAAAGGAATTTCTGCTCAGAAAAATGTCCCCAAGTGCTGTCCCTGGAAATGGCCTGAAAACAAGAACCCATTTTTATGACTTTTTTTTCCCCCCAAAGAACTTCACTTTTTCTCTGGGGTTTTAGGATGTGCTTCTTTTTTCTGCTGAATTTCAGAAAATGAAAAACTTGGATATTTTCATATTTTTTCTCAGTAAGGGATTCATGGAGAAGCTGGAATAGCAGAATATTTTCTCCTGTTCGATTCTGAATACTGTTTTACTCATTAGTGGGAAGAATAAGAAGTCCATGTGGACTCACATCTCAAAACCTTGCTAAGATTTTTCCTCCCATCCTTACACAACCCCCTCTCTCCATTTAGTGGGTGCAGAGGCAGCCCAGGGAATTGTGAGAGCCCTCTGGAAACACACCCTGACACAGCCCAGCCTCAGAACAGCTGCAGGGTTTCCCCCTCAATCAAACACTACATAAAGGCACAGATTAAATCACATTTCTTCCCTTTACAGCTCTCCCTGCTACTCCTCTGCCTTCAAGGTCCTCCCAATACTGCTCAGCACTGAGGATTGGGAGCACTGAGCAGCTGTGGTGATGCCTTCTGATCTTTCAAGGTAACTGCACCTAAACACTAAAAAATAAACATGAAAACACATCCTTCTCAGTTATTTTTCCATCAGATAAAAATTACAAATTAAATGTCAACCATGATATGAAGATTAAAAGGAGCTGCTGCGAAGCATTAGTGGATATTCATAGCATAAGCTGCTACAATTAAACATAAAATCATCTCTGTATGTTGTACTCCTTTCTCCTACAATGTTTATTTGTTTATATACACATAGAGAAATATATACATGAACCTGTAAGGAGACTGCAATACAAATAAGCTGTTAAAACCCAGAGTTCTCTGCAGGCAAATTCTGATCCCCATGCAGAATTATCATCTGTCAAGTTGCCCAAATCATCTCAGAACACAAAAACTTGCAGCACATGACAGGCTGCATATGGAAAAAATTATATTTGGGATTAAATCTTATAGATCATATTTGAAGGATCTTCTCCTCATTGTCATTTCTCATGACCAAGGCCATCTGCCTGACAGGGAGTGGGAGGAAAAATTCTTCACTTATTTTAAAGCTTGTCAATGCCAACCAAGAACGTTCTTTGTAAAATCTATATTGCCTTCAGATTTACCTCCAGTCCCCAAGGCAGGAGCTCAGGGTGCTCCTATTTATTGAGGATGCAGGGAGGATTATTCTCCCTGCAGAGCCACCATCCCATAACACTGCCAAATTCTCCTACAGCAAACACACAATTCTCATTTCCCAGGAAAACGTGGTGATCGAGTCTCTCTTACAGAACCTCAATTTCTGATCAGCTTTTGTGGCAATCATCTAAATAAGGGACATGATTTGCTTTTCAATCAACAAGGAAAAAGCACTTCTGAAGGTCAGAACAAAGTCAGTCAACGCCACCCCCAGCAAAGTTGCACTAAAGGCTCCCAAAAGCCTCTTTGCTCAATCCTGGTGTTCAGACATGAGCAAGAAGTCAAAGGCACCTGGATGCACTTGCCATAAAAATGCAGTTAATGCACATGGCAGTGCTGTGGTTGAGAAAGGCTCTGTGCCCAAGCCATTGGTGGCCAGGCAGCACCACAGACCCACCACTTGGTGCTGGGAAATCAAAGCTGGGAGGCTGGAGCTTTTGCCAGATCAGCACTGCAGCTCCTGCTTTTGGGAGGAGTTTGGGAAAGCACCCGAGGGAACAGCCAGCTCAGCCCTCCCTGGTCCTGTCCTCCCCTTCAGAGGGGACTGAACTCTTCCTCTCTCCACACTGCTGCTGCTCACACTCCAATAATGCTGAGATTTATTCCTCTTTCTCTGACAATAAAATGCAGCTTTATGGCAGCAGGAGCAGCTGAGGGCTGGAATCCCCAACCCAAACCAGCCCCTTTGGACTGGCTCCCAGAGGTTTGGGCCACCACCAGCCCAAACCTCTGCCCTCGGGGCTGCTCAAAGCCAACTGGTGCTGGCTGGAAATCACGTGCTGCTCCAAAGGGAGGGAAAGCATTTTTGCAGCTCTAGCTCAGATTTTTTCCTTTTCAGGATGGCTGCTCCCTCATCCAGCTCCCTCACTTCCTCATGCCTGCAAGTTCTGTGTTTATTTTTTCCTTGTATAATTTTTAACCTCGGCAAATAAAAGGGTTGACATTCACTAAATGCAAGGTCTAAGTGCTACCAGATTGCTTCTGCATAGCACAGCTCTCTGTATCCTCAATAAAACCCAGCTCAGGCATAATTTGTTCTGGTTCAGGCAGGGGAGGATCCTGTGGCAGTGTTTTCAGCACTGTCATGGTTTCTCTGCTGTCAGTAGAGCTTGCAGGAGATTTCTTCCTCTGAACATCTCACTGAGAGCTACCGAAAGGCTCTTCAACCACAACACAAGGAGTTATGTTTTCACTGAACTTCTGTACATTACATAACCAAACCAGATGATAATTGCCAACACTGAGGGCTCAGTGCTGACTATTTTCACAAATTAGGAATGAAGAAGTGTTAGCCCTAACACACAAGTCCCTTGAGTTCATCTCTTACTGAATAGTTGTTCATCAGAATAAAATTTTTAAGGAACACTGCAGTCAGTGTCAATCTGCAATGGCTATTCTGTTTCCACACTCATGTGAGACATAAGGCTTCTTCTACACATTTGTCAGGGGCCACTAAAGCTAATCCAGGATTTTTGCAACACCCTACCCCCAGCCAGCCAGTTGCCAAGCAAGGAGGCAAACAGTTTATTCCTAAAGATCCAGTCAGGTGCTTTTCAAGACTGACCTCAAAGCAGCAAATTCCTCTCTGGATGGCAAAAACATGCAAAGCAGTTTTCAGAGACAAGAACCTTCACCAACAGCTCACTTGTTTCCTGGAGTTTGGATCACAAACCATCAAGTCAGGCAGGAAAGACTGGAGGTTTTTATACACTCAGGCCCCAAATCAGCAGGAGCTTGACAGATCAGCACTGGCACCTGGATCTGCAGCCAGCAATGTGAAGAATGCAGCTGGAGGTGCTGGAGCTGCAGTGGGAACTGGAGGAGAGGGATCCCACTCAGGTGTTGACACATTAAGGACCACACTTCATGCTGAAGGATGAAGCCAGATCCTGCAAGGAGAAGGGCAGAACATTCCATCTCCAGCAGTGTGGGAAGGGAGGGAGATGTGAGTGGCACAGGGTGTTTGCTGAGGACACCTGGCAAGGTCTGCCTTCCCTCACAGCACATTTCCATGGCTGGCTCTGCTGGCAGCCTCACCACTTTCCTTCTGACTGCTCTCAAACACAAGCACTCACAGCTTCACCTCCCTGAGACACCACCACTGCAGTCAGGACTCTTGCTCAGTGAAGAACAGGCTGCCCAGAAAATCAGAAGTGAAATTATTTAACTTCTGGGTTGGGTTCCTCTTGGACTAATGGCTTCCATGTGGCCCTTGGACACAGCACCTGTAGGGCCTCCTTGATATGGGTACTTAACATATTTATCTCTTGTCTTTGTAAGTAAATAACCTGAACTGAAAATACTTACGAACTGCAACTCATTTTGAAGTATAAAGCCTTATTTTTTAAGTAAAAGAACTGAAGCTTTTAGCATAATTTCCTGCTACTGCAAGCAGCACAGAACTTCACTGTGCCCTGAAAGCAAGAGAAGGGAGATGACACAGAACAGACTGAAGAGTTTGACCCAGATGAGCTCCCCAGGGGTGTCACAGGGCGTTCACCTGCTCCCTCTGAACAACCAAACACCTCATGACCACAGCAAGTCAAGGGGTGAGAGGAAATCAAACCTGGCCACAGAGAAATGTCAAGGGGAAAAAGCTTGAGAGGCCAGATGTGGTTCCCTAAAGCTTACTGGGGAAGGCAGACCTAAAAACAAAACTCCTGAAGCATCAACATGCAAATCTAGGTGTGAATTGGATCATCCAGGAGCAGGGATCACACCTTCCCTGTGTGTTCATCAGGAAGCATCAAGGCAAGGGGAGCCAAGAGGCTGTGCCTGAGGCTCAGCCCTGCAAGGGTCAGCACTTCCAAGCTGGAAATGCTGTTCTGAACCAAACCTGAGTGCATTTGGCACCAAATGTTTGTGCTCCCACACACACAGCACATCCCACAGCTCAGTCCTGGGATTGTCTTCAAGGGAGCTACAGCTGCTTTTGACTGAATACCAGCACTTTTAACCTCAGCTACAAAGCCCTGCCACAAGAGCTGATGATCCACTGGTAACTGGAACTCCCTGGCTAACAAATTCCAAAAGCTCCCATCAAAGTGGGAAGTATCATTTAGATGATCCTTGTCTAAAAAAACCTTTTCCCCATGTATTTTGGTGTCTCAAGCATCCAACAGCAGGTGAACACAGCTCCAAAAACTCCAAACAGGAGTGAAGAACAGACAGCCCACCCAGCCTCCCACCCCAGCCTCGCCTATTTTGTATTTTTTATATTTATGCCCAAATAACCAGCTTGCACTTAAGAAAACAATAATTCATCACAGCTCCTGTGCTGCAAAGAAACAAATCTCTGGCTCTAGGTTACCACAGTGGGATAAAATCTCACCCAGGGCCAGGTCAGTGAGCCTGGGCACAATAAATGCACTCTCAGAGGTGCTCTGGACTGCCAGCAGGATTTTACACCCCACACCTCACCTGAGGCTCTCAGCACTTTAGATAATGAATGCACAGCTCAAGATGTTCCCAGCACCTGGGAGACTTCTGTCCCCACACACAGGGTTTTTTCCACACAATTGATGACATTATCCATCTGCCTGCATCCTTCTAACCGAGGGAGACTCCCTTCTCTGCAGAGCTGAGGCTGTGCTGGCAGCAAGCACAACACCCACCCTGAGGTTTACCTGAAGGTCCTCTGGAAGTGCTTGGGATTGATGAGACTCCCCAGCATCTCAATCCTGCCAGCTCACAGAACAGACTCTGAGAGCCTCTCAAAAGGAACAGAGCAAAATCGATGGGGCTCACAGAAGAACACACTTGACTACTCTAAATATTAAGCAAGCCACAAATTTTAATAACTTTGCTATATTAAAAGATAGGCACCAATGTCACCCCACCCCCACAATTCATCAAGGCATTTCACTCCCTTGGGCTCTTGTGACTAAGTATAATATTTCATTAAATATCCTGTTCATACTGGCTTATGTACTAGGGAACACACTAATTTTAGAAAACTGATTAGCTAGTTCTTTCTAACCGAATGTTATTGTAGCTAAGGTCAGATTTTGCACTGAAACTATGGCAACAAAGCCACAGTATTCTTTTGTCTACAAGGTTGGGACCAGGTTTATTAACAGAACTGCTCTACTTAATAGCTCAGCACTGTTTTTTGGCAATCCCTTCCTTGATCCTACCTGAAATACCCTGAGCTTTCCACAGGGGAAAAAGCTCAGACCTGCAAGAGTCGAGAAAGAATGAGTGTTCAAAAGAGCAATTTGCTTATTTCTTCAGTTTTGGGCACAGTCAACCCCCCTTGTCCCACACAGGGACACGTCAGGATGGAATTGCCACCCCCATCTGCAGGAGGGACCAAGTGCACGGATCAAACTTCTCCCCAGGAGAGAGATAATAATAAATTAAATCCCCCCTCCTTCCTCTGCTGTACCTGAACCAACAGATTGGGTTTCACACAGCGTTCCAGTTATGCATATTAATGGCACTTTGTGTTTCAAAGGGGCTTTGCTCTGCCTTCATCTCCAAGCAAAACATCCCAGATGAAAGCACTTGAAGCCCACAAGTTGGCAGACAGCTGTTTGGCCACAGAGCAGCAGGGAAACACAGCCCAGGCAGTCTCTGTGCCTCACAGAGCCAGCTCCTCCTCTGTCCCCAGCTGTCCCACCCAGCTGGACAGGCCCTCTTGAGCTGTGCCACACAGACCCTTCCCATCCCTCTCAGTGCCCCATCAGTGGGACACAAAAAATCCTAACTCCTTAATGAAGCCAGTGATTACTCAGCCAGTCATTTCTCTCTGCTAAGCACATCAACACAGAATCCCTGAAGGGTTTGGGTTGGAAGGGACCTTAAAGCTCATCTCAGTCCCAGCCTGCCATGGCAGGGACACCTTCCACTGTTCCAGGCTGCTCCAAGCCCTGTCCAGCCTGGCCTGGGACACTGCCAGGGCAGCCACAGCTTCTCTGGGTAACAAAGCACCACAGAGTCAGGATGTCTTTGGGATATCCTGATGCTCCATCACAAATAATTTCCCACAAATTTGTCTGGCTTCACAGGCCAGTAAGGAACCACTGCAAGAGATGTGGGAAATGAAATAAAAACAGCTTTCCAATTCCTTCTCCACAATAAAAAACCCAACCAACCTGCCCCTGGATTCCTGCATCCCCCTGATCAGGGCATCCCAAGCCTCAGCAGACACAAAGCAAACTTGTCTGCATGGAACAGCAACACTTCCAACTTCCCAGCTTTTTTTAAGTATCTAAATGCTGCAGTGACAATTGTCCCCAACATCTGCTTGCACGTAGGCTGCAGTGGGCTAAAGCTTCACAATTCAGAGACAGGATTCAGGATTTCTTCATCTTATAAAGGGCAGCAAATTCAAATGCATACAAGCAGTTGGCAGTTTTCTAGTGCAGCTCTATAAATACTGAAAGATTCCTCATCAAGGCAGCAAAATGTATTTTAGATTTAACTACATCCTAATTCAGCAAGACTGAAAGATTTTTTACTCAAAATGCTCAATGCTTCAATTTTGAATAAAAAAATTATAGGCACAACAACAGACTGTATTTTTATCATTTTTCTCTTCCATCAAACAACTTAAACCAACTTATTTTGATTTTACATTTCTTATTTTGATTTTTACTCTTTTTGAAAAGGGGGTAAGAGGCATCTTTTTTCTTTTTATGGTGTTTGGCTGTAAAACAGAGAAGTTGTTAAGTGGATATTCACTATTATGCTCCATTTTCTACTTCTGGTATTCAGCACGGGAACTTTAATCTGACTTGGACATCTCAAAATTGGAAAGGAGTTTCTATTGCAAGTGATGGATGTCTCTGCAAGAAGGCTTTGGCCTCAGCACTCAGGCACTCCCCAAAGTTCTGCTTCCTGCACAAAAAACAAATCCTGCAATTTGAATTGCTACTATCAGAGGGAAAAAAGAAGCCATATTTAGACTCTAGTTTAAATATTCCTTAAAGGAACCCAGGCACCTTAATAATGAATGCATCCAAGCATTTCAGCAGCATTAGAAACTCCATGTTCAGAAGGAAAAGAAGCCCAGACTTGGCTGTGCAGCTCAGGTCTATCCCATCCTCTTCTATCCCATCACTCCAGCTCAAACCTCTGCAGAACACCCACTCCAACTCAGCTGAGAGATTAATTTTCAGAAGTGATTTTCCCACCAAAGTTTAAAAAGCTGCTATCATCCCTTTCACCACAGCAGAGCAGGAAAAGTGTGCGTGGAGAGCACCAGGAGTCAGGCTGATCCCACAGAAAACTCCTGAGGAACACAGGGGGTGGCACTGAACCACCCCAAAGGGCACTACCTGCTGCTCATACTCCTCCAAAACTAATAGGCAGAGGGACCTGGTTATTTGGTTTAGCTTGTTTTTTTTTTAATTTTCAGAAGTGATTGGGAAAATTGTGTATGTGACCCTCCAGCTGAAAGAATCCCTAATCTCAGCCTGGATGCCAAAGCATAAACAAGCGTGCCCTGGCTAAATAAGGGTAAATAATGGGTATGTGTGCAACAGAACTGCAGAGCCTCCAGCAGACCTGCATGAATCACAGATTTCCTTCATATTTTTCCTTCATATGGAGTTTCCTTCATGTAACACAATGCAGGAGTGGGGAGGCTTCAGATCAGTGATGGCAAAGCTATGAAGGACAAAATATAAAACATTTCTGCCAGGGAGAAGCACATTGACTTCATCAGTGCTGAGCACAGGGATAACTCAAGAACATCCATCAGAACTGTGGATATTGGGGAGGAATTGTTGCCTGAGAGGGTGGGCAGGCCCTGGCACAGGGTGCCCAGAGCAGCTGTGACTGCCCCTGGATCCCTGGCAGTGCCCAAGGCCAGGTTGAAGCAGCCTGGGACAGTGGAAGATGTCCCTGCCACAGCAGGGTGAAATATAAGGTCCCTTCCAACCTGAGCCATTCCATGATCCATACTAAATACAGTTTTTATCATTATAAATTAAAGCTGCCTGGGGAGTTCCTCCTGCTGCAGCTCTGAGGCTGAGCCCCCAGGGCTGGCCCCCAACACCTGCAGAGGCAGCAGCCACGGGAGCACAGCGTGGATTAGGATCAAAAGAACAAACAGAATTTGAACTACTCCTCTTCTGCTTCGCCATGAGGGTATTTTAAGTCTAAGATATGGGTTCATTCCTTGAACATCTTGCCAAAAAAAGAGTGTTGCCCAGCAACTACTAAAACAATGTTCTGGAAGGAGGGAGCTGCTGGACAAATTAACCCAGTGAGTGCCCTTTTTTGCCAGAGTTTCCAGCAACTATTGCAGAGCTGCTGGCAGGCTGGCAGAGAGCTCTGCATCCCAAATAAAGAGCTGTAAGGAATTTCCTGAGAAGCCTGTCAGACAGACTGTTTTGCTGTAGTAGCAGTGTCTTGCATTAAACAAACACGCTTGGCTTCGCGCGGGGCTGCGCTCCAGCACAAACGAACACAAATAAACCTCTGCAAATGCACAGTCCAGCTCGCTGAGAGAGCACAAACCAGCAGCTCCAGCACCAAACCACCAGCCCCAAGCTCTGCTGCAGCTCCAGCACCACGGCAGGGCTGTGTTTCACCTGCAGAATAAGGATCTGTGTGTGTATTCCAGCAGGAACGATTTCCAGAGGAACAAGGGGCTTCGGCCCAGCTGAGGGTCAGCTCCAGTTCACACTTCCCACATCAATCCACGCACGTTAAAAGGAAATTCATTTATAGCCACTCTTCAGCTGCACAGGCACACTCAAAGATGGCAATCAGAGCTTAATAAAAACATTAAATGTCTCCTCTGTTTAAAGAAGTGCAGATAACTAAGGGAATGCCACACTCTTTCTTTTTTTGGAGACTCATACAAGTAGGATTTCTTCCAGGAATCTCATCTGTACACAGTACATTTACAACAGTTAAGTACAAAAAAAACCTCTTTTGCATATTAACATTATTAAAAAGAAACACCCTAATGAATGCACCCTTCAGTCTTCACATTTTGAAAAGCAGTTTTAGAGGACTTTTGAATTGTTTGGAGCTGGAGGCACCAAGGGCTAGAGAAATACTGTACTAAAAAAAAAAGAAAAAAACAAACACCCAAACCACTGTATTTAAAGTGGACACAGAAAGCCAAATTAAAAAAAAAATCCACTGAAATCATGGACCATAATTGCCATCCAACCTCAAACCACTGACCTCAGCTGCTAAATAATTCTACTTGGGATGGAAAATAGTAAGAAAAAGAATCAGCCTTCACACCTTCCAGTGATCAAATGAATATTTTAATGACCTAGAGGCACCACAGCCTTTAACCTGTGAAATAACTGCAGGTAAACACTCACAGGAGTGAGTGAGTGTGCTGCACTACCTTCCTCTGGAGTTCTTTCCAAGTCTAGCACTTCACTTTTTTCCATCTAATAACCCTGGAATTATTTTTTTTTTAAACCATCTCACTTAGACTTTTACTTTTACACACTCCAACCCTGAACACCACCCCCCCTCAGCCTCTTGCACCTCACCCTTTCCAGGGCTCCCCCACCACCAGCTCCATCTGTCAGCCAACTTTTCCCACAGCTTCTGTCAACAAAGGCAGTCCTGGTGTCCCCAGGATGCCTCTGCTCCTTCTGTCCCTCCCAGCTCCAGCCCTGCTGCTGCACATCCTCCTGTCCCACCACACTCACACCCTGATTCCCTCGCTGCCTCCAAGGCAATCCTTTTCCAAGCAGTGATTTCCCAGCACACAAACCCCACCTGAGCTGGGAAGGGGCTGGTTTTAGGAACACATTCCTCATCAGGCAGGGCTATTTTCACACCACCAGCAGGTCAGCAGTGTTTAGTGACAGAATATACTCACATTTAAGCACTGCTGCCAAATCCCTCTCGGCAGGCACAGGGATGGTGCACACACCCCCCACTCTGTGCACAGCAGCTCTGCTCCATTTCAAGGGTCTGAAGCAGAAAGAAAATCCCCCACCCTCTAGAGCAGGGCCTTGCTGCTGCCACCAGATGCAAGGGATTAAATGTAGCCTTGGCAACATGACTTCTTACAACCTGAAGCACCTGTGGTTAGGGAAAAAAGCAGGGTGGATTCATTCTGCCACTGGATAGACAGGCTTGAGTTTCACACTGAATTTTCTTGGAGTCATCTATGCATATCTAAGCAGTCAATCTTGCTTCTAGAGACCTCTCCTCACGTTGATTAAGTATGAAATTTGTATTTACAACAGTTTTACATCTGCCCACGGAAGACAGAGCTGCTCTAAGCAGCTCAGAATGACACTTCTCAAAAAATGGTACCAAAAAGAAGATCCCCAAGCCTGGCCAAAGGTGACAGGCTCAGTGTCCCTCCCAGGAGGGGACTGACCTGCATCTGGACACCTCAGAGCACAGGGACATAAACCAGGTCACAGAACCACAGAAGTGTTTTCCAGTCCTCTGTAAGGGTATAATGCAAGTCACTTCCATGTGATTCATTTTCTTCTTGCTGCAAGAAGATTTTGGAACATTCCTTCATAACCACCAGTGCCTGGCCCCACTCCTCAGGCCTGCAGCTGCTGTGATGACCAACATGATTCACAGGGTGGTTTGGGCTGGAAGGGACCTCAAAACTCATCCCCTCCCACCCCCTGCCACGGCAGGGACACCTTCCCCCATCCCAGGCTGCTCCAAGCCCCACCCAACTGCTGCAAAAAAATGGGGTGTTTTCCATTTCTGGTGAAGATGAGGTGATAAACTCCATTATTACTTCTTCTGAACATATTTATCACGGAAAGCATTTTATCTCAGACTACACTTACAAAGTATGTGTATAACTAAGAGAAAAGCCTGCTAAAATTTTATGACTTTTGTTGCCATTTACCATTAAGCATAAACCTCCCCATGAAAGCTTCACTGAAGTAACTACAAAGGTTGGAAAAGGTTCACACCATTCTTTCTCCCTGTATAAATTATAAGTAATATGAGAACATTTACAATGTCTAAGCACGGTGTTTTATGTCAGACAAATGTCTCTCTGTACTTGCAGTTCCTAAACTGTGCTAGCAAGAATTGCCTTTTTCTCATTCTTTCCTCTCTCTCTGTCTCTCCCTCCGCCTCCTTCTGCACCCAGCAGTCTCAGTCAAATCTGCCTTTATTCTTCCATACAATTTTAACATCAAGAATGCCTCAAAAGTCAAGGCTCTGCTTCACAAAACAACATTGTTCTTTCTTGGAGAGCTTACCACTGAATGCTGAAACTTCCCCAGGTTGCCTCTTTAGTGTTTCAATTATCAGCTCTTCAGTTTTCCACGAAAAAGGGAGAAAAACCAACAAGAACTCACAGACTTCAGCAATGATTTAAAAGGAGAGTTTCATTATATGCTACACCATGTCATGGCAAAAAAAAAAAAAAAAAA
>VZRH01005237.1:550107-569104 GCA_013397555.1 Urocynchramus pylzowi
GTTTTTTTTTATATCCCACACAAAAAAAAAAAAAAAAAAAAAAAAAAACAAAACGAAACAAAACCAAAACCACCCAAATAATAGCAAGCAGAACTAGAAGTACAGACTTGATTTTCAAGGGCAATCACCTGCAGTTCTGGCCAAACCTGAATAGAATTATGGTGATTCAGAGGCCCTGATAGAGGCAAAGCACAACCAAGGAAACAAGATTCATCCAAAGAAACAAGACACAGGTGCTGCTACATCTGAAACAATAAAATCCAGACCAAAATCATAGAATATTTGGCTGAGTTATCCTCTGGGTAAAAGATGCAACCCAGGGGTGAGAAAAAGAATTCAAGGTCTTCGCAAACAGAATCCCAGTGAGTGCTTCTCTTCCTGTCTGAGGCCTTTCTTGAACAAGTCAGCCCTTGCCAAACTGAAAAGCAGAGCATTAATTTCTTATCACTGAGCATAAGTTTCCTGGCAGAATGAAAGCAAAGCCCAAGGTAGCTCATATCAAATTAGGTCAGACAACAAGACTTGTGCAAACACTTGCTCCTTTTTATTTTCCTCCTCCCTGAGGTTTGGTACTGGGTAATTAGAAACAAGGTGTGATACAATGAAGAAAAAGAAATTAAATTCCCAGGGATTGTGAACGTTTGGACAGATCTGAAAGGCAAACAACTGACAACCCCAACCCCATCCCCTCACGAAGTTTTCTTCATTCCTGGGTTTGGCTGGGACAGAGTTAATTTTCCTTGCAGCAGCTGGCAGAGCCACATTTTGGATTTGAGCTGGAAGCTGTTGCTAACACAGGGATGTTTCAGTTACTGCTGAGCAGATCTCTGCTCCTCACCTCCCCTGTGAGGGCTGGGGGTGCACAGGAGCTGGGGGCACAGCCAAGCTCAGGGATGTCCCACAGGGCATCACACCAGGACACAGAACTGGGAGTGCCTGTAGAGGTGGCACTTGTCTTGGCCCAACACCTGCCTGCCCATGGGAAATAGGGAATCAATTCACTCTGCTGCTTTCCTGACGTGTGAAGCTTTTCCTTTATCTACTGAACTGCTTTATCTGAACACTCTCCCAATTCTCTCCCCCATCCCACTGGGTGGGGCCGACTCAGGTTCAACCACCACAGTCCCACACACATTTTTCCTCATGAGTTGTCATCCATGGGAGAAGATGACACTAAAACATGCTACAGAAAGGACAGAGGTCAGAGATTGTAACACATCACCGCACAAAACGAAGAACCGTTTCTAAGCAGGAGGGTGAGGAGCTGTCTGACCAACTTACCTCTGAATTTTTTGGGTGGGTTGTTAAGATCACCTGCTTCTGGCTGTACAACACACCGATCATCCACAAGGCTGCAAAGAAACGAGCAGTGAAGTGAGATTCCATCCCCCTGCAGCCCCTTCCATCCTCGGCAACAAAACCAAAGTCGTTCACTTGCAATATTTCATCCGAGTGGCCGCTTCAGCAGAAGACATTCCCCAAATGCCAACTTATGCCAGATCTTTCTAAGAAGCATGCAGCTAATTTTTACTGTTGCCCAGAGCTATGCTCCTGGTAGGTGGGACAATAAATAAGTCATTGCTCCTGTGTTCTGCATCATCCTTATGTCCCCTGCTCGAGGTGCAGACAGAACAGCCCATATTCTAGGGAGGTGACAGACAGCCTCAGGACAGTTCCTGCCTCTTGGACAGATTTGAGTCACGCTGCAAATGGGTTTATATGAATAAAGAACAGGAAAATATGACAGCTATGCAAACTGGACACTGACCCTGTGACCCCTGAAGGATTAAGACATGGCAGGAAGAGTCACTGCCACAATAAGAATTGACTCCCGAGAGAAAGGAAGGCACAAATGTACCCTCCTGCTCACCAGCCAAACACGAGGTGAGTTGAGGGATTGAGCCAACCTCCTCCTGTTCTGCCAGGATAAAGGGGAGCTGGACGAGCAAACCCAAGAGATTCCAAGAGGGAATGCCAGGACAGAGCTGTCTGTCCCTGCACCACCCCCACAGGGTCAGCTGAAATCCCACAGAATAAAGGGAATAGTTAGGAAGCCCCTGCTCCCACTGCTCCGCCCGAGCAGCTTTGGATCAAGGTGGAACTGGGCTTTTCCCAAACACCTCTTCCAAACTGGGAAATTGTACCTGTAGCCAAACACTTTGGGGTTTGATTTGATCCTAAATGACTCAATTTGGCCCCTTACAACCAATCTGTCAAAGAGGCTTTCTACACAAACGTAGAAAGTAAAACTCCAAGGTCAAAGGTTTGAGAGGTCCATTCTCATGCAGAATCAAGTTGAGGAAGACTGAGACCTAGAATATGAGAGTTGTTCCTTGCAGAGGGCTGCTCACATGCAGGGAGCATCTTGAGACAATAATTAGAGAAAATAAGGAAGTGCATGAAAATTAAGAGATCAGAGAAACTAAGAGGGCTCAACAGTTTTATGCATCTAAAATTTGCATATGCAAACATTCAGAGTGAATTGCTTTTTCCCCATGGATTTTCTCCCTACTCAGTACTATATGTATGTATTTATATGTGTGCTCCAACATGAATGGTATTAACATCTGAGCTGAAGCACCTGCTTCTGGTGAACAAAGGGCCAAAAACATCAAGGAAATAGGTTACTCTGATCATCCCATACAGATAATCTCAGTGCAATATATCCCTCTCATCTGAGATTTAAGTTGAAAGCAAAGAGGAACTTCCCAAACTAGTAAGAGGAAAATTTTACAGGGTGAGAAACATGAAAGAGGATATACTGTACACCAGGAGTCATCATGATGACAGCACTGAGTTTGGGAAACAGCAAGAGTAATGTTCTGATTAAGCAACATGTCATAGGAATATTCAATAGGAACACTCTTCAGAGATTTAGGACAGCATTAGAATGGAGAGTGGTATCTGCTCCTCAACCTTCAGGAACCACATAACAAGTCATTACACATCGTTATGACATCAGACTGTCAAAACTCCACATGGGCTGGAGGACAATTACACCAAATCTTTCCTTTGCTGCTTTAATTTTCTCCAGGACAAAGACTAAATTAAATATGGGACAAAACTAATTTGATTACAAAGGCTTATTAAGATGATAATGCATTTCATGTTTCACATAGCAATTAGGATTTCTGGCTTAAATTAGGCTCAGAGATATGTGGCCATTATATAATGCAGTTACCTTAAAACAGCACTAACCAAATCAAAGAGGAGGCCTGAACACTGAGGGGTCTTTAGGCCTGCCACGAGAACATCTCATCAAGCCCAGGAAATACACGTGCTAGGGGCCTGTCATGTCCACAAGGACCACCCATGGTGAAAAACATCTGCTCAGCAATGCCCTCAGAAGCCACAGCCACTGCATACTGTTCATCATGCACCGCAGGGGGTTCCACATGGCATCACAACTTTCTACTTGGCCTGGAGTTATTTACTGCCAAACTCGCTTCAGGACTGGGAAGAGAAACAATAGGCAGATGTAGAGGCTAATTCATGTTGCCAGTGTTCAGCAGATAGTATTTGGCCCGTTACACAGCTGATCCAGGGCTGCAGAGTGCACGTGTCATATTTGACGAGGACCTGGGAAATTTGTCAAATACATTTGCCAAATACTATTCGACCAACCCTACTTACTACATCCCTTGCTTTTATCATACCTTCTCTCCTTTCTGGCAGCATCCCATATTTTCTTCTCTTTCCTATAATAGATCATGGTGCATCTTCAGTGTCTGCTTCCTTCTCTGCCCCCTTATTTTCCAGAATCCTAATAGCTAGAGGACTAAACCTACAAGTTAGTTTGGAGTCACTCAGGTGAGATTCCAGCCCATCGCTTCCTGCCGAGGCACTTACCAGGATGCTGTCTCTGTACCCTGCTTGGGAGCTCCATTTATCAGATGCATCTGGGCTGTAGGCATCAAAAAATGTGACTGTACCCACCCTGAGGCCCTTAGGGCTACTGGAAATGAGAAAGAGCAGGTTGTGTGTGTGCCCCTCTCTGGGCACAGCCCCTGTGCCACAGGAGCAGGGGCCAGAGGTGCTCCTGGAGCTTCTCACCCTGCAAGGGCTCCTCCCAAGCAGCACCCAGCTCCTGATGTCTGCAGAGGTTCCTCCTCAGCAGGATCAAACATTCCCTGACCCTCCTCAGAGCTGCCTTCCAATCCCATGGCTCTGCTCTGCCAGCTCGTGCTTTTTCCACATGAAAAGCAATTCTTTTGGTTAATGGAGTAGCATTCACTTCTCCCTGGTGCAGAGCACCTGCCCCTGTCCTTGTGGAAGGCAGCACAAAGGGGCTCTGTGGGAAGCACAAGGGGCAGGAGCTGGCACAACACAGCTCCCACTGCAGCTCCAGAGCGCTGGCAAAGCACAAGGGTCAAAACATCTCCTTTGATAGGAGAAAAACAATTTTGTTTGTAGGAGAAACCTCAAATCAAACCTCAATTTTAAGGCCAAACTAGCTGTAGTGGTCAGTTACTGGTATTGAAACCACTTGGCTTGGGGATTTGATTTATTTTTTTGTTAGATAGATATGTTTTTTAAACTACTTCCATTGCCTGTGTTACATCCTTTGTGCAGTCAGCAGAGTGCACTGGGGTCTGCTCATCCCTGACTGGGGGAAGGGGCAGGGAGGGACAGGACGGGACACACGATGGACATGGGACAGACAACAACATGAAAATCATTGGATTGCATTCATTCCCCTCTACCCCTTCACCTGACAAGGCTCTTCCTCCCCACCAAGGATGTAAAACTGCACCACAGCCATGGATACACTCACCAGCCTCCCAAAATCTACCTTGCCTTATTCACTTGAGGCCATTTTTAAATGTAGGGCCAAATCTACCCATAAAGCTCCCTTGCTTTAGCCAGTATTCCCTGGGATCAGGCTCAGGAGAACCTAGCTGAGCTCTGCTAGTCCTTCTTACGGTGTTTTTAATACAAGAGAGCAGCTGTTCTTACCCCAAAGTGCTAATAAATCCATTTGTTGAGCCCTCTGCATAGAGAGAACAAATATCTCCAATATGAAGGAAGCTCGACATCTTGTCAGTCATCTCTGGCTTATTGCCCCTGGAAGAAAGAATAAAGAATAAAGCACAACATTAACCAGGCAGAATTCCTTGGTGCAGCTACCAGAGGTTACAGCAACAGGAGCCTTTGCCTTTGATTGTTGGTTTGTTTGAAAAACCGAGCAAGTTCTCGCAGTGGAACTTCAGGTATCAAAGAAAACCCAGCAGGCCAGAGTGCTTGCTTGGAAAAATAAACCAGAGAAAAACAAGCAGCTACTGGCATCTCATTCCACGTGGGACTGCTTCACAGGCAGGCATTCATCCCAGAGGAAGCTGGATTTCAGTGCAGCTGCACCAACCCATTCCATCCCACCTGCCAGAGGGAAAAGGGGAGAGGGGACTGCTTCAGTTTAAGCCATATTTGTATCTAAATCACATTCTTTGCCAGAATTAAAGGTAGGTTTAAGCATCCTTTAAAGGTTCTCCTTTGTGCTGGATTGGTGCTCCTGAGAAATTCAAAATATTGACCCAATTCGTGGCAGCATTTTTTGACAAAATGACAACATTTTGACATGACACCAGCAGCCTCCTGCTTACACCTGCAGTCCCAAAACCAGAATTAGGTGAAGACCCACTCAGCATTCCTGACAACAGATTTTGCATGTAAAAACATAAAGATTAAGATTTTTCCAGAGTCAAATGCTTTATCAGGAAACCAAATCCCTGTGAAATCAGTAATACTTCAATCCTGGGTTTAATATAGATGGCTTAAATGTAACACTGAGGAGACAGACACTGAATTAAGAATTCAACTGCATTAAGAACTTGATTTTCTCTAAAGCCCCACGTCCAAATGACACATGATCCACCTGTCATTTCAATAAATACAGAAAAAAAACTGAGTTTCAATCTGTCACAGCAACAAAGAGCCAACACGAGCCCGGATAAAAAACCCAACGGAACGGATTTTCAAAGACATCTTTCCCAAGCCCATTTGCTGGTTTCCTGGAGATCCTCCCAAGCCCTGCTTTTTGATCAGCGAGTTCCAAAGGCCCCAGCAGCTCCTGTGCTTGAGGTTTCAAGCAGCAGGAGCACCAAGGCTCTTCCAAGCTGCTCCTCCTGGCAGGCTGTGAGCCCTGCCAGCCAGCACTGCCCAGGGCCACGCTCCCACGGAGGAGGGAAAAAACCCCAAACACCTCCTTCCTCTCCCCATCCCACCCAAAGAGCTCTCAGTGGTCTAAGAGCAGAAGAAAAGTGAGCAGCAGGAAATTCTGCTTATTCTAGAGCCCTGCCTGGACAGGGATAAACATCTCCTTTCCCTGGACATTATCTTGTTTACCAAAAGCACAAGGAGCAGGTTGTTAGGCAAGCTTGGAGCTCAACAAGGACAAGTTCATGGAGATCTAAAAGGTGATGTTTGCTGCTATGAAAGGGCAATAAAAACCTAAAGTTACACTTCTGAAAAGCTCCAACCAGCTCTCCCTCCCCACTCCCAAAAGATCTGTGCTGCTGGGAATAACAACTTTCATTATTATTAAATCAAAGCACACCACAGACATTCTATCCCTGCAAATCTGTGTCACTGGTACAATGAAAAACAAATCCAGGAAAACCAAGAGATAACAGGCCAGGCTGGTATGCAGGTAAAGGGGTCTCAGCTCCTCTGGAATCAAATCTGGGTGCACACAACACCAATCCCTTTGGCTCCAGGCTGCTTGTTAAATGCCAAGTCCTACAGCCTCTGCATGTTACACAGTCTGTTCCCATTCTTTCTTGAAAAGTGGACAGAAAAACACTGCTACCTATTTTAAGATATATGCCAAGAAACATACAGAAATATGCAGTGTGACTGAATTAGCAGCACTGGAAATACAACTTTCTCCATTTCCTGACTTGGATGTTAAACTACTGACTTCAGACTAAAAAACTTTTCATCCCTCAAAATTAGGCTCAGCCCTGAACTAATCCAGCCCAAAGCAAAAGCTGTCTAAGCCAACAAAACCCACAGATACCCCCAAATTAACCCTTTCCACCTGGCAGTGAGGTTTCCTTTCCAGGCTGTGGGGGGGATTACTTTTCCCTCACAAGAGGCAGATGTTCACCACAGCTGTTCCCAAGGGAATGTGAAGGTCAAAATTACTGACTTCCACTACAGATTTTTTTCTTGGCAAAAAAAAAAGAAAAAAATCTCAGATCATTGCCCAAAACCAAGCTCAGGGATGGACAAGCAAATTTCTGCACCAGTTTCCAGGATACAGCCTCAATTTTTTCACATTTTCTTCACCAAGGAAGACCCCACCATACCATGAAACTGTAACTTTGACATATGGTGATAGTGCAAACCCCTAAGAAAAGCTCTTCTGCAATTTACTGACAATTCCACTAGCAGAATGTTTATCAGCTTTACCCAGAACCATCACAGAGCTCTGGATAACAGAAAGGTGGTGGTAAGCCTGGCAGCAGTTCAGTGCATTGAATTGCTGGGTTCTTCCCAGATCATCCTCAGAATTTCTGGATGAGCTTGCAAAGTCATCCCTGCAGAGCTGGGTTTGGGGTGCAGCCTGGAACCCCAGCCTCTGCTGCTCCCACCCAGGAGAGCTTTGCTGGAGTTAGGCTTCACAAAAGGCAGATCTGGCTACAATAACCTTGCTTCCCAAGGCTTAGGCAAGGATTAATCACCACGTAGGTCCTCACACCCCCTTCTCTTGGATTTCTGAATACTCTTCTAACACCCATCAGCGTGATGTCATCCCCAACACAGCAGGAGATGCTCCACCACCACCTCTGGAAGCAGGGAGCCAATTCCCACTGGGGTGAGCCTCTTATAAAATCCTGATTTATCCTCAGGCTTGCCCACAGCCAAAATGAACACTGGCTACTTCTATTTTTCAATAGCCAAACAGCCAAAACCAGTGCCACTGACACCTCTCCCTGCAAATGCTGCTGCTCAGCTTGGCCAGGGCTCAGGACCACGCTGGACTGGCAGATGGAGAAGGGACTCAGTGACCCCACAGGCCTCCCCACACAGGAGGGAACAGTCATTGCTGCACTAATTCAGCTTCAAAGCTTTTTACAGTCTCCTCACAAGGGACTGACAAAGCCACTCCAGTGCCTGGCATCAAACACCAAATGATCAGCCACCTCAAAGGGAGATTTCTCCTTCCTCTGACAACTGGGAAATGTGAAGCAAAAAGTGGAACTGGGAAGTTTTTAAGAGCAAAGTTCCCAGGTACCCAGCTTGAAAACCTTTTTCTAAAAGATGCTGTCAACAACAGCTGACCACACTAATCCTCCCAAAATCAGACCTCTGTGGGGGTCATCTTTGATTATTTTCTTCAGCAGGACAAGCCAGAAGCGGAGGCAGTAAAAATCTGTCATCCTTGGCACATTTATCCCAAGTTCACAGGCCAGGGAGACCACAGGGACTGAGGAGCACAGGTTTGCTCCTGGACACATCACTCAGAGCATCTGTGGGTGTCCCCCTGGCTGTGGAGGGGACACTGCCCCCCTCCCCAAGGCCCTGAGCACAGCAGGGATGACCATCAGAACTCCCTGGAAGGGCAGGACAGGAGGATTTTCACACCCTCCCAGTACCTGGCTCTCGTGGGTACAGCACAATCACGCTGCTCCAAAGGCAATTGTGGTCCACAGACAAATAGAACCATTACCCCACTATTTATTTATTTTAGATATGCCAGTGCCAAGAGCAACTGATTTATACTCAATGAGGGGACGGCCCTAAGAGAACATTTGCAGTTACTCTGTGCATAATCCCAGTTTTAATGGCACTCTCACAGCCCTGCAAGAGGGGATTCCTGCAGGAAATTCATCCTGTTCCAGCTGAAACACAGCAGCGTTACCCAGGGAGCATTGTCCTCCTCTTCCCCTTAAACACTGCAGGAAAACAAGATTCCCTCTAGCTAAACTCACTTTAAAAAAATCAAAGATGAAGCACTGATAAGCACAGCATTATCTAGCAAAAATGAAGTCAGGTTTCTCCAAACAGCTTAACTCAGGTGGCAGCCACGTCAACAGCAGCAACCCAAGCTTTAAAAATAATGTTCTTTTCCCACTGAGCTGAAGGTTCACATTTTAACAGACAGAAGGACATGCAAGGCTACAAAAGAAGCATAAACTAAAAGTGGACTGTACATTGAGAAGTTAACTATATCTGCCCACAGACATCAAAAAATTCCTCAGGTATGAACACATTCTACAGTAATTTTTTTAAGCCCTGAAAGCTTGAATCTTTATAATTCTGTTGGTGGCTGTTTCCTTATGTCTATATCGAAGTTAGTGGCTCAGTATGTTTTATATACAGTTTATCTGCACAGGAAAACAAAAATCAAGTCTCTGTTTAAGAAACTGACTAAAATAAATAAACAAACAAAAATCTGCCGAATTTCATGTGAATTTCAAGAAACTCAGCTACAAGTTTTTCTGCCAGCTCTGCTCTATGGGGCTGGATCTGAACATGCATTAGCTAAATCCAGGCAGAGAATTAAAGCCAGAAAAACCTGCTATTAAGCCCAGGAGTTTCAGGACTTTCCCCCCTGCTCTGGCAAGCACAAATCTGCACAACACCACCATGAGTTCCATCTTCTGACTGAACAGAAAGTGACACAGCTCCGGGGTTCAGTTCTGATTATTTCTTACTACAGATTATCTTGTGTGTGTCTTCAAAACAAGCTGCTTTTCCTACAGTGAAAAGGACTGAACAGAAGCAGTTCAGAAAGGCAAAGGAAGGGTTTGTCCAAGTCTTGACCACGGTTTGTCCCCAAAGCCAAGGAGAAGCTCTGCAGACCCAGAACGGCTCCCACCAGCTCTCAGGACTCTGTTGGATTTTAGGGCACAAACAGAGCATATGCTCAGCCTAATGGCCTTGAATAAGCCAGGATAAGCTTGATATAGTCCCTGAAATTCTATCCTTTTCTCATAAAAAGGCATTTCATACCAGCAGTTAAAGCAGGATTACCAGTGAAAACACCACGAAAGCAAACCAACTGCTCAATATCAAACACCTCAACGAGACAGCTGCCTTTTGAAACGCTCAGAATGGGAGATGCAACTGCTTTGTAAACATTTCACACTAATTTCTCCCATCACTCATCTCACTCTGATGCTAAGTCAGAGAAAACAGGTTTCAAGAGCGATGCTGGGAGTTTGCTTTCCTTGAAGAGCCGAGTCAAGGCCCCGCTTGAAGTCCCTCCTCACGGGGACTGCTTGTGACAACACCCCTGCCCTGTCATTCCTCATCTCCAGCATTTGTGAAAAGGCTTTTTCAAAGAACCCAAAGCTACTTCCCTGATTTCATGTCTCACACGTCTGCTTTGTGTGGGATTTCAATTCTTTACCCCGTGATTGCAAATCCTGTTTGTAACATAAACAAGCCCAAATGTGTCTTATTGCCGACTGCTTGATTCCCAGCAACTGGGATACAAATTACTGTGTCTTTCCAAGATGCTTCTGATGTTTGTTTAGAGCAAAAAAAAAAGCTCCTTGCTGTGCCATGCAGTCCCAGGATGCACTCAGGCCTCTACTGGCAGATTTGCACTGTGGTTCAGTGCTCAATTCAATCAACACTGGCAATTTTATATGTACTGGTACCAAAACTGGAGCAGCACTTTATCCAAGGCTTTTTCACTATCTCGGTTGTTTAAGAATAGAATCTCAAACTGTACTTAAGTGTTTCAACTTCATTACTGCCGACAGGAAATTCCAGAGTGAAAGTTTAATTCTGTTTCAGTTTTTGACAGAAGCAAGACCAGAGTTTAAGGGTAGAGAGACAACAAAGAAGCAAACACAAAGAACTGCTTAATGGCATAAGCAGAATCATCCAGAAATCAACAGATCTGAGAACCCCCGAGACCAGGTAAGTCTGTGTTTGAATTTAATGGAATCAGGTCATTAATATTGGTAAATGAGGCCAAGCAAGTTAACATTTTTTTAAATGCACTGTATTATCCTGAAAATCCAGTGCTTAGATAATCTGGTAAATCCAAATTTTACAAGATTACTTGGCTGAAAATTTGGCCCTACAGACTAATCAAGATTTCATGTGGTTTTTTGGATAACACCCACAGAGCATTCTGTATTTTCACAGGTGCCGCTAACTTGAAAATCTGAACCCAAACCTGATGTTTCTCATTGAGTAAAAAAAGGAAGATTTCCTCCCTGAGGATGCTAGGAAAGATTCCTAAGAATCCCATTAGAACAGCCAAAGAAGGGAGGAAGTGCTTTATTTAAAAGCTCACCCAGTGAATAATCACCGTGCTGGGGCTGAGGACAGAGCTCCGTCATCTGCAAAGCTTCTGACTTAGCAAATCTGAAAGGAGCTCTTTGCACTCGCCAGGGAAAGGCAAATAAAGGGATTTTGGGATGTGGAGCAGGCCATGTGCTGAACACCAGGATCCTCACACACCTGCAGTGGGACCCAGCTCAGGGACAGCGCTGGGAGGGTTCAGCACTGCTCATTTTATGCACATGGAGTTCCATTTCAGAGATTGCACCTTAAAAAACCCCATCAGTGCAGTACATTTATCTACCACAGGATCTTGTTTTCCCTTCAGCTGCAACCTTTCATGTCCAGGAGGCTGCTATCTGCCACACATGGGCGGCTGATGAACCGTTAGATTAAGGAGGAGAAATGCACTTTCTCAGACCAAGTATTTCTCCTCCTGACACTTAAAATGCAGCAGATTTTTTCTCCAATTTCCAGGCTGAACAGGCAAGATGGAGGCTGGGGAAGAGGGGGAAGGAGGGAGCAGCACAGCCACTGTGACTTTCTCAAGGACATGCAGCAGGTCAGATTCAGGGCCCAGATCTGAATCCAGGTCTCCCAAATCCCCATCCACCGGCCCACACTCCCCTCTGCTCCCAGGGGGGAGATCAGACTCACTGCACATCTAATCGAGCACACACTTCCCCCTCCTCTAAGAACAAGCAGGAAAAGGAGTGTAAATTCATACAGCAAGATGAGGGCTGAGTTAATTTCATCCTATTCATACTATTTGCCACTCCACAGATAAATAGATTTATCGTATCAGTGACAAAGTTATTCTGAAGTTACTATTTCATAGGTGCAACAGCAGTTAAAGAAAACAGATAAAGCAACACATTTTGCTAACTTTAACCTCAATAAAACCTCAGTACAGGAAAGCAAATGTGCACAATGTTCTTTTCTGCTTAGAAAGGGCGCTTGCTTTTTTTTTTTTTTTTTTTTGATTATTTGCCCAATGCAACCAGACAAGCTAGATACAGAAAATTCAAGTCAAAAGCATGGAAGTTGCACTCTGACAGCAATCCCTTACACAGCAGCCACTGACTGAGGCAAGAAACATGACTGACAGGTCCTATTGACAGGCATCTGCAGACAGCTGGAAAAAGAAACTCTATTAGGGACACACTGTCAGGGGGAAAATAACATTTTTTTGTTCCAAACTGAGTATGACCTGACAGCAACTTCTTAATCCCATTCATTAAAAGTAAGGAGCACTTGCTGAAGCTGATATGTCCTGAAGTCCATCCTTGCTGGCTCCAGCCCTGCTGGGAGGAGGCAGCCTGGACGTCAGCCTCTGGACGAGGCCCCGATGAGCACACAATGTTTTCCAGCATATTTCTATCAGGAGAAAGCTGGAACACACCAAAAGGACCAGGACAACCAATGTCATGGGGAAAGAGAGCGAGCTTGGTTTATTTCACCAGCTGGAGTTTGGCCAAGGAACAGAGATGGCCAGGGAAGAAGAGGGTGCAGAACAGTCCCAATGTCACTTAGCGTGGCCAGGCCAGGTATCTGCTGAGGGTTTACCACAGCAGGGGCTGGTTCCTGCACCCCACATCAACCCTCGGCACTCCTCAGCAAGCCCAACACTCCCTGAACTCAGCAGTTTCCTCACCTGTCCCCTGAGCAGCCTCCATCCCCCTGCAGCTGCTCATGCCCTCTGTGCCCAGTGCCCGACCCTTTTCCCTGCATGTCCCCTCTCCAGCCCCCTTGTCCCCTCTCCAGCCCCCCTGTCCCCTCTCCAGCCCCGCACCTCGGTGGGGGCTCCCTCTCCTCCANTTGCCCCCTCTCCAGCCCCCCTGTCCCCTCTCCAGCCCCGCACCTCGGTGGGGGCTCCCTCTCCTCCATGGCGGGCGCGCTGTCGGTCTCCAGGGCTGGGCTTGGCAGGGAGTCCCCTGGCACACCTGGGTCCCCTCTGGCAGAGAAGCCAAGGCCTGTGTCCCGCTGGGCAGCCCCTGCAGGCTCCGAGGGCCGCGCTGTCCCCGAGGCTGGAGCCTCCCGTGCGCCGCTCGTCCCTCCCGGACACCTCCGCTGGCTCCCGGCTCTCTGGATAAAACCTCAGCGCCCGGGACAACCAGCCCAAGAGGAGGGGCCACTGCCAGCACATGATGAGCACGTGTGGAGAGCCACTGGTGGCCAGGGGACCTACTTTGAGCTCAAAAGCCCCGATGGGCCGGGCTGCGTTACAGATGAAGGCTCCAGTTCCCAGGCTGGCTTGTACCTGTTGGCCTCCCAACTGTAATTTTCCAGAAGGCAAAGGTTCAAAATGCTGAACCACCCACGAGCACTAGCATCTGAATCTACTGAACACTTCAGAGAGGAGCAGCCAAGGATTGCAGTTATTTTAATCAGAAGTTCTCAATTAACCCTTCGGATCAAGAGCCATCAGCCAGCTGAGGTCGGTGTCTGCATCTGTGGCCACGTGTTTCTCCCTGGAGTGGGATGCAGATGGGACAGAGCTGGACTGCAAACAAAGCTTTCTTCTCCACAACTTCTTGGCAGATTTAGGAATTTCTGAAGAAGTGGACAGGATGGGCCAAGGCACAAAGAAATGTTTATACAAGTTTCATGCAAAACTGCTACTAAACAATTCCATAAAATAAAAAACAAAGTGCAGCCTTTGGGGAGTAGCCATTTTTTTGCCTACTATGATCAGAAATTTCTTCCATGTGCACGCTCAGAGATTATCATCCTCTGACCACAGAAGATCATGCACCAGATGAGGAGAGGATGAACTGGCTGTGTCCATTGTGACACAGAGTTCAACCAACCAAACCTCTTCCCTTAGAGCTCAGCATCACATTGCTCCAAAAGCAGAGGCACTCCCTAACATCCTAGCCCAGAAACATCTGGCATTTCCATTTCTCAGAGCTATTCCCCCTCCTTTGATCACCTCTGCAGCCAAATGATCACAGAGAGTCACAAAAGAGTCACAGACTGGTTTGGCTTGAAAGGACCTGAAAGATCATCTCATTCCACTTCCTTCCACTAGACCAGCTTGCTCCAAACCCTGTCCAGCGTGGCCTTGGACACTTCCAGGGAAGATGATCAGTGAGATATGAACACTCAGCTTCCTGCAGCTCTCCTCATGTTAGTGTTCTGGCACGTGACAATGCAATTATATTGCCACAAGCCACAAATCCAAAATCAAGGAACACAGACTTCCATGCACATTTCCAACCCATTTTCTCTTCAGAGGGTTAACTTGCTCAGATATCAACTGACATTTTATTCTCCATAGAATGCTGCTAGGAAGTTCTGATCCAAGTTTTGACAAGCTTAACCAAAACCACAAGCATGAAAATGAAACTCCTCTGAGCTCAGAATCCACAGCTGAATGTTGCAGCTTTCCTCACTTGAATTACAGTTCCTGTAGTTTCCATTTCATCATCTTCTTTTTCACAGAACAGAATCCCAGAATGGTTTGGGCTGGAAGGAACCTTAAAGATCATCTCATTGCACCCCCTGCCACGGCAGGGACACCTTCCACTGCCCATGTTGCTGCAAGCCCTGGCCAGCCTGGCCTTGGACACTTCCAGTGACGAAGCAGCCACAGTTTTTCTCAGCAAATTTGGTCCCACAAACCACAAGTGCCCTGAAGACCTGGAAATGTACTTTCTCAACAGGTACAGCACAAGCAAGAGCCCCACAAGGAGCCTCTGGATGCCTCTGCCAATCTAACAAATACTTGCAGCACCCTGGAAAGATGGATCTGCCTCCATCCCCAGCCACTGCCTACTCGTGCCAAGACAGAGAACAAGGCAATAATTGCTGTAGTCCTTTTGTAGTGTCCGTGGGGAGCAGAAATTAGACAGGAATATCGAGCCAGATCAAAGCTCGTGCAGTTTTGGCATCCTGCCTCCTGCAGCAGCCTCCAGGAGAGGCTGGGTGGAAGAGCACAGGAATCACTTGGAACAGCCATGGACACAGCCAGCATCCGGCCCTGCAGCACAGGACACTCTCTACTGCCCTTGCAGCCTGTAAAGCAGCACCTGTCCCCACCCAGCACAGGCCACTGGATGAAACTGGGCAGCTTTTGACACCCCAGATTTTTATTATCACACACTAACAGCACAAAAAAAGGCTCCAGGCCACCCAAGCACCTTCAGTTTCTGTTGCTATCTTAGCAGAAGAAACTAATTTGGGACATGCAGTAACGCAGATCTTTAGGAACCAGGATTTACACCACGGTCTCATTGTGACAGAGATGTTACATTTACATAACCTGCTGGCAGCACATGATTTTCTGCCTCTAAACCCTTTGGTCTCCATAAGCTGCTTTGGTGAGGCCACCTTCCCTCACACTCACCCACGGGCGAGCCAGCAGCTCGTCTACCAGCTACTACAGAGCCACTACCCTCATCCCACCTCCCACGGGAGCCTGAGATTCCTCCTGGCTTTAAGACAATCCTACAACTACAACTCTCTTGTATTTATGGGGTAATAATGTCTCACAGACTCCCAGTACACTTTGCAAGTTGACACATGATATTCCAGAGGAGCCTGCTGTGCGCTGAGGAGCCACCACAGCCAACAAACCAGCCAGGACCACAGGGGCATGGAAGCTGGAGAAGACCTCCCAGGTATGGAGCTGAACTGACAGCACCGTGCCCACCCAACCACCTCAGGAAGAGCCACATCTGCTCCATCTTGGAACACCTGCAGGGATGGGAACCTTACTGCTTCCCTGGGCAGCCCATTTCAATGCTTCACTGCTCTTCCAAGTGAAGTTATTTTCCCTAATATTTAACCTGAGCCTGCCCTGGCCCTGCCTGAGGCCTTTCCCTCTCCTCCTGTCCCTGTTCCCTGGAGCACAGCCCGACCCCCTGGCTGTCCCCTCCTGGCAGGAGCTCTGCAGAGCCACAAGGTCCCCCCCGACCCTCCTTTGCTCCAGGCTGAGCCCTTTCCCTGCTCCTGACCCTTCCCATCTCTAGACACACTCCAGCCCCTCAATGCTCTTCTTGCACCCAGGGTGCCAGAGCTGCCCCCAAGACTGGAGGTGCCCCAGCAGTGCCAGTCCAGGGACAGGCACTGCCCTGGTGCTGATGCCACACCAGTGCTGGGACAGCTCAGGTGGCACTGGGCTCTGGGATCTGCTTTAATCCTGCTTGACAGCACTGAACAAGAAGTTCCACCCCAATGCTGTCTATTTCAGCAAATTACCAGGAGAGACCAGCTCATCTGATGAGAAACAGTCAAAAGGAGCTTCTGCTTCCAGAGCAGACTTCTGGACCACCCCAATTTGACCAGCCCCTGGGGCTGTTCCCTTTTCTCTGGCACACATACAGCAGTGGAGGAGCTGGACCCCCAAAATTCTCCCCAAACCTGCCACCCCTGCTTGCCACACTGTCAGGGACACTCAGTGCTGTCTTCACCAGAGGAGTTACCACAAAGTCAGAGCAAGACCTCACACCACACAACAACAGCACACTGTGGTTTGCAGCTCTCCCTCTAAGCTGCAGCAGCTCACTTGTGAGCTGCCAGACTTGAGATTATTTCTTCACTTTAACTCAATTTGTGCATTTTCCAGACTACACCAAAACAGCTTTGTTGAGGGAACATGAGAGGATGGATGCTGCTGTGGATAAGATCATGTTACAGAACCACTGAGGTTGGAAAAGACTCCCAGGACCATCGAGTCCAAGCTGTGCCCAAGCCTCCCCTTGTCCCCAGCCCAGAGCACTGAGTGACACATCCAAGTGTTGCTTGGGCACTTCCAGGGATGGGGATTCCACAACCTCCCTAGGCAACCCCTGCCAACGCCTGACAGCCCTTTCAGTGAAGAATTCCTCCTGAAAATACACTTCTCATTTACAACCAGAGATCACAACTGTCCCTTACACCCCCTCCACCCTGTTCATCAGTCCCAGGACAGCTCCATTCATCCAAAGCAGCAGCCCCACCAACCACCACCAAAGAAATAAACCAAATGCTCTCCCTTCCTGTGCTCTTCACTAAGGCCTCCTCCACCCTCCAACGATGGTGTTCAGGATTAGCACATCTCATAAAAACCATTTCCCCGAGCTAAGCTCCACCCCACGATTGCAAAGGCAAACCAAAGTTACTCCTGTTTGTTTACTTCCTAATTTAGGAAACCTGGTAAGAGGAAACTATTTTCAAGGCTTAATCAACACTGCAAAACAAGCAGATGGGGGGAAAAAACCCTCATCTAAGCAAACACTTTAATCTTGGGGAAATAAGGTATTTCAACAAGAAAAAACCCTGTTATTGACAAACAAGAGGCGGCTTAAAGAAAACATTAGAAATAATCAGCTCAGCATCAGCTTGTTTTGAAACACGCTGCAACTGTGGTTTTGTTTTCACAGGGATTCCTTCTTTTGGTTTAGGCACGCTGAGCACTACAGCTTAAGCTGCCGAGTCCCACAGTGGTCAATTTCCACGTTTGTCTCACCAAGTGTCCTGTAAACCCTGAATTTCTGGCCTGATGGATGCCACCAGCTTTCTCCACTCACTGAGCAGCCAGTGCTGGGCAGCCAAAGCTCTGCTCCAGCCACGACACCCTGCAATGCTGCTACTGCTTCAGGCAATAACTCACACCAGCACAGCCACCAGGCATTCAGACCATGGAATACTTGCCGTGTGAGGAAATTGGTGTCAATTAAGGCACAGAAAAGAAACCAACGAGAATTCCAGTGCCTGGTAGCCCATTAACTCGACCACAGAGGAACCACTGAGGGGAAGGAAGGGATATTGGCCTCACATGGCATCCCGCACTGCCACAGCTGAGCCCTGCGAGGAAAACAGCTCCACCGCGGGCCTCTGGCCTGGGCTCAGGCAGCCAGCCCTCTGGGGCTGTCCGGGGATAGATACCAGGCTAATTTCTGAGCCCAGGAAAACAGCCTCGAAGGCAAATAACTGAGCACACTTTAAGAAACAAAACACACGCACAGGTACCGACCCTGACTAATAAATAAAACCAGTGGCTCCCACACACGCTGCTCCCCACACGGCTTGCAGTCGCTAAATCTTCATCAGGCAAGGATCTGGATCGTATTAGCCGCGTTCTCCCTTCCTGATTTGTGAGCAGCAGGACCGCAGCCCAATCCATCTGCGGCTGAGCAGGCACAGAACCGCTGCACGGCAATAAATTCAACTCCAGCCTTTCACCTGTTGGAGTCTTTTCAGACAAACTCCCGGCAGGCAGAGCGAACCCACCCGGGGCAGCCCCAGCTGCTCCCGCCGCACGGAGCATTTTCCCTGCGGGGAGAAGCCCTCAGGGCCAGGGGCGCGGGGAGCCCGGGTCCCACCGGAGGAGCCCCAAAGAGCCCGCAGGACTCGTGAAGCCGCTCGGGATTGTGGCACATCCCACGTACACGCATGGGGAATGCACATGTGCCCCCACCCCTTCCCCCGCCGAAGTCCAGTTATTGTAGTCCAGGAAACAGCCAAATATTTGGCCTGTCAGGCCAGTCAGCGGGACCCTCCGAAACATCCACCCACAGCTGCCCGCTTTTTGACCATTTAAGAGGAAGATCGCCCATAGCCAAGTCCCCATCGGCGCTCACAAGTGTTTACATAACGCCAAACATCCCTCGCAGCCGAGCCCCGAGCACGGGGGCAAAACCACGGGGAAAGTTGGAGCGGGGCGCAGCTCCGCCGCCGGGCCCGCGGCGCTCCAGGGGACGGGACCCGCTCCGGGACCCGCCGGGACGGCGGAGGGGGCTCTGCCCGGTCCTGCCAGGGCTGCGGCGGC